>JAJLRJ010000002.1:1505387-2013282 GCA_024195265.1 Dendrophyllia cribrosa | reverse complement strand
AAAGGACAACGCAAGATATTTTTCGCATTGAAAAGGTTCTTCGCCGGGACAAGACGAAAAAGAAAGCCTTGGTTAAATGGAAAGGATATCCCGTTGGATTCAATTCTTGGGTTCCGCTGAGTGATGTGGAAAAGCTATCTTAGAAAATATGAATGTTTCACATTCATATTTATGAAATAACACCTCTTACCTTCAATTCCCGGTGGATTTCCCAGAGGAGATCACTTTGTTTTTGGAGTTCATTTTTGAGAATCTTGTATTCCTCTTGGAGATTGATGAATGATTCAAAGAGGAGTTCTATTATGTCTTCCTCTTCTTCATTTTGCTCTGCTTCTTCCATCTCTGAATCAGAGACAATGAATTCCTCATCAGATGTTTTTGGGGTTTCATCTTCGCTTATTGATTCATCCTCTGAGCAGGTGAGGTCGCTTCGCTCGCTTTCATCATCCATTTTGAGTTACAAGATTAAAATTTTTAATAGATATCACTTCCTCGTGGAAAAATGAATTTTTCCTCCTCTCCTCCAAAGGGATAAAAAGTGGTTGATGAAGAAAAACAGCTTCTTTTCCCAATTGAAATGAACTTTTTTTCCCTTTTTTCAAAATCTTTTTTTGATTTCAAAAATCTTTTGGGAGAAAACTTTTTGAAATCAAAATCTTTTTGGGAGAAAACTTTTTGAAATCAAAATCTTTTTCCTGAAAACTTTTTGAAATCAAAAATCTTTTTCCTGAAAACTTTTTGAAATCAAAAATCTTTTTCCAGAAATCATTTTGAAATCAAAAATCTTTTTCCAGAAATCATTTTGAAATCAAAAATCTTTTTCCAGAAATCTTTTTGGGAGAAAACTTTTTGAAATCAAAATCTTTTTCCTGAAAACTTTTTGAAATCAAAAATCTTTTTTCCCGAAATCATTTTGGGAGAAAAATTTTTGAAATCAAAAATCTTTTTTCCCGAAATCATTTTGGGAGAAAAGTTTCATCCCTCATTCACCCACCACAAGTAGATAGGAAAGAAGGGTTCTGGCGAACTCCGAGGCCGCTCTTTGTTAAAAAAGATGGAATTCTGGTGAATTTTGTGGGACTTTTTTTGGATGAGATGGAATTTGATCGAATTTTTTATGGAATTTAAGAAAATTTGTGTTGATTTTTTGCAGAGATAATGTGTTATGCTGAAAATTTAGCAGACTTTTTTGTTGTTTTTAATGATTTTTGGAGAGTCGGGATATGTGAATTTGGAACAATTTTCGTGCGCGCGCGTGCAAATTCAGAGTTAGTGCTAAAAGTAGCGGAAAAGTAAAATGAATTATAATTTGTGCTAAAAAGGGGCGGCCGAGGAGTGTGCCAGAACCCTTCTTTCCTATCTACTCTCGATGGCACGAACATGGCGAGAAAAACAGCAAATACTTCTTTAATTTGAAAAAACGCAATCAGGTTAAGAAATACATTAGAAAGTTACATATCAGTGGTGTTATTTCTACTGTTGGATCTACAGCGACATTTTTACAGCAACTTATATTAAAAGAAAAACATAGATGTCGGTAGTGTAGAATCCTTTCTTAGAAAATCCTAATTTACCGAGGCTTGGTGACGATGCGAGATTAAAATTAATTAATAACCACTCATGAACGCCAAACTTTTTTAAAAAGGCTTTCTCTACTAGCAAAACACCTGGAAACGAGGGGATACCATTTGAATTCTATAATACTTTTTGGGCCTTTAAGAGGCCCTGCACCTAAGAAACGACCGATGATTCCCGGCTGAAAAATAAAATCGGCCGATTTTTTTGTCACGAGTAAAGGTTGCCAAACTTTATTTAAAAATGAATTTATTTTGTTTTAGTTTCGCTTTTTTTCTCAGATATCGACTCGCGAAGTTGTGTGGTCTGATGGCACCAAAATAGAGCGTAAAATATGACCTTCAGAAAGGAGGTTCAGAATTTTATATCGCAACGCAAAATGATCAAACACTTTCACGTAAGTAAAGAAAAATGCTTATTTATGTTATATCACTCGATAATCATCGAAAAATAGTCAAAGGGAATGCAGAATAAACATTTAAATATACCATACCAAATTACATATAGCGTTAGGGCTGATTTTAAAATAATTTCACATTTTTTCAGTGAAATGCTACCAAAAGCATCAAGATGTTTAATTGTATGTTATTTTGCAACTCTAGCAAACAATATTTGCAATTTCCACATTTTCCCGATCCCGATAAATTTGAATTTTTAGTAAAATCCAAGATAGCTGCCGTCTTGGCGGCTATTTTGGATGACGCCACGGACCCCCAGCAGCGTCCCAACCCATAGTATTAACCTTATCTTGTAGAGCACATCGCGGGCTATCTATTAGATGTAAAATATTTCTGAAATATTGCAACATCGCAAAAACCCAAGGGGGTGGGGGGGGGGGGTTCTTGTACCACGGTGAGGGTATAAGTTTGCGTGTACGTCCAAGGGTTAATGGGTAGACAGCAGACTTTCGTTGGTGCAAAATATTTGACCGTCAAGTCAACATCCTCCTCCACAGCGAGTTGGATCTTCATCGAAAGAACATTTTCATGCGCCATGTAGAACCAGAGATATACATCTTACGCTTTAAATAACAAGCGGCGAGATCATGTTACTTTCGTTACGCATCGCTGAAATCTTAAAATAGTTGACGCTTCGATTTGGACTTTCATCGAAACAACATTTTGCCGTTTTAAACACTTTCTGGTGCCTTATAGAACCAGAGATATAATGTTTTAAACAATTATTGACATCACCAAGAGCGGCGGGATCAAGTTGAATATTTTCGTCCTGTGGCAATATTAACATTTAGATAGATAACTTTATTTATACACGGTATTTCCATCAGTTTAAATTATCATAATCAGCTTACTACCTAACTTCCTAACTACAAATAAGAGGTAAAATATAAAAAAAAAACTGCTTTCATGGAGGCCGTGTTCAAAATATATTTAAAACTTTACTTAAAAACTATGGCGACTTAGTTTTGTCTTAAATTCGCTTAAGGAAGACGATTGTCTTAATTCTGTGGGTAAGTTGTTCACAACTGAGCTCCACTGTATGAAAAACGTCTTTTCAGATAATCAGTGTGAGTTTGTGGAAGAACTAGTTTGTTTTCGGTATTCCTTAAACGATAAGCATTCGTGTTATCGCGATAAACAATGCCATATTGAAAATGTCTGTAAAAAGACTGCTTCCGTCATTGGTGCAATTAAACGGATACGGCATCTTATCCCATTTAATATTTTAATCAAAGTTTATAATAGCCTTGTCAGTGCCTTGTTCAGCCTCACTTTGATTATTGCAGTGTGGTGTGGGGAAACTGTAATAAGGGCCTTTCTGAAAAGCTTCAAAGGCTTCAAAATCGCGCAGCCCATTTTAATGTCTGCGAGCTACGATAGTAATTTGGATGATGTGTTCCGGGCATTAGGGTGGCGTAAACTCTGTCATCAAAGATTAGAAAAGAAATGTATCATGATGTATAAGACCTTACGACCGGTCAGCTCAGAACAGTGACAATACTTCATCTGCTGAAATTTCATCGCCCAGTCTATGACAATGATAGCCTCACAGGTGTGCAGGTTTTAGTTTGGTTTCCACTCATGCAAATCAAAACGACGGAAGCGAATAGAAAGGGACGGAAGCAGAAGCGGAATCGGAAGAAAAAGGAAACCTTCTGATCCTTCCGATTCCGATTCCATCGCGCTTCTGATTGCGATTGCGACTTGGTTTTTTGATTTCCACTGGAACGTAAGGCTCCCGACACGGACTAAGCTTCCGATTACGTCGCTAGTGGGAACTTGCCCTTTGTAAAATATCTTGCTTTACCTTTTCTTGATTGCGTAACTTCAGAATGCGTGCCTTCCAATTAAGAATGTTTTGTTTTGCTTTCACAAAATTGTAGAGCAAATCCTCTTGCTGGTCTTTGCTGTAAAATGCAATGGAATCGCTTCTTATTTGGTCTTTAATTTCCTTCACTGCGCTTTTCAAGGATTCACAATTGTTACAGACTGTATTATCGACATGATCGCATTCAACCTTCAAAGCATCATCACTGTCATCACTTTAATAGAGCAAGGGTACGGCAGTGGTCTGGGCAGGTACTCGGCTGACAATCTCTGCAGTTAACAAGATACTCCGCTTTGTAACTCGTAAATACGCGAAACGTTGAACGAGTTAATAGCAGACGTGGGGTAAAACGCGTAAGAGAGGGGGAGGGGAGGGTCTCAACGCTGTTTCGCATTCACAAAATGGCTTGTAAGAGCCTTTGATTAAGTACGGTAACCGTTTGCATGCTCTCAAGGGTCGCCTTCCTTTCCATGCACCATGTTGGTTCAGCGTCCAATGTTTTCAGTTCATCTACCATTTTCTTTAGGATCTCAAAACGGGAAACTACATCCCACGGTTTGTTTCTAATTCAAAATGGCAACAAATAACACGACACTTGACTTAATTTTGAAGCCATTTGTCAGTTTGCTAGTCTTCACTTGCACAGTTTTAAATACTTTTTTTAATACGAGGCTAACCAATGCACTAAAAATGGATTCATTTAGCTATTCCGTTCAAGATTTTCTTTTTATGATAACTTCGTATTCTTTGAGCAAGACAAAGTACAATTTTGCAACCACTTTGCAAAAGCAGAGATTCCTTTCGTCCACACGAGCGTCAACATTCTTAGAAAGGTTTTTTATACACATCCAACAGACACTTTAAAACCAAAAATTTCCGTTATGAAATTCCCTAATTATATACTGTAATGAGTAATTTAGATATATCCAGGAACAATTGCAATTTGTAAAGACCGCTGGCCCGAACCGTTGAACCGTGACGTCCACTGTACCACATGTAACGAAATGTAACGCGCATTCAAACTAATCGAAGACTTCGGTCGAAATTTAACATCTAAAACTCACAATTTTCCTTTAGAATGCTATAATAACTTTTACCAGAAATTTTCAGGTCTTGAAAAAATTATTTTTATGTTTTTGATTGTCAATGCTGTCACGCAAAAATTTTGAAAGTCCGCTGACCTCACCACTTGAGTAAGCGTTGACCCGTAACGTCCGTTGTAGGTAACGAAATGCAACACGCATTCGAACTTATCGATGACTGCGGCCGATTTAAGGTACATTTTTTGTTCCATTCGTCACTTTCTTGTACAAAATTTCATAACATCCTATTACTACAAAGTGTCTGGCCGTGGAAAAGTTGTTCAGACACTTAATTCTGTCTCTTTTCACCTGAAACGTTTAGATTTCGCTGCAGTTCGGAAATACGAATGTTGTCACGCGACCACGTTGGGAAGATTCAACTCTCCAAAGCGGATGGTAATCTCGGAAAATTTTCACCTTTTTCGTATTTTTCGTCCTCGTGTTCTTTTAACATTATTTTCTCCTATTTAGGGTAGTTGATGAGTGCTTAACAAATTTCAATGTGACATTTACGACGCTATCGAGAGCCTTCTTGACAACACAGAAGTGTTTCGCCAAAGTGGCAAAATAACGGTAAATACAGTAACTTTTAACACTCCGTACAAAGTCAATTTACTTTGGCCACAAAATGTTTTTACATGGACGTAAGGTCTATCCTTATAGCTTTTGATTTACCAGTGTGATTACCTTATATAGTGTTGACCTTTTGAGAAATAATAGGCCTTATCACGGTTTTTCCAAATTTTTATATTGGCCAGATAGCATCCATCGACACTACTGGAAAAAGCATCTCAAAATTAGTAAAGTGGCCGAGTTTAAAAGCGATATCTTTTAAAATAGTGGAGATATAGCTCCGCAAAGTCGGCAAATTTCACAGACGTTTGTATCGCGCAGCCAGATTTTTTGCCTACCGGTAGGCAAGACGATGACGATGATTGGATGACGATGATTGGATGACGATGATTGGATGACGATGATTGGATGACGATGCTATAACGGATGCTTTTCGTTATGTAAGTCAGCTATCAGTGTTGGATGAAATTAGATTAGAATCCATTACATTCTGTTAGTTTGAGAGGTCTCTTATCAGTGCATTTTTAGGGATATTTTTGGGTTTTACCCCTGGGAATTGAGGTGGGGCCTCTAATACCCCAGGGATTGGTCAGGGGACCGAACCACTTTGGTTTCTTGAATAACTTAGTGAACCTAAAATCTGTGAAAGTTTGAAAGAAATCGGTGAGATGGCATGTGTCACGTCTGCCTGGTCCTCTCGTGGACGGACTCTTAAGCTTTGACCGTGGTAAACGTCGTCTTTTGCTTTAGCCAGAAAGCGAATGCATTAAAAGACTCCAATTTTTTTTACTTGGACGGAAATTTGTTGTGCGGTACAGCGCTATCTTTGAAATTGCGAAGTAAACAGGAATTGTACCAGAACATTACAGTTCAAAATTAATGAGAAATTTTTCAATCCCCAGTTCAGTAAAAGTAAAGACTTCTATAAACTTTTTATACTGAATAAAGCAACGCACTTAAGAGGCTTTTTAAAACTAAAATCAAAATTTTCTTTAGATGACGATCATAAACGGATGCTTTTCGTTATGTAAGTCAGCTATCAGTGAATTTTTTTTGCGATTCTATCAGTTCAAAATTCTCAATAATATAACATTTACAAATTCTCAATTGCCTTGGCAAAAAAAGGTTTTATCCAACATGACTCATGCATGTTCTCCAATTTTGGAAAAAAATTGAAAGTTACTGGCTTCGCATATCTAATCAACAAAGAAAACTTGTGATTTACAACCTTTTTTAATAGGTGTTCTTCATACAAGGTGTGATTTGTTAAATTATTGTAATAGCAAAGCAACATTTGTGAACTTGTCGCAAAGACTCTTCCTTTTTTCCCATTGTTCACTGAGGCCCCGGTTCAAACGTCGAACTTCACATGTGCCGAATCTAATGCAAATGAACAAGAACAACAGATTTTGTTCATTTGCATTAGATTCGGCACATGTGAAGTTCGACGTTTGAATCGGGCCTGAAACAGTTAAAAGAAAGTGTAAGACTGACCGTATAGCAATTAAGACTGGCAATCTGACTGTGTTCCAGGCTAAATGGAAAGTATTCTTAAAAATGAATAACTATTAGAATTAGTTTTGTTGGTGGTTTGTTACCAACATTTATTTACTGTCACAACCATAGTTAAATTAGAGGTTACTTGATACATGTAAAGGATAGTAATTTAAAATATAGGATAGTTCGTGTAATAATTGTAGGATAGTTGTTAAATATGACAACTGTATGTACCATTTGACCAATGTATGTAACAATACGAGTAGGTTAGTTTTGTGAAGTAAGACTATTGTAAGAAGTATTGTGCGAAGTTAATAAAAAACAAGACCTTCCTCTTTTACCATTTTTAATATTACCCGAAGGTGACCTTTGTGGAGAGGTTCGACTGCATATTGGAGTGTTCACGATAGTTATTTGAAATTTAATAGAAACAAGAGGCTACACGTAGCCTATACTCACGCGCATGAGACTCTAAGACGCCTTGATTGAAGCTACCAATTTTTCTGTACTCGCTTTTAATATTTAATTTATTGATTCCCGATCAAATCCACACTCGTCTATTACTTTACAAGCCGCGAATTCTTTTTGTTACATTTGAAAAGTCAGTAAAAATCGACATTAATATGACACGCATTCCACAGTCCATAATCCACAGAAGTCCAGTCCCGAAGTCTAAATTTTTTATTAAATCCGATGGGCTGTAGTGACGACGCCGTTTTGCCGCGTGTATCTGTTGTACTTTCTTTAATAGAAGGCTTGAAATTACTCACCACAGGCAGCGAAGACTGCTCCGACACAGGCATTGTAAAGAATCGGCAGTGAAAAGGGGAATAAATTGACAATATGCTTACCAGCGCAAAAGATCGATGTTTGGCATTTTTGCCTCGGAAGAAATCTAATTAAAAATAACTCTTAGTTTTTCAGAATCGCGACAAATTCGGCCTCAAGCTGTATGCTGTGTGTAAAAGCAACGTTCACCTCGAAGAGGGAGAGATTGACTTATACACCAATAAGACCAAATGACGGAATATGTTTGTTATGCGCATTGTCTTGTATTTCAATGTACCATAAGAAAAAGAGCATTTTTTCTAAAGCAAAAAGGCGATAAGGACCCGCATATTCCCAATAATTATCTCTTACGCTTTATACCTATAAAAATACAAAAAATACGGCCATTTCACCCACCTAAGGTTCAAGTGCAGAGAATCTACGACTGAGGACGACAAACCACGATGAATAAAAACGAAACTCGATTGCATTTTCGGCCATTGTCAGCTGCACATGCTATTGCTGCCAGGGAAATGTTTGTCTTGCATATTTTTTGCAAAAATGGTTTCAAAATTAAAATTTATTACTACATAAAAAAGCAATTGTTGAATCATAACAGACTTGTAATCATAACAGCCTTGTAAAATCCATTTCGTTGTTGAAACCATGGAAACGAGTGTTGATTTTGTTCCTTGTTTGAAAATCTTGGTCTATAACAAAATACAAAACACTTTCAAGTTTCCTTGGATTTTTATTTAAAAATGCTCCCATATACCATTTCGCGTATAAGCAATATTATTGTTAAAGGTACATCTAGGTTGTCAATAATCCATAGTATTACACAGCTCACAAATAATTAGCTGGTATGTTTGAAAGGACAATTAACCGACCGCACACAGTACAGGAAGATCAAGGACCCAAGAAACAAAAACCAAAAAAAAAAAAGATAGGCGATAAATTATAGTCTTGTCCTGTATTTCCCGCATTGAAACTGAGAAAGCAAGAGTTACTCTGGCAAATTATTTTGTCAAAAGCAGCGCACCTTCTAAAAGAACCTGTCTTCTGTTTTGTTGCATAGACACAGCTTTTTGTTGCACAGACACAGCCTTACCCAGTTTAAGTCCTTCATAATAATAATAATATATATAGTTAGCCTTAGCCTAACAGCGTCGCCCTCTGAACACCCTCTGAACAAGCTTAACTAAGATGAAACTTAACTTAGGTGAAAGGTCGGAAGCACAAGAATTAAGATTGACGATCGGGCTATTTTTCAATTTTAGCACTTCTCAAAAACAGTAAGCTTATTACCCGACCGTCTGCACAGTACATTAAGACCGTACAAAAGTTCACAAAAACAACTTTTTCTCCGTCTAGAATAACTATTACGACTATTTTCCGAATAAAATACAGTTGTTGCTTGTCAAAAAATGCCCGAGAAACTGATTTTACAAAAATACACAAACATATTTGGCGACGCGAGTATAAAATCTAAGTCTTGTTTTATTTACATAAAATCGCTTTTCAATCTATGTAATGAATGAACAAACACATAAAAATAGACAACGCAATCTTCTTTCGAAAAATTTTATTCAAATCTCCATTAGTTTTTGTTTAAAAGCAAAACGCGTACCATTACCGTGTCTTCGATGAAATTCAAGAAATTAATACACCTGAATTTAAGCTACACGTTTATAAACAATTCTACAAAACTAACGAGAACACAAACAAAAAGTCAATCACAGATTGATATCGAGATAAATTCCCATCGAAAAATGTAATTTGTTTTACCTTTAAGTCCCTCCGGCGACTACTGTACTTGGAAATTCTTTAAATCTCCGCTTTGGTGCTGAAATCCGTAAAACGAACCCATCTCTTCGCATTGCTAAAAACGTATATAGTTCCTCGAAGCAAGATTTTATCCCTGAAAGCTCTTCTTTTTTCCACTAAAGCGGCTTCTGAGTATCCCTTAATTAGTATCCTGTCTTGAGTAGCAAACCGCAAAAAAAAATGTTGGGTAATGACGAGTTTAATTCTCCGCTAAAAACGGCAAAAAATCCTGCCACCAAGTGTTTACCGAGCTGACGGCTGTGTAGCCGCGCGAAAAACAAAGCCTGAAAGATCCCGGATGTTAATGACGTCGTACGCGCATGTTTTGCGAAGTCATGCGCGCCCGCGAGCTAGCCCAAAGCGTACGGCGGCGCGCGGAGGGAGTCCGCGGGCAAACGCGCGCCCGCGAAACATTCCGCTAGCCATGACCATGAATGACGGGCATGGTTCTATAAGTATGGGGCTGCGCAGCCGGGCCTTCGGCCCGGCGAGTGCTCCGCTAATAATAATTAAATAATATATTATAATTATAATAAAAACCTTCCCAGCACCCTTTGCACCAGAAAAATTTTCGATGCCAAATAACTCTGTAAATTTTGAGTGAATGAGGATACTACACCACGTGCTATTTGCACCTACCATAAAATACCTATTTTAATTGACTGAGTGCGATGACGTCATCAGTCACGTGACTATGCCCCCAAGTGCCTTTCAACGATTTTTAGGAACATGCTTTGATGAATGCAAATACAGCCAACGTGGCAAGGAAGGCATTCACTTGCATCATTTCGTCATGCCGGGTTTGGTTCTGGATTTTCAAAATTAAGGGGGCTATACACATGAGCAAATAGGGGGTCTGGGGACTAGTATCTTTGTATGCATGTATCTTTGAAAGGGTGAAATGCAAAGTTAAAAAATTTTGCATGTTGGTAGATATAAGTCTAAAAATAAGTTTTTTATCAACGTCATTAGTATGACGTCATGAATCACGTGACCAGAACGCACGGAAGTTGACTGATTTTTGGCCCGGTTCCGGTTCCAGTTCCGTTTTTATTAACTTAAATAAATCCCCGTTTTTCCACCCAGTTAAAATTTATGCCATTTTTGTGTATAAAAAAGGCCATTATTACTCCTCCAGTAAAACTGAGTAAAAATGAAGGTGACGAAAAAAGTTTTACTCCTTGGAAATCCATCCTTTCCTGATCCTGTTCAGCGACTTTTCGGTTTAAAACTATAAACAAATCTGCATAAGTGGTTTTTATCTTACCTCTTACCAATGGCGTTGGCAGTTTTTCTGTAGCATTTTTCTTTCATACCGATCAGGGGTTAGATTTTTTCTTCCCCACCCTCCCCAGTCCCCCGCTCGGGTTTGCAGGACATGGTCAGCGGGAAGACTGGTTCGAGTTTGAAAACGTGGGCACGTCAGTCACGTCAGCCCGCGTGAGCTAAGAAAATATTTCATTTTTTTCGTCGACACAATCGTGTTCAGCGAAAAGTACGTGGTTTGCGAAATTGTCTTGCAAACTGCTCTTTTCGTTGTCAACATATGGAATAGCGGAAAGAAGGTCTCAGAGTTAACATTAGGTCACATTTGTGGCCTCGAAACTGCGTAGTCCGCAACTCCTGTTCCGGAGAAAGCCAACAACAAAAGCTAAGTGACTTGTACTTTAACGTTAAGTCCAAGAGTGCCTTTTGCCTTCTAGGTGATTGATTAACATTTTGTATTTAAAACTGTGTAGTACGTGTGCAGAACTGATTTACAATTTGAACTGATTTACAATTAAGCGTAATTTTAGACGTAATTTAGCGAAGCTTATATTTGTTTACAAACAGAGCGAGCAAGCGGTGAGGACCAAAGACTCAAGCGGACGTAGAGCGGTGGACTAAATTATCAGCTCGGTAAGTTTAAGCTTGAGCTTATGTTAATTAAAGCATTTAAACGGTTAATATTTAAGATTAACGAGCGGTTTATAGTCGCTTTATAATTTAGTGGCAATTTCCGAAGTTAATCCATAGATAGTAGTAAGCTAATAAGCTTGCCGCCAACATGTTTATTCGTTTACCGGTGTTACAAAGTGGTTTTCGCTGCACGTTAATTCACTGCATGCCATATTTCGTGCAGTCGTTTCGCTACATCTTGTGTTGTGCTGTAACTTTTCCTAATGGTAATATAATGATAGCACCAGTAGCGTCGATAATAATTCACTGCATGCCATATTTCACAATGTTTCATGCAGTCGTTTCGCTCCACCTTGTATTTTCCTAATGGTACTTTTCCTAATGGTAATATAATGCTACAAGCACCAGTAGTGTCGACAAATTGAGCATTATGCTCACTAGTTTTCTGTACAGTTTACAGCCAGATGTAAGCATATGTGATAGGAAGTTTGTGCCAAACATTTTCACCCTTATGATAATGTGTACAATGAATGAATTAATATCATCTGAGAGAATGTGATCATCACCTTTGTTCATTCTCTTTTGTTATTACTTGTGTGACAAAAGTAAAAAAATAAAATAAAACTAGTAGTAATCATGGATTAAAAGAGTGTGTTCGTTTGTTAACAGCTGAAAGAAGTAGTATTGATGTCGATTTTTGCCCTGCTAAATGTTTTTGTTTACATTTAGCCGCCACTTGAGAGTGCAATCAACTCACAAACATTTTGCTTTAGTGTTATTGTTGTGATTCGGAAGAAACAGCGTGACAGCTTTGTTACTTTTTTATAGAGACCTATTCCAGTTGCATTAACTCAGCTATATGCAAATATATATGGAAAATTCTACTAAAGTCATAAGCGAATAACATTGAATATTTGACATACAGGACATGCAAGCAGCAGCACAGATGATGTGATTCAAACATAAGCTTACTCGCTCGATCTTCGATAAATCTGAACAAAATCATATTAAACAAATCAAATTTTATTTAGTGAAATAACACATAAACTTACATACACTGTAGTCGTGAGATCCTAGCAGTGATAAAGAAAACAAGGACCGTCGATCCTATTTATAGATTGACGGCGTTCTTATTTAAAAACAATTTCGTCGCCCTGAAATGTTCGTAGTCAATTTTGTCGTCAAACTTCTGCCAGACTTCATTTCACTTGCCATATGATAAAAAGCAGTCAATTCTCAACTAATTTTCCAGCCGTTGAAAAGGGTAAAGTTGCTTTTATATGCGCTATATAGACCTACAAAAAGCGAACACTTTGTGACATTGCAGCCACGAGCAGGTACCAGTCTTTGACTGAAGTGTGCAATAAAGGTGAACGTTAATGCACGTGACATAATTCAAGATGGTGCCGAAAAGGTACACGAACGATGAAAAAAATGAACAACAAAAAGATCTCCACTTGGTATCACAGGACACCCAAGATTAGGATGCGTTCTCCTAACATCGAACCCAAAAATCACAGTTATGCAGCAACTGAAGGAGTTGCAATTTGAGGCTAAATCATACTTGTGATTTCAATGTTGAGATATCTGTTTACGGTCTATATTTCAGTTTTTGTTCTCAATTTGCTTTTGCCATTCATCGGAAATAATTTTAAGATTGGTTCCGTTTGGTGCTTCAGTTACGATTCTTACTAGCCCAAATGGCTAGTGAAAGCAACAATCCACTAGCCAAAACTGAATTTTTACTAGTTGGCTAGTTGGCTACCGTTAGTCTTGAGTCCTAAATTTATATATTTAATAATGCCCAATCTTGCAGCATGTGTTCTTTCTACAATATTTTTACAAGCAGCTGGTAGAAATAATTAAATTTCTAAAGAGACACAATGTAATGGGAAAGTTTACTGATATACATGTATAACAAATTAATGCTATACGCTATAATTAATGGTGTAAAAGACAGTAAAATTTTACTGTTTATGTGCCAATCAATTTGAACCTTCAACATCCCTTTCCCCTCCCTCTCTCCTCGTGGGCAAACCCTGGGCATTTTTGCATCTGGTGAGAAGAGAATTTGACACGAAAGGCCCTTGCGAGACTCCAGCAGAATAGATGTGGTCACCATACATGTAGTTTAATGAGATGGATGAGTGTTTTGTAACATAAAGGGCTCTCTAAAGCTCATTAGAATTATTTTTTTAAAGTATACATGTAGAATGCAATAACTAAGTAAAATCGATAAAATAACAGTTTGTAGATTTTGTCGCTTGAAATAGTGAACAGGAATTGAAGAAGTGAATTGCCAGTCAATGTGTTGAAAGTGAAGGTCACGTGCTGAAAACACCCTTAATTTTAGCTTTAAGTGTTAATAACTCAAAAATGAGTCGGTGAACCCCATTTTTTATTGTCAAATTTTGATCAGTAGGATAAGAGGTAACTTTTGGCAAAGTTTAAAAAAATTCTGTAGGTGGGGTTCAGAGCCACCAAAAATGATAACAATGTGTTCACCAATCATTGGGATTCGTTTGATATCATGATTGTAGCATCAACTGATAAAAGTGGTTATAATGACCCATCAAATTGTAAGTCTTGAAAAGTGCTGGAAACTGTTGGGAGCCACCTTAAGATCAGGAAACCGCGAAAACAGACACTCATCAATAGTTTCTTTTTTCATACCTAAGGACATTGTGTTTTAGAAAATAACTGCATGCACTACACATAAAATGTGTACTTTTTCTGTTCTGTTCACCCCCGAAACATGGGGGATTGAGTATGTTACTGTTTTTATATAGCTTACATCAGTTCATGTGACAGCAATGTGAGAGCTTTACAGATTATGTACATTTATTTAGCCACAAGTCTTTTAATGTTTTTTTTCCCTGTGATGGATAACACAATTACAAGTGGTCTTAAAAGCTTCAAAAGACATGTACTGGTGCATGATAAGCCCTCTAGTGTACTATTTTGTTTTCAACCTCCTGTAAGCGGACACCTCCCGTAACCCGACACCTCCCTTAAGGGGACACTTCCCGTAAGCGGACACTTTCCCTTTATCCCGAGGGTGTCCGCTTACAGGAGGTTTGACTGTATACATTGTAATTTAATTTGATGCACTATTTAAACTCCAGACAATTATTTCCTAATAATGAGTTTTATTCCTAAATTTGTCTCCTAAGACATGTCCAAAAAAGACTTCAAGGACAAATCAAATTGGATATTAAAGGTACATGTACATGTCAAGTCTGCCTTTTTGTCATTTTGGACATGTGACCTGAAAAAGCTGATCCCCAGTCCAATTTGGACTACCCTGGTGAACCCCAGTCAGTGGACACAATGTTTATCAATAATTGAACAGCACCTCGTAGCAGATGCAATAATCAAATGTCACATGGTATAGTAAGGTCTGTTGTACATGTAGTTGTTTAACTTGCCAGTACTCTAAATAAATATACATTTTAGGAAGTGCATTTTTTTGTAAAGATTCAATGTCAGTTCTTAATCAGCCCTTCTGGCAGGCTGCTAGTAAAAAGTATTACGCTGTCTTGAAGTGTCTTCATCGACTGAAATTTGTTATAACATCATGAACCATTTGGAGAATGGGCCAAAAAATTAATATTGACTCAAGGTAAATAAAAATGGTGACACTGATTGCTGACTTCATACACAGTGTATTTCAAGATGGTTTAGACAATTAATGTAACTTATATAAATGAAACAAAACCAAGCTTAACTCCTACAGGACGCGCCCTATAATCACCGTTCCTGAGTGCACGATGACGAAAAAGATTCGGAAAATTTTGCGTTATTTTCAATCCCCCCCAAATTTGGAGGGTAGCGTGACTATACTCTAGGCCAATCACTGAGCGAGTTTGAGCCGGACAGCTTACCGTTCGTCTACATGAAGTTGTTTACAAAAAACCATCAAATTTATTTGAAGCGAGCCGAAGCGGCGAAGAAGTTAAGATCCTCCTGTGTCGACCTAAACGAAGTTTTGGCGCTTGAAAAATGGATAACTGCGACAATGGATGAATTTCAAGCAATAAAGAATCTGAAATTGATCAGTTCTAGCGAAGAATCGATGTTATTAACTTTGAAAGTGGAGCGGTGTTTTAACACGCGGTCTTGTGTAAACATGCGGTCCGACTGTAAGGTAACTCAAAAGGCAATTGTGATATTTAGACGTGATATTTACCTTTGAAATCTGGTTATTGCTTCGAATAAATGTCTTGGCTTACTTTAGGAAAGATATCTGGCAAATAAAATGGTTTTTGAACCGAGAGGAAACCAAAATCGAGGCGCGATGTGAGATCTTTTCTTATCACGTATCGTGTTTGCATAATTAATTAGGTCAAATTACATGCACGAAAATTTCATTTGCACGCAAGTGGATTCCTCTGTATGGATTTACATTGGGAAGACCCTGGTGCTCAATATAACAAGGAAACTTTTTGCTTTTAACTTTTTTCTTGTACTACCCATCAGTTTGAACTAATATACTTTTTTGTCAAAATTTATTGGCAATTGTGGAATAGTTATGCTAATTTATGCTAATTAAATGCAACATTATGGTATATTTTTTCAAAAAAAAATTTTTTTTGGAAAATTTATTTACTACCCTTTCATATGAGATGTAGCTTTCCACACAAATGTAAATACCTTTTGAATAATGTTGCCCATTTTGACACTTTTTTGCTCAGTCCTGCAAGAGTTAACTTACAATGTTGTCTAAATTTTTGTTATAGTTATGTTTTTGTCTTGCTGAATAATATGGCTCCCAAATGCAGGGTTCGTGAAATGCTCAACATACACGTACCGGATTCAGCTTTAATATATGAGATTTAATATATGGGTACAGATGTCCCTCAGTCGTAAACTTTTCACTTCCACTGGCCAGTGTATTATGTGTTAAAAGATAATTGCTGTTATTGAATAAATGGTGTGACTTTGAGTATAACACATGCTGCACGTGAGTTACCCGGTAAATAATTTTATAGCAGAGTGTACATGTGAGCGGATGTTATATAACGTATGTTACTTGTGAGTTCATATGATTTGGTGCATATTTATGTCATGCAAAAATGTTTAAAATATTATAAAATATGTTTGCTCTTCAATTCTTGGACTTCAAACTTAGTGTGATGGAAAATTACATGTATAACTGATCTGTGGATTTCAAAATAATGGATTTGTAGCATTTAGGGGAAATGTCACTGTATTGCTGTCATTGCTTGCTCATCCAGTTTTGTTGTTCACACAATGGATATTTCTGTCATCCTAAGATGTGTTAATTACCACAGTGACGTTGCTAAATTACAAAACGTCAAGAACAACTAAAATTATACTTACATTGTTTCGTATTTAGGAGATGCATGGCTCTTAGAGCCCTTTCATTGGACTGTGCATTAGGGGATTCCCTCTGTCCTCCCATATAATGCTTTCGCTATAGCTTGGTAATAAGTAACTCATGTCAGGGCCAGGGTAGTGTTTAAACTAGCCACAGTGTGTATTTATGGTAATCAGATGTCCCCGGATAAATAAATGACTTAAAAAAAATGAATGCAAAAAAATGGAGGTGACACCAACTTTTATTTTGCAAAGTGAATGCAATGGCTCACAGCTGTTCATGTGGTTAGTTTTCTTCCTCTGTGCGCGGGCTGAGTTGCATGATGTATCATGGCATTGTGACATGAACTGTATGTGCAGTAAGGATGCACATAAACAATAAGTACGAACATGCTTAAATTAAGTTTTCTATTTCATCAGACTGCTGAAGAGGCATCCCTTGGTATATTCAGTATACGCATAAGGTGGATTTTCTACAACGACTGAAACAGTGAATGGAATTTTTTACAATGACTAAAATATTTTCAATTAATATTGATACTGTCTGTTTGTAAAAAGCATCGTAATGTAAATATCTGACCTTCCCTTTAAATCATTAAAGGGTCATTCTCAACCAGGGTACATTGCTTTCTGAAGTTCTGTTTGTGGCCATTTTTGGGTGCTGGGAAAATGGCCACCCAGTGATTATTGCAAAAATTTAAGGTTGTATTGAGGTACATGTACAGTGTACATTGAAACATTGCCAAACTGGATTCCTTTCTTTCTTAAAAACATGAAAACAAAATAGTAAATTAAAGTAATTATAAACAAAAAAATTTGAAGAGCTGTCAAAGTGATTTAGATCACTCGATGGATAGGACATTCTTCTTAGTGAATTGGTTATATACATGTACATGTACTGTTTGATCATCCCCAGATCATACAGAATAGAGAATTTAAGCATCATGACAACGTTCTTACTTTTTTCAAAAGCTTTGTCATCTTCCAAGTGAATGTACACTGGTTGATATGGGGAAGATATGGAAAGTGACAATAGTTTTTATAATAATGACCAGTACATTTTGTCAAATCAATAACCTTTTATGTGTGTCAGAAAGTCTTTTTAATGTATTATCATTTAAATTTAAATAAATATATATTTTTTCAAATACTGCTGTATTATAAATCAATGTAAATGGTGTTATTATGCAACATACATGTAGCATTTGACATTGCAAATATGCACCAAAACAATGCAAATACAATGTATGATACATTATTATTTGACAGCATTCTAGAGTGCAAATATGCATCAAAACGAGTGCAAATATGACATTCTTCTGACCGTGCACTAGCAAAAACAGCTTCAAAAACTTAGTTTTAGGAGGAGATTTCTGTCGTAATCGGTATAATAAACAATAATTATTATTCAATGAAAAGTTGTGCAATACGGCTGGGCATTTTTACTCGTCAGTAAATACTCAGCCGTATTACACAACTTCACGCTGAATAACCTCTATTTACTCTTAAGGGTCAGCGCATTTTTTTTGCTGCCCCCTCAAACTATATAGTTAGTATGAACCCTCCCAACACCACAATTACATGTAGCACCTTTGAAAAGCAGGCCATGTGGTGTACACATGTTTATTTACAGGATTTACTTGAACGGCGCAGATTTTTCTTCAACGTTGTTGAAGTTCTTTTCTGGACTATAGTCTACGGAATATGTTAAAATTGTTACTAAAAATGTGGTTGTTGTTCATCGCGGTGTGTAAGATAGGTAAACGCTTTTTTTTATTCGTTTGTCTCACGATGGAGTCACTTTTAAGATGTTGATCGCGACGTTTCGACTGCTATTACTGCTAGTTTTCATCAGGCGATGAGGTCGATTGGTTATGTGTCGCTTATGTAGCACGTTGGCTTATTGCTATTGGTGCATTTCGATCCTCATTATTATTCCGAAAAGATGTTGTTCCCTCTCCGGTCCGATTTGATATCGGTCGGCTGTTGTGCTTCTTGATTGTAGGCCCCGGGGGGGACTCCCATATGTGGTCGGGCGGGGTGCTCGTCGGGAAAAAAAAAGTGGAACCCTAAAAGGTACCAAAGTGGGCGTGGTCAACCAGAATTTTACCCCTAAAAGATACCATTTTTTTACCAAATATGTGCTCGAACAATGCGCCTACAGTGCTGGAAATAAATAGATCTGACTATACGAGAATTTAGTTTTATCGACTGAGTCGATAAGGTAAATTGACCACCGTAAAAAGATTCAAATAGCTGACGTTTCGAGCGCTAGCCCTTCGTCGGAGCGAATCAAGGAATTGTGGGTAGTGTGTGGTTTTATATAGTAAGCGGTGGAGCTACGCTATTGGTGGAAATTTGGTGACGTGAAAAAGAAATGTAAATTAGTTGAATGAAAAGCGTTCGTTGATTCCGTGGGGTTTGAGAGTGCCGATTTGAAAGATGATTTTTTGTTCTAGGTTTTTACGGCTTTCTGTGTTACCCTGGTGTAGGGAAAGGCCGCAGATTGTCATGTGTTGTTTAGAATGGTTAGTAAGATTAAAATGGCGCGCGACTGGTTTGGATGCGTCTTTGTCATTTTTTTCAACGTCTCGGAGATGTTCACGAAAACGGTCACCCAGTCTCCTCCCTGTTTCGCCAATGTATATCTTTTTGCAAAAAGTACATGTTATGCAGTAGATAACATTTACGGAGGTGCATGTAAAACGATCAGTGATTTTAATAGATCGTTTGGGTCCTGTTATTTTGTCCGCGTTGTGAATGAAAGGACAAGTGTTACATCGTGTGCGTGTGCATTTGAAAGTTCCCGGTTTATCGTCAGATTTCAGTGCGCTCGTAACTAGAAAGTTGCCTATGTTTTTGTCACGTTTGAATGAAATTAGTGGGGGTTGTGAAAAAATTCTGCCAGTTTCGGGGTCGTTTTGGAGTAATTTGAAATTTTTTAAAATGATGCTTTTGACTGTGTTGTTGTGTGGGTGGAAAGTGAGGGTGAATGGAATTCTCTCGTTCTCTTCCTTCTGTGGCGTTTGTAGTGCTGATTGTCTGTCGATCTGTTGTGCACGTTGTTGGCCCGTATTAACAACAGAGTCAGGGTACCCACGTTTCTTGAAAAACTGGCACATTTCTTCTGATTTGTTGGAAAAATCAGAGTCATCACTACATAGCCGTCGAAGTCTGAGAAATTGAGAATACGGAATGGCGTTTTTAACGTGCGATGGATGTGAGGATGAATGTAACAGATAACTGTGGGAATCTGTAGGTTTGTAGTGCACACTTGTGGATAAACTGTTACCGTTGATTGAAATATTAATGTCAAGAAAAGCGACTGAGGTTTCGGAAATTTCCCAGGTATATTTTAGAGCTGGATGAAAAGTATTGACAGAAGTTATGAATTGATTAAGTTCCTCTTTACTGGAAGAGGTAGCGCCAATGCAATCATCGATGTAGCGGCCGTAGAGTTCGGGTTTGGTTCCGTGGTACTGATTAAAAAATTTGTCTTCGATGTGGCCTACAAAAAGGTTAGCGTAGCTTGGTCCCATTTTGGTGCCCATGGCGACTCCATTAACTTGTTTGTAGTAGTTTTGGGAAAATGAAAAACAGTTAAGTGTCAAAACTAATTCGGCTAAGCGGAGCAGTGTTTCTGAGCTTGGGTTTTGAATGGAGCGCTGGTCGAAAAAATATTTTAGTGCTTGAAGTCCTTCGTCATTGGGGATGACGGTATATAAAGAGGTAATGTCCATAGTGAAAATTAATTTGTTTTCGCTGGGAAAACTGAAATTCCGGAAAATTTCGAGTGCGTGATTGGTGTCCTTAATGTACGAGGGTAGTGATTTGACAATGGGGGCCATGATTTTGTCTAAATAGCTAGAAATTAGTTCGGTAGGACAGCTACAAGCGGAAACAATTGGTCGGCCCGGATTGTTTGGTTTATGAATTTTAGGTTTGAAATAAACGCGTGAGGTTCTAGGAGTAGTGATGATGAGATTGTTGGCGGTAACTGGTAATTGTTGTTTAGTAATGAGGTCTTGGATAGTTTCTTTGACAATTTTTTGGTTGCTAGAAGTGAGATCTTTATCAACTTTGGCATAGAAAGCGGTGTCAGAAAGTTGCCGAAAAGCCTCTTGTCGGTAAAGGTCGGTCCGCCAAACAACTACCGCCCCGCCATTGTCGGCCGCTTTGATAACAATGTCGCGTCGTTTGCTAAGACTTTTGAGCGCTGCCCACTCTCCTGTTGAAAGGTTGGAAATTTTGGTGTGGCGGTTAAATTTAAGTTTTTGGACATCGTGACGACATTTTTTGACGAAAAAAATCTAAAGAAGAAAACTGGCCCTCTGGGGGAGTCCATTTTGATTTGCGAACGTTGAGTGTTTCAAAAACATCTTTTTCCGAGGTGTTAGAATTGTCTTCTTTGTCGTGGAAAAAAACTCTTAATTGCACGCGGCGAAGGAATTTTTCAACATCTTGTTTGACTGAAAATTCGTCGGTTTGTTTCGCTATAGGAACAAAGTTTAAACCTTTACTAAGAACAGACCTCTCTGGGTTAGAAAGCGGCAAATTTTCCGGAATGGTAACGACGCCATTGTGACTATCGAATGAATGGTCGCCGGATAATTGAGGACCTATTAACTGTTCAAGTTTTTGGGTCTTGATTTGGTTAAGGCTGTTGAACAGTTTAGCATTGAGTTCTTGAATTTTAGCGCGAATTGATTGTACTAAGACAGCTGGACAAATTTTGGAAAGTTCGGAACGGTATTGGATAATTTCCTTTTCGAGATTGTTACGTTTAAGGCACATAGCTCTGATGGTGATCCTCATAATATTACGCGAGAAAGAATTTTGGGCATGGTGAATTTCGTGAAAATATTGTTGATTGGAATCAGAGAATGTAGAAGCGTGAAAATTTGAACGAAACCCTTTAGGAATGACTTTGGATTGGAGGCAACGGCCGATGAAATTGATGTGACTACAAAACCTAGTTTTGGTAAAGATGTGAGTGGCTAAACGAAAGGCTAAATTAGTGGAAATGGGGGGAAAAGGAATAAGATAACTTACGATTTCCTGGCGTAGCTCCTTGGTGAGTGTCTTGAGGTTAGGCATCGTTGTCTTCGGTTCGTTCGGTGAGAAAGCTGTTGAGTAAGAAATATTGATGTAAAAAGTTAATGGTCGCAGCGAATAAACAACAAATGAATGGGGTTAGTTTCTAGAGAAACTGTGGTGCTGCGTCGGTGGGGGGATGAAACACGAGAATTTAGTTTTATCGACTGAGTCGATAAGGTAAATTGACCACCGTAAAAAGATTCAAATAGCTGACGTTTCGAGCGCTAGCCCTTCGTCGGAGCGAATCAAGGAATTGTGGGTAGTGTGTGGTTTTATATAGTAAGCGGTGGAGCTACGCTATTGGTGGAAATTTGGTGACGTGAAAAAGAAACTTTACCGACAAGAGGCTTTTCGGCAACTTTCTGACACCGCTTTCTATGCCAAAGTTGATAAAGATCTCACTTCTAGCAACCAAAAAATTGTCAAAGAAACTATCCAAGACCTCATTACTAAACAACAATTACCAGTTACCGCCAACAATCTCATCATCACTACTCCTAGAACCTCACGCGTTTATTTCAAACCTAAAATTCATAAACCAAACAATCCGGGCCGACCAATTGTTTCCGCTTGTAGCTGTCCTACCGAACTAATTTCTAGCTATTTAGACAAAATCATGGCCCCCATTGTCAAATCACTACCCTCGTACATTAAGGACACCAATCACGCACTCGAAATTTTCCGGAATTTCAGTTTTCCCAGCGAAAACAAATTAATTTTCACTATGGACATTACCTCTTTATATACCGTCATCCCCAATGACGAAGGACTTCAAGCACTAAAATATTTTTTCGACCAGCGCTCCATTCAAAACCCAA
The DNA here is from genome assembly GCA_024195265.1 of Dendrophyllia cribrosa. Taxonomy (NCBI): domain Eukaryota; kingdom Metazoa; phylum Cnidaria; class Anthozoa; order Scleractinia; family Dendrophylliidae; genus Dendrophyllia; species Dendrophyllia cribrosa. The sequence goes on along the minus strand of JAJLRJ010000002.1, from coordinate 1,990,520 downwards.
GCTCAGAAACACTGCTCCGCTTAGCCGAATTAGTTTTGACACTTAACTGTTTTTCATTTTCCCAAAACTACTACAAACAAGTTAATGGAGTCGCCATGGGCACCAAAATGGGACCAAGCTACGCTAACCTTTTTGTAGGCCACATCGAAGACAAATTTTTTAATCAGTACCACGGAACCAAACCCGAACTCTACGGCCGCTACATCGATGATTGCATTGGCGCTACCTCTTCCAGTAAAGAGGAACTTAATCAATTCATAACTTCTGTCAATACTTTTCATCCAGCTCTAAAATATACCTGGGAAATTTCCGAAACCTCAGTCGCTTTTCTTGACATTAATATTTCAATCAACGGTAACAGTTTATCCACAAGTGTGCACTACAAACCTACAGATTCCCACAGTTATCTGTTACATTCATCCTCACATCCATCGCACGTTAAAAACGCCATTCCGTATTCTCAATTTCTCAGACTTCGACGGCTATGTAGTGATGACTCTGATTTTTCCAACAAATCAGAAGAAATGTGCCAGTTTTTCAAGAAACGTGGGTACCCTGACTCTGTTGTTAATACGGGCCAACAACGTGCACAACAGATCGACAGACAATCAGCACTACAAACGCCACAGAAGGAAGAGAACGAGAGAATTCCATTCACCCTCACTTTCCACCCACACAACAACACAGTCAAAAGCATCATTTTAAAAAATTTCAAATTACTCCAAAACGACCCCGAAACTGGCAGAATTTTTTCACAACCCCCACTAATTTCATTCAAACGTGACAAAAACATAGGCAACTTTCTAGTTACGAGCGCACTGAAATCTGACGATAAACCGGGAACTTTCAAATGCACACGCACACGATGTAACACTTGTCCTTTCATTCACAACGCGGACAAAATAACAGGACCCAAACGATCTATTAAAATCACTGATCGTTTTACATGCACCTCCGTAAATGTTATCTACTGCATAACATGTACTTTTTGCAAAAAGATATACATTGGCGAAACAGGGAGGAGACTGGGCGACCGTTTTCGTGAACATCTCCGAGACGTTGAAAAAAATGACAAAGACGCATCCAAACCAGTCGCGCGCCATTTTAATCTTACTAACCATTCTAAACAACACATGACAATCTGCGGCCTTTCCCTACACCAGGGTAACACAGAAAGCCGTAAAAACCTAGAACAAAAAATCATCTTTCAAATCGGCACTCTCAAACCCCACGGAATCAACGAACGCTTTTCATTCAACTAATTTACATTTCTTTTTCACGTCACCAAATTTCCACCAATAGCGTAGCTCCACCGCTTACTATATAAAACCACACACTACCCACAATTCCTTGATTCGCTCCGACGAAGGGCTAGCGCTCGAAACGTCAGCTATTTGAATCTTTTTACGGTGGTCAATTTACCTTATCGACTCAGTCGATAAAACTAAATTCTCGTGTTTCATCCCCCCACCGACGCAGCACCACAGTTTCTCTAGAAACTAACCTCATAGATCTGACTATACATGGGCTCGAATTCCAGCTACGATCAGAAGGAACACGGGAAGGCACTAGCGACTCGTCTTTCGCCAGGAACACCCTAAAAGATACCATTTTCTGGGAAAATAAGTTTTTTTCATCATATACCCTAAAAGATACCTAGATCCCGAATTTTAACCCCTAAAAGATACGACTAGCACCCCCACCCGACCACATACTATCGATCTCAGACGTCCTTGGACAAGGGATTTTTTTCGGCCCGCTTCACGAGCTGTTGATTTCAGTCTGCGGTTAAAAAAATGTCGTCACGTGATGACATTTTTTTGGCTCTGCGGTTTCAAAAATGTTGATCACGTGACGCCATTCGGTTACTCGCGCCAAAAAGAAAACCGGCAAAGTGATCAAAGATGTTGGGGAGTAAAACCGGCCGAAGCTATCATCCAGGGAAAGCTTTGTCCAATGACATAAGAAGCGGAATAATAGATACGATAGTACAGGCCGGTGGCGACTTTACTACAGGTTTCTTTATGGGTAATTACAGTAATGTGGCAAGGAAATTTAACGTGAGCAGACAAACCGTTAAAAACGTCTGGGATAATTCACGGCCGTGGGAAGTCGAAATAAAGCATCACGTGATCAACATTTTTGAAACCGCAGAGCCAAAAAAATGTCATCACGTGACGACATTTTTTTAACCGCAGACTGAAACCAACGGCCCGTGAAGCGGGCCGAAAAAAATCCCTTGTCCAAGGACGTCTGAGATCGATAGTATGGGAGTCCTCCCCCCGGGTTGTAGGCATCCACGCTTCGGGAATTTCAATTCCACTATCTCTGTTGATGTTATTAGGATGAAGTCTTATGTGGATGGCCTCTTTAACTCTACGGGTGTACCAGTGTGGTAATAGCAGTAATAGCAGTCGAAACGACGCGATCAACATCTTAAAGTGACTCCATCGTGAGACAAACTAAAAAAAAAAGCGTTTACCTATGTTAAAATTATTTAATTATAATATATTATTTCCGGTTTCACTTGTAATAATAATAATAATAATAATAATAATGATAATGACTTTATTAACGTGTCAATCAAAATCTAGCAGAGGGAATTCCACACTGCTAATAGGGGACACTTAAAGGGAGGGTTTCACGGTTCGGCGCATGTGCAAGCTATGGCGTAAGCCATTTAAGACTCGTTTAAATTCATTATTTAGACCAATCGGAAGCGAGTAAATAGCTCTGACCGGAAATTTGCCTGTGAAAATGTCGCTGATTGAATGGATGATTATACATACCAATGTGCGCCATGAAAGCCACCAGAGCGTAGAATAAATCCTTCAGGTCAAAGGTTTTATTCAGTGTTGACTTTGTCGTTGGAATTTGTTGAAATTTTCTGTGAATTTTGGTTATCCTTCGCTTTATTTGAACTAATTATAGTATGTGATTATTGAAGTAAATGTGAGTGGTTTTTTAACCGATAAAATTGGCAGGTAAGCGAATAAAGCATTTTAATCTGTGCACATGCGCCGAACCGTGAAACCATCCCTTTAACTATCTAAAATATAATAAAAATACAAAAACAAATCAATAAAAATTTGAGACCAAAATCTACTAAGACTAGAATTAAAAACTACCATTTAAAACTCACAAACATAAACACCACAAAACTCTAATTCTAATTATCAAAATTCTAAAATAGAACCAGACGAAAGCCTAGCATCTGGTCGCCGCGAACGCTTTGTTGCAGCATACGACACTCGAATGCGAATTACAAGAGGATCAAGAAGACCAGTTGTTGAAAATAATGAAAAAAGAAAGGAGTACGATTGCCTTTCTCAGAAAATGCTTTTTTTAATTTTCATTCAATGACCTTGGGAAAGGCAAAAGAAACAAGCATAGTTGAACGTCAGAAAAATAAGATGAAGAAGCGTATTCCATCGATGTGTTTGCCTGTCATTTCCTAATATACAGCTTTTCGAGCGAACATTTAAGGTAAGGAGTGTAAAAAATTATCCGTGCTGGACTTCTGACTTGTTTGCCGAAGCAGCAAAGCATAAACATGGAGTACTCTGAGTGCAATAACATCATCTTAACGATTAAAGAATGTTTTTTATAATACTTTAGGTTGGTTTTATGACATTTTTTTGCAATTCAAATATGTCTCAATTGGTTTGTAGATCGTGTGATGTGTTGTGAATTTCTCGTGAATTTGGCAGTTTTTAGAAAGAAAAAAAGTTAATTAGTAGATGGACATCCAAATCGTCAACAGCAGGGAGCAGGGGTGGTGTAGTGGTGGTGCAGTGGTGAGAGCACTTACCTCCCACCAACGTGACCCGGGTTCGATTCCCGGCCTCGGCATCATATGTGGGTTGAGTTTGTTGTTGGTTCTCATCCTTGCTCCGAGGGTTTTTCTTCGGGTACTTCGGTTTTCCTCCCTCCATAAAAACGTAACCAGCATTTCCAAATTGCAATTTGATCCGCAATTCGAGGGCCACAGGTTTGTCAGTCGAGAGACTGTTAAGTGTTGCCCTCGTTAAAACAAAGCCTATTTATTTATTTATGTTATGCGTGGGATTTCTAACGATGTTGTGTCCATTCATTGCTGCAACAAACAGTTTTCTTAGTAACGAAATAATTAAAAAAAGAAACAAATTTCTCATTAATAGCTTTCTTTTTTATTTCCTTTTATTTTCGTGACAATTGAAGGCAACTCTATGACAGCACGCATATTACAGCACACAACTAAACAGCTTTTATTAGTTTTCCAGTGTATTAATATTTCATTTTCTTTTAGTTTCTGTTAACTTTAAACCTTTCTTCAATGGCAAGCTACAGGAAAAAAGAAACTTTACGTGACTTCGACACGGTTCAAAAGATTTGGCTTTGAGGGAACGCAAATATACTTGACGTGATACGTGTTTTTTTTTTTTTTTTGGCGACATTTGAAAAAAACTGCATAAATTCTGAATTGCAATAATGCGAGAAAAAGAATCACTAGAAAAACCTTTTGTGTTCTTTTGTCGTGGGTAAAGAAGTAACATGTTAGATAAAACTAATAGTTTCGATTTATTGGTTTCATGATTTCGACATTTGAAAACAAGCGATATATATTGGGGAGCTTTTATTATGTCACTTTGATTTGTTTGATAAGTTCATAAATAAACAACTTGATATTCTTTGAAATATTGTTCAATAAACACTTTCAGCAGTTAAACTTTGTAAAGTTATAAATTATGTATCATTTAACAAACTTTAAATAATCATATATACATATTTTTTTTACTTTCTTGAAATCAGTTCAGTTCAGAGTTCTTTTCTCCATTAATATTTGCCATTGATTAACAACGCCACTAATGCTTCGTTTCCTCTGCTTTAAGGCTTTGTGTACTTCCACGAAAATGAGTAAGAGGCTTAAACTAACTTGACTTTATGAAATGTTTTGTTAACAATTACAAAAAAAATGGAGCGGTATATAATATTAATATTTAAGGGCACATTGTTATTTGGATTTCACACTGACTTGAGTTTCTTGAAGGGATATTGTTTATTCAAAACATATTTCCTCTAGAAATGTCATTATTGCTGTGAGGACGTAAGGAGAAATGGTTCGAAAAGGAAAAGTTTATTTCATATTTTTCCTTTTATGTCTTTTACCGTTCTCACACGAAAACGGCTTTCCAAACTCATTGTATGGAGAACAAACTAATGATTACAAGCTAGATGGCTTTCAACTCCAAACTGTTTTTACACGAGGACTTGTCGCTTGTTTTCAAAGTTGTCTAAGGCATGGGAAATGTGTATCAATCAACTTTGATACATGTAACTCTCAGAAACCTGTTGGTGCGTGTGATCTAAATAGTGAGAGGCCCAGTGAATATCATCAACTTATTCACCGGCCAGGATATATCTTTGTTCAAGCAGTGGTTACAAAACCGGTATGTAATATGCCTGCTATATATTAATGTCATTTTTATTAGTCCTTTTTTTGTTCTTTTTTCAGCTTAAATCATGTTTTGTGCTAAGCGTTACAATAGTGATGCGTATGTTCTGTATTCAGTCATCACTCTACTAGGTTAGGTCTTCATAAGTTTTAGAAAGCTCACGCATTTTTCTACCAATAAAATTTCTAGTTATATGCAAATTTTCTTAATAATAAAAAAATAATAAGTGAAAAATTAAAGACATAGAATACTTCGCTTTTCAAGAAATAGATATCTTCACTAAAGTTTAAATTGGTATACAAAAGAAGTAGTAATGTAAAATCTAATTTGTTTATTTTGTGGGCTTCATGCAGAAACCAATTTCCTAAGTTCTAATTTGTCCTATAGAAATGTAAATTTTTTACTAATATTGTTATATGCTAATTATCGACAGCAATCATTATGCGCTGAGATTCTCCAGAAGCTTCCTTCTTCAAAAAGCGGTTATTACTGGATCCAAATTGGACAAGTAAAAGTTAAGGTGTACTGTGACATGAAAAGTTATGATACGTTCAGATACTTTCATATTAACCCAATTACTGATATATTGCACTGTTTACACATGACATCTTTGAACATCTGTGATTTAACCGTGCTAGTTACGGGCTTTTCACTTCATTTACCTCGATAATACAATATGGAAGATTTAAGAAACGATTTAGTTTTCGATGATCGAAATTGTAAGGAGCCATCTCAAATAATCCATAAAATACGTAAATGTATGGTTGGGTTTAATCCTTCTAGTCTACACCACGAACTTAACTGCAGATTGTCTGGTGAATAATTACGTTTAACGCCGCTTTTAAGTATTAGCAAACAAATAATTAAGTTTCGTTAACCTACAATGTAACAAGAGGCTTCAAGCAGCCTATACTCATGCGCATGCGTAAGAAAGTTTTATGATATATTTTAAACATGATAACAAGATGTCCGACATGGAGAAGAATTACTCCTTTCATTCAATCATCGTTCCTGCAAACCATGTTGTTTACTACTGAATGTTTTGTAAATAAAGGCTGTACCACAATGAAGCCAGTGATTCTTCTAAGTCTTATATATACCTAACGTGAACATTAGTAATGTAAGTAGGGTTGTAGGAGACGCTGTCATGAGACTTCGGTAACGCTGTTTTACCGGAAGTGAGAGTAGCCAGAATTCACTAAACAGGAAGTGTAGATGGCAAAGCTATGAACCGGAAGTGCACAATTTAAAATATGCGTGCATAAATTTGCATGCGAAATCATGACACAAAAAATATAATAATAATAATAATAATAAAAAGAAAAAGAAAAAAAACGAATGGGCATTTTTTTAAATCATTGCGCTTTGCGCATGAGTAATAACATTTTATAGGTGAACGTTGATTCTGTAAGGGTGAACATCGCACAATATATGTCATTTAATGACAGGCCAATTTATCTGTCAATAACACATGTAAACTGAGGTGCTTATGTGAGCCTGTCGTGTTTCACTTTCCATATCTTGTATTCTGCAGGTGGTGGATGGACATTGGTGGTGAGCATCAGCACTAAAAGCAATGACCATCTTCAAAGAGTTGCCAAAAACTGCTGGGATTCAGAACTGTGCGTTCCTTTCAAGGAACCTAGTAACACGACTCGAAAACTTAGCGACGAGTACATTCACCATTTGGCAAACTGCGAAGGTAAATACCTCCTCTCAATTCCCTTATCATAGAAAATCTAAATTAACGTTATTTATGAAAACGTTAAAAATGAATTTTATCAGATGTATATAATACGTAACTTGTCGAATTGGGCCGCGCAATGTCCTCATCATAGGAGATATAAATATAAACGTTATAACACCTTCTTTTTTGTATCGAAGTGGGCCTCTTAATGTCCCTATCATAGAAAATTTAAATGCTATTTATTAAATACGAAAGTATGAACTTACTCAGATGTATAACACTTTTCTACATTATCGTGTCTTTTTGTGTCTTCACATGCAGGGTCATTTAGATTGGACGTGTACATGTACCAAGAGAACTATACCGTGTTCTACAAGGTTAATAAAAGTTATGAATAAACACAATTATTACAGCTAAAATATATGCCGTCATTGCCTTAACTCATTATCTGGCCAATGGTAAAAAAGGACACACCTTTAAGAAAGAAACGTTCTCGAGCAAAACTGGATAAACGGATAGTATAAATTTCTCTTCGAAGGATGATCACTGATAAAAGGAGTAGTTGGTTGGGGATGGTCTCAAATACCGTTTTTTCAAACCCCTAAATAAGCGGTCCTCACGCGTTCGGCCCGCTTATTTAGGGGTTTGAAAAAACGGTATTTGAGACCATCCCCAACCAACTACTCGGGATACTCGCCCTCAAACCCCGTAAGAGTGGGGCAAATGCGTTTTTTCACGAGCCCGCCCGCAACGGCAAGCGAGACATAACCAATTGAAGAAATCCCTACCTTGGTATATACGCAATGGCACAACCCCGGCAACGAAGACGGCGTGATGTCAATCAACGCGAGCTGATTGCCTGGCTGGACGAACAGGCACGAAATGTCGAGCGGATCGAGCCTGCCGACAACAATAATGCTGAGGTCGAGCCTCAAAACAACCCGCAGGAGCTAGATTTTGAACAACTTGTTCAAATCTATGATCGGGTTGACCAATGGGTTGAACACGGCAGACGAATAATCCAGTTCCGCTTTGTAAACGATCTCGAAAACTCTCTTGTCACCAGAATTTTGCATAAAATCAAGCAAAATGTTCACACAAGACACGCAATCAATTTACGCTTCACATTCGAGTTACGAAACACTGAAACCGAGGAGTTGAGAATGTTTTATCAAAACAACCACAACAGTCGTTGGCTATCCACTCTCTCCGAGACACGACAGTGGCTGCAAGCCCATGAAGAGCTTCGTCTTCAAAACGCAAGACTCAACAGGCCTGACACCAAATGGGTTTACGAACGCACTGCCCTGCTTGATGTCAATGTCGTGTTGGATCGACAACCACTGCAAATAGGCCTCGGGCGGCTTCCTGATTGGATTCGCAACAAAAGAGAAGTCATTGCCCTTGACAATTTCAACGACAATCTTTGTCTCTTTCGTTGCTTGGCTGTCCATCAATGAGTCCGTATAGATCGTTCCACTCGCAGATCCAGGGAACTCGCAGAAAGCTTCTTCGCAGTTTATCCGGGGCTTCGAGACCAGTTAACTTTGCGGCACTTCTCTAAAATCGAAAGGCATTTCAAGCAAGGAATTGCCGCATATCTTGTTTCCCCAATGGTGACTTCATTTTATATCACACTCCTGCGAATTACAACAAGGTGGGCTCTCCAACCATGACTGTCGGTATTCATGAGGGCCACTTCTTCTTGATCACCAATATCAATAAAGTCACAAACAATTACACTTGTGGCGAGTGCGGTGGGAGGTTCACACAAGCTTGTCATTTAACTCGCCACTCCAAGACGTGTACTCGTGGCCAAACCAAAATCGACTGCCCAGGGAAACGTGTCCTCCCTCCGGAGTCAGCTTTTGAGAAAGCCTTTTACCCAGAAGGTGGTTTCGGTGTCAAGGCAGTGTGCTGGCTGGAGTGGGAGGCGAAGCAGCGTGACATTCACATCCATCATCACAGATGCGGCCATGGTGGTGAGAGCTATATTTGTGGGGCTCCAGTCGACGGCTATCACCCAGAAAGCAAGACAGTTTTCCAGTTCCATGGTTGTTTCTGGCACGGTTGCGAGGAATGTTACCCCGAGGAACGAGGGACGAACCGGTATATGTTGACCGCAAAGGCAACTTAATCACAAGGATGGTTGCTTTCCAAAAGACTGCAACGAACTCAGTTGCTTCGAGACGCTGGGTACAACGTGGTGGAAAGGTGGCAACACGAAAAGCCCTCCCCCTGGTGGAATGATCGTTGTCCACAGAAAAGAAACAAAACATATCCCCACGCGATCGTCTACGACTTCGAAGCGTACCAGGACAAGACCAAGGCAACTCGCTTGACACGCGATCTCTCTTATGAAAGCGAGCATGTGCCCATCTCAGTCTCCATTGCCGACACGTTGAACCCTGAGCCTGAGTACATTTGCTCCAAAGATCCTGACGAGCTTATCGGGCTGTTTTATGCCTCCCTGGAGCGGCGCAGCGCAGCCATCCGAGAGGATGTGGCTGGCCAATATATGCCCTCAGACCTTGAGAATTTTCCTGAGAAGCAACTCAAGCTCATCGACAAATGGTGCAACCAAGTGCCTGTGGTCGGCTTCAACTCAGGCCATTACGATCTCAAGCTTATCCGCAAGTACTTTGTTTCTCATTTCGCTCAAGAGAATGGGGTCTTCGCCGCGGAGAAAGAGGGGCGCATCATGTTCATCAACACTCCCAGCTACAAGTTCTTGGACATCATGAATTATTTGGCCCCAGGCATCACGTACGACAAGTGGGTCAAGACGTATGGGGCGACACAGACCAAGTCCTGGCTCCCATACGAGTGGTTTGACAGCGCTGACAAGCTGGATTACCCTGGTCTTCCCCCATATGAGTGCTGGTACTCACAACTCGAAAACGCCTTCGTTCTTTCTTCCAAGGAGCACGAAGAATGCAATCGCATCTTCCACGAGGAAGGCATGAAGACATTCGGAGACTGGCTGGAGTATTACAACAATCTAGACGTGTCTCCCTTCCTCGAAGCTCTCCAAACGATGAAGGGCTTTTACACTGGCCTCGGGGTAGACATCTTCAAAGACGCGGTCTCCTTGCCAGGAGTATCAATGCAATACGTCTTGCGAGGCTCATTGAGAGGACGCAATGCTCCAGCCCTATACGCCCCGGCCCAGAAGCTTACGCCATGCTGAAGGGGGCTGTGGTTGGCGGGCCAAGCCTGGTCTTCACCCGCAAACACGTGCGCGGCGAAACCTGCATCCGTTCTCACAAATATGACTTAGCCCGCTTCACGAAACGTATTGTGGGGTTCGATGCTAACTCCCTTTACCCAAGCACGATGCTGCAGGAGATGCCCTGCGGTAAAGAGAAGGTTGTGCATTACAACGACCCGGAGCAGGCGGCGAGAGTTCTTGAAATGAATCTGCATACAGGCAGATGGTTCGGGTTTGCGGAAGTGGACATCGAAGCCCCCCGAGAGTTGTGGGAGCAGTTCGAAGAGTTTCCACCGCTCTTCATCAACCAAGCAGTGCCTAACGAATGCGTTCCACAGCATATGCACGATTACCTCCAAGAAAGTGGCCGAACCCGCTTTCCCGACCAGAAAAAGCTTCTGGGTGTGCTGTCAGCGAAAAAGATGTTGATCTACGCACCCCTCTTGAAATGGTATCTCAACAGCGGACTCAAGATCACGGCAGTCTACCGCACGATCGATTATAGACCCAAAAAGCTCTTCGACTGGTTCGTTCGCGAGGTCGCCGACAACCGAAGGAAAGGCGACGCTGACAAGGAGAAGGCACTGCTTGCTGAAGTATTCAAGCTCCTTGGCAACAGCGCTTACGGCAAGTTCATCGAAGCTGTGGAGCGCCAGACAAGAACGTTGTACACAACTGACGAGGACGAGGTCGACAAGAATCTCCGCTCACCCTTGTTCGATGATCTCGAAGAGATCGGAGATGCTTACAAGATCGAGCTGCGCAAGCCAAAGGTCACAATCGACCTCTCTTTTCAAGTGGGCATTGTTGTGTACCAACTTGCCAAGCTCCGCATGCTGGAGTTCTATTACGACTGCCTAGATTACTTCATCGACAGGCGCGACTTCGAGCTCATCCAGATGGACATGGACAGCATGTACTTCGCTCTTGCGTACGACACTCTGGAAGAGGCCGTTCGCCCGGAACTTCGCGACCAGTTCGAGGCAGAGAAGAAGAATTGGTTGGCGTGGGACAAGTGGAGCGGCAGAGAGCCGGGCTTGTTCAAGCTTGAGAAGGAAGGCACACGGGCCATCGCCCTGTGCAGCAAGTGTTATTACGTAGAAAACGAGGCTAGCGGAGAGGCCAAGATGTCCTCCAAGGGCGTCAACAAGAAGCAGAACGAGCTTCGCTGGGAAAGGTACGAAAGAGCCTTGCAGGGGGACAGGGACATGGCCACCAACAGGGGCTTCCGAATGCACAATGGGGCCATGTTCACGTACGAGCAGCACAAGCTGGGCCTTTCCGCTTATTACGACAAGCGTTGGGTGCTGCCAGACGGCATCCACACAGAACCAATCGAGTTTCACAACCCAGCTGGGGGCAACTGAGTGCCCGGGGGCACAACCATCAACTCCTCACGAACAAACCCTCTCTTGGGCCCATCGTAGAGATAATACACGACAGGCGCATCTGGCTTGGTGACAACCTTCTCAATGTACATGTTGTGGACCTTCAAAGACCAGATCGGATCGGTCGCACGCCTCCCACCGCCCTCAAGCTCACCGGGATAATAAAGATATCTCACACTCACCCGGGGAGGGAGCTTCTTCTCATAAACCCCAACAGGTCTAGCATACGGTGTCGCGGGCTTGGCTGAAACGGCTTTCTTTTTGATCGCTTTCGCAGGCTTCTTGCCAGTCAATCTTGTTACTTCATTGTTCAAGGCCGAGGCAACATCTGGCAGTCTTTTAACCCATGCAGTAGACCGGCCAGAGGGCATATTCATTTCAACGGCATACTGATAACCAAACAGCCTTTCAGCTAGGGTGCGATTGAATCTCTCAACTATCGCTTGGTCTCTGTGGATATCAACCCGCCCTCGGCGAATGGCGGTTCTGTTGTTTTCCATGGCCTTAGTCACAGTCCCCATAAACTCTTTCCCAGGATCGACTTGTAATAATTGGGGCCATTTCAAAGGCCCCCTCCTGTAAATCTTCTGAAATGCCCTTGAGACTTCTTCAGACTCTTTCGAAGTCAAGGGCTCTTCTGCTTTGAAACGGCTAGCCACATCAACAAGGGTTAATGCGTATTTGTAAACCTTTCTCCCATGAGGAAGTTTGTCGTGGGGCAGGAAGAGAAGATCTGCTTGATGCACTGCATTGGGTGATGAGACATCAAACTTGGGCCGAGGGATATGGCGTGGCGCTGGGAGGTAAATCTGCCAAAGGGCTTGTTTGACCGGCCATTTCTTTGTCGCCTCTTCAGAGACCTTGGCTGCTGCAGCTAGCTTTTTGACAGCGGCAAGACCTTTCCAGTAGCCTTTCGGGCTGTAATAGATCTTTGAGAGTTTCGCCTCCATAGGGATTATGCGGGGTATATATGTTTGTTTACAGAAAGCGATAAGTCATATACCCACCCGCAAGCAGGGTGCCTCCAATGAAAGCAAGTTCACCATTCTGTTGTTGTGGGCTGGGCTTGTAGAAGTCCGAGAACTGAGGCTCTTTGTAGTCTTTGATTTGTTTATCTGGTTGTGTTTGGTGCCTCTGGTTATACAAGACCAGGGCTTGGTCGGTGGTTTGGAAGTTTTTGCTAGCTTGGTGTTTAATCCGATCGTTGGCTGCAATCCAGTCGAGGAGCTTGGTGCGGTCCTTCTGGTATTTGGCGTAAGCCGCTTGGTATTGTTCAAGGGCTTTGTCGTGACGGATGTTCTCATCCATTGCTGCCTTTCTGTTATCACCAGACAGATATTTCGCGAGATAATTGCCGCCCGTGAAAGCGGCCGCATTGAGAACAGCGCCAAGGGCCATTGTGGTCGTGTGTATACATATGATTTTTACATGTTGTCTGGGAGGATTTTCTGGTCCTCGAGATATTTCTTCAGCGCGATGCTGCCAGCCATGACGGCTGTGAACTTGACGTAGTTCATTAAGCTTGCGCTGGGGTCGGCAGTGAAGTTTTCTTTGATGGTCTTTTTCCCAATCCAACCAATACCAGCGACAAGGCCAGTGATTGTTGCGGCGTCAAGGATAGACTTCACAAGCTTGTTGTCAGACATGGTTTGTGTGCAGTATACATATGATTTTTTATTTTTCTGACAGAACCTTTTGTGCCTTTGTCGTCTCGTTCAATCTCAATCCTCGTGCTCGGACTCGGACTCGTGCTCGAACTCGGACTCGTACTCGTGCTCGGGCTCGTTGTGCCTGTTCATTGCCAATATGTGAATAGTTTCAAAGGCGGTCAGGCTAAATCCAGCCCATAAAAGAATCACACCTCCGATTGCAGCAACATTCATCACAGTCTGGAAAGGATTCATGGTCAGTATATATATATATATATATATGTTTTTTATTCCATTTTTTTAATTCCTTGTCTTACCGGAATTCGAGATGGGGGTGTTGCAGCGGGTGTTGCTGGTGGTGTGTTTGCTGGTGTTGCTGGTGTGTTTGGTTTGCGTCCAAGCCTTTGCATTATGGCTTCGCGTTGGTAATACACACCCGCAACAGAGACAACCAACCTTCCAAACCCCAGAATATAAAAGATTGAGTTGCTGTTGGTATCACTTGTTGTGTCACTTATTGTGCCACTTGTTGTGTCACTTGTTGAGGGTGCAGGCTTTTGTGCTTCGGCCTTTTTCTTTGCTTCACGGGCTAGGCGGTTGCGTTCTGCTAGCCTTTTACCAGAAGCAACACGACCGGGGTTCTTTTCTGTTGCAGGTTTTGTTTTCGGGGCCTCAGAGGTAACACGGACAGGTGTAGGAGTTGGAGTTGGAGTTTGAGTTTCTTCAGGGATCGTCTCGAGAGGTGTGGTCATAGTGGTATATATATATGTAAATTTTATTTTTTGCTGCGAGGTTGCTGCCAGATTAACAGTGTCCACATAAATCACCTCGTACTGTTTCTGGGCGACGAAAGTCGCGGGCCCACCCACCGTCTCGATCACGAAAGTCGCGGGCCCACCCACCGTCTCGATCACGAAAGTCGCGGGCCCACCCACCGGCTCGATCACGAAAGTCGCAGGCCCACCCACCGTCTCGATCACAAAAGTCGCGGGCCCACTCACGGTCTCGATCACGAAAGTCGCGGGCCCACCCACCGTCTCGATCACTTCTTGACCTGACAAGGTCACGGCCGGTTCCTTCAAGGTTACTGCGAGGTTGCTGCCAGCCTAACACCAACTTCATCAAAGCCCCTTTTTTCTTTGCTTCACGGGCCAGGCGGTTGTGTTCTGCTAGCCTTTTGCCAGAAGCAACGCGGCCGGGTTCTTTTCTGTTGCAAGCTTTGTTTTCGGGGGTCTCAGAGGTAACACGTACAGGTGTTGGAGTTTGAGTTTCTTCAGGGATCATCACGAGAGGTGTAGCCATGTTGGTATATATGTAATTTTATTTTTTACAAAAATGTGACAGGTTGCTGTCAGGTTCCAGCCAGGTTCCAGCAAGGTTCCTTCAAGGTTCCTGCGAGGTCGCTGCCAGATTAACACCAACTTCATCAAAGCCCTCAGGTGGATAGCCTTCACTGTCTCTGGTTGGATGTGTGGGTTGGGGCTGGGGTTCCAATTCTATCAAATCAGGCTCTCGTTCAAGCTTGATGTGTTTTGTTGTGATGAGAGCAGCATTGGCAAGCGCCAGCAATCGTCCGCATCGCATGGCAAGAGCCCCAGCAAGATTTGACAGCTCCTGGTTGATGATGTAGTCGTTCTTGAGTTCTTGCTGCAACTCCTTGAGACCATCAACCGGGATCACCAGGCCAACGCCTTTGGACGCGAGCATGATGGCGGAATCAACTAGGGATTCAGTTGTCTTGTTACCTATGTAGGCCTCGTGCCGTTTGCAGTACTTCTCAACGTCCTTGTCTGACAACCGCTTAAAATGATCGTGTGTGAGCTGCACGCCGATAGCTTCTTTGGCTTTGCCAGTTGAAACGAGGATTGCCAGCTTCTCACGTTTGGCAGGAATGCCATTGTCACCAACTATACCTGTGGGAGGTGTGGTTTCAGGGGTGGCCTCCAGCATTTGCATTACTTCGAAAACGGCCTGGTCTTCAGCTGCTTGTGCCATCATCAGGGGTATATATATGTTTTTTATTTTTTAATAATTCTCTTGATGTCTGGCAAAAGAGTTTCAAGCTCTCGTATAAGCCCCGCCATGGTGTCTGGCATAGAATTCAACCGCAATAGATATCTGTTGAGAAGCATGAGGCGCAGCTCTTCCTCACCAGCGGCTTTGATAATTTTGTTTTGCGCATCAAGTGTGTTTTTGTGCAATTCATCCAAAAGCTGTGAAAGCACAGCGAGCTTGTGTAGACTGGTTGGCGCATTCATGGCATGTATATATGTGTGTTTAAACCTTGTACTCAATTCCATACGGGTGCCTCAGAGAGAAAACCAGGTGGGAGAACTTGCGGGATTTGAGCCTTGCGATAAGCTCTTTGTACTCCTCGTGGGAGAGCTCGCCGGCATAGTCTTCGAAGATGGCCTTAGTTGTCTTGCTGGAGGGTGTGTAAAAGAGCACGATCGCTGCGACATTTTCACGATATGGCTTAGCCTATGCTGGTGATCTGCTGGGTCAAGACCCACACGGATATGCCGTCATGCCTTGCGCTGAATCCCAGATTGACCAGCTGGCTCGTGCGGCCTTTGACATCTTTGGAGGCGGCGCAGTCATCGAGAATGAATAAGGTGTTGGTGCATGTGAAAAAGAAACTCGCCAACTTCAACCAGTCTTCGATTTCATGCTGTTGGCAGACAATCACGAAGATGTGCGGATCGCGGTCCACGAAGCCATCGTATGTCTTGTTCTTGACAAATGTGGGGCAGAATAAAACGATGTAGTCAAAACAACCCCTAAAGGGGCTCGCAGTTGGTTTAGAAGATACTGTGTCTGGCCAGAGTTAGTGGGGCCCACGATTAGTGCATTGAATGGCAGCTTTCTTGGGTCCATAACCAACACCTATATTAGTTGGTTTGCAAACAATTGGTTCATGTGTTGGTGGGGAGGGTGCCATTGCCAGAAGTCTTTGTATTTTATTGTGTGATAACGGTCTGGTGGATGGGAGGGGAGCCGGCTTAGCATAGAAGCTGATCTTGTTGTTTGTTGCTTGTTGTTTTGTGGCCATGGGGCTGGTGGTATATATATATGCGTATGCGTGTTTTTGCCTAGTACTGTACAGAATGCAGCTGCTTGTCCATGATGTTCGTCTGTGAGTCTGAGATGATGAAGATGCGGCAGTTTGCGGTTCCCGAGCTTTTGCCATCTCGTTCGATCTCGAGTTGCACGCCATCCTGTGTGTTGACGAGCCGTTGGCCGTTGCCGTGCAGGGCTGTATCAGCCATGGACCGCAGGTCAATCCAAAGACCAAACTTGTTATCTGTGAGATATTTGGTCAAGTTCATGTTAGGCCTGCCGCGCGTGTGTGGCTTGAAGTATCGGTATATTTCATTCCACATGTCAGTACCACTGATGCTCTCGTTGTAGATCCTGTTTGGAACACCGTTGACTGTGACCTTCACTTTGGTGATGTCGGGATTGAAATAGTTCTCAGAGTCCCTGGCACCCGCTACATAGGGATTGTTGAACAGCAAGAGGATGCCCTTGAGAGACCTGCGCTGTGGGTTAACCCTAAGATTCAGCCGAGTGTCAACGCCTTTGTGAAGGGATGCACCCGATCTCGCATTACGAGGTCATAGGCGAACTCCTTGCCACTAGTGTAAGCGCTTGTTGCATCGTCGGCTAGACTGTTACTTCTGATCGTCTCATACTCCAGCTGGATGTTTTCCAACTTGTACACGAGCTTGCTTGTGTCTGAGCCACGGACAACTTGGGCTGCGGGGGCGAGGGTTAGTTCGAAGACCAGATCATTGAATAACGCTGAGAATATATGATTCCGTGATCAGTTAAGATTTGGTGATCCAGCTTGATGCGATACTTATTCTTGTATATTGTCTCAAGCTTGGTTTCCGCATCTACGCCTGAGGTCTTCTTGTCGCCAGAACCAGAGCGGATCTTACACAAATCCACACTCTGGATGCCCTCCATAATTATGTTGTCCCGCTCATCGGTTGAGAGGAATAGGTCTTCGAAGATTTTGTAGATGTCGTACCCAACCGTGTCCTGGACAGTGGTGGCGGCAAACTTTACAACGAACCTGTCCACCAAGGCCCGAGAAACATTTTGTACAAGTTGTTAGCGTGGCCCCCGGCTAGGTTGATGTTGAACACCAGTGCAAGTGAGCCGGACACAATGACATCGTGCTCGCCCAGCTTAGGCACCGAGACGTACAGTGTCTCGCCGGGATTGGCCTCAGATGGGTTGAATGTGATACGCTTGACGGTTCGCTCTGCTTTCATAGCGCCAAGAGTCTTTTCACTGTGAGATGGAAGTAGATTCGGTTGCACAGCCATGGTATATATTTGTGTTTTTAAAATTCATATTTATATACCATCATGACTGATGTTGATCCAGCTGATACAGACCCTCTCATCCCAGACACAGGGGATGACGATGATGAAGATGACACCCCATGGCCTCCAATGACAGAAGAAGAAACCAAAGACAGGACCCAGGGCCTCGACGACTTGAAAGTCCCTGATCCCAATACCACGCAACCCTTTAAACCAGGTGCTGTTTCCACCCCGGCTGGCGAACAAGTGCCTTTGGCTACAAGAACAAGACTCCCCCCAGAGCAACAAGGCTTCCGCACTGAAGAAACCTCTTTCATTACAGGGTCTACTCAAGGCCGGCGATTGTTAACGGCAGATGAAATGGCCTATTTCGAGGTTAAGGAAGAGTTTACCAGCGCAGACAGAAATCAACTTAATTTTCGGTACGAGCCGAAACCAAAATCAGGTGGGGCCATCATCGAGGTAAAATATCATACTAGAGACAAATGGTATCCTCTTTACACAAAAAGCCGTGGGGCTTTCGAAAAGACTCTCAACGCTTCTCTTCCCAAAGAGATCAAAGCTGCTCTAGGAAAGTCTTTGACTGAAGAGTTTAATGAAACAAATGCTGCATTTGAAGCAAATCAAAAAGAACTGGAAGCAAAACAAAAACAACTACAACAAAAAGAACAAATGGCTGCTGATGCGCAAAAAATTCGCCGCGAGATGGATGCCCTCAGAAATAGAATCAAAGAGATTGATGACCAGATTCAGGAACTGGAAGATGCACATGGGCCACTGGATACGGAGGCAATACAAAGACTGAAAAATGAAAAGAAAGCTGTTGTAGCTGAGCATCAAGCCAAACGAAAACAACTGGACAATGCGCAAAAAGCTGCCCAACAAGCAGACAAACTACGAAAAGAAATCGACAAAACCATGCTTGACAAAAGGGGTTTAGAAGGACGCTTAGAGGAAATTAGAGCAAAAAAGGACGCCATAAAACCACTGGACGAACTGAAACAGAACAAAGAAGAGCTTGAACGGCAGAACGCTGAAGACAGACTCGTCATAGAGGCTGAGGACACTTTTCCCTCTGAAAGAGAAGCCGCGGAAGCCCGTGTTGCTGAGCGAGAAGAAGAGCTGGCAAGGCTTTATACAGAAATTGAGGTGCGGGAAAGGGGCATGTCTTTGAGAGAGAGGGTCAGAGAAATCTTCAAGAAATACGAATGGACACTGCAAGCTGTTGTTCTGGCAGCTGGCATCACCATCAGCGCTGTGGTACTCGCCACCTTGAATGGCCTGGCAAGGGCCACCAAGGCTATTGGAAATGGGCTTAAAGAGCTTGGCAAAAAAGCAGCCAACGCCCTGCCTGGCCTCATTGGCTCAATTGTGAGCTTCATCTTCAAAGCGGCTGGGTCGGTCATCTCCTTTCTGGGTGAACACGCCTGGCTGCTCATCCTTGCCGTGGTGGCCTTCCTTGTTGAAAAAATCACTAAGCGCTCGAAGTCTTGAACTTCTTATCTCGACCAAACGAAAAGGCCTGCCAAAGCAAGCGCACCCACAGCAATGAGTACCTTGTTTACGTGATGTGAGTCTGGTTGTGGTGTGGGTGTGGGTGTTGGGGCTGGTGTGGGGCTTGGTGTGGTGGCTGGTTGTGGTGTGGTCTTTGGTTTGGGCGCGATGCCCTGTGCCTGTGTAGCCTCTTTATGTATCGGGTTTGATGGGTGACTGTTTGGTGGATTAATCTTTGTTGGTCCACCGTCCATGAGGTGAAAGTAGATAGGAAAGAAGGGTTCTGGCACACTCCTCGGCCGCTCCTTTTTAGCACAAATTATAATTCATTTTACTTTTCCGCTACTTTTAGCACTAACTCTGAATTTGCACGCGCGCGCACGAAAATTGTTCCAAATTCACATATCCCGACTCTCCAAAAATCATTAAAAACAACAAAAAAGTCTGCTAAATTTTCAGCATAACACACTTATCTCTGCAAAAAATCAACACAAATTTTCTTAAATTCCATAAAAAATTCAATCAAATTCCATCTCATCCAAAAAAGTCCCACAAAATTCACCAGAATTCCATCTTTTTTGAAAAAGAGCGGCCTCGTCGTTTGCGCCAGAACCCTTCTTTCCTATCTACTTGTGGTGGGTGGGTGAATGAGGGATAAAAGTTTTTTCCCAAAATGATTTCGGGAAAAAAGATTTTTGATTTCAAAAAAAGATTTCAGAAAAAAGATTTTGATTTCAAAAAGTTTTCAGGAAAAAAAGATTTTGATTTCAAAAAGTTTTCTCCCAAAAAGATTTTTGAAATCAAAAAAAGTTTTCAGGAAAAAGATTTTTTATTTCAAAAAGTTTTCTCCCAAAAAGATTTTTTATTTCAAAAACTTTTCTCCCAAAAAGTTTTCAGGAAAAAGATTTTTTATTTCAAAAAGTTTTCTCCCAAAAAGATTTCAGGAAAAAGATTTTTTCTCCCAAAAAGATTTCAGGAAAAAGATTTTTTCTCCCAAAAAGTTTTCAGGAAAAAGATTTTTTATTTCAAAAAGTTTTCAGGAAAAAGATTTTTTATTTCAAAAAGTTTTCAGGAAAAAGATTTTTTATTTCAAAAAGTTTTCAGGAAAAAGATTTTTTATTTCAAAAAGTTTTCAGGAAAAAGATTTTTTATTTCAAAAAGTTTTCAGGAAAAAGATTTTTGATTTCAAAAAGTTTTCAGGAAAAGATTTTTGATTTCAAAAACTTTTCAGGAAAAAGATTTTTGATTTCAAAAAGTTTTCAGGAAAAAGATTTTTTATTTCAAAAAGTTTTCTCCCAAAAAGTTTTCAGGAAAAAGATTTTTTCTCCCAAAAAGTTTTCAGGAAAAAGATTTTTTATTTCAAAAAGTTTTCTTTCAAAAAGTTTTCAGGAAAAAGATTTTTGATTTCAAAAAGTTTTCAGGAAAAAGATTTTTTATTTCAAAAAGTTTTCAGGAAAAAGATTTTTGATTTCAAAAAGTTTTCAGGAAAAAGATTTTTTCTCCCAAAAAGTTTTCAGGAAAAATATTTTTTATTTCAAAAACTTTTCAGGAAAAAGATTTTTTATTTCAAAAAGTTTTCAGGAAAAAGATTTTTTATTTCAAAAAGTTTTCAGGAAAAAGATTTTTTCTCCCAAAAAGTTTTCAGGAAAAAGATTTTTGATTTCAAAAACTTTTCAGGAAAAAGATTTTTGATTTCAAAACGTTTTCAGGAAAAAGATTTTTGATTTCAAAAACTTTTCAGGAAAAATATTTTTTATTTCAAAAAGTTTTCAGGAAAAAGATTTTTTATTTCAAAAACTTTTCAGGAAAAATATATTTTATTTCAAAAAGTTTTCAGGAAAAAGATTTTTTATTTCAAAAAGTTTTCAGGAAAAAGATTTTTTATTTCAAAAAGTTTTCAGGAAAAAGATTTTTTATTTCAAAAACTTTTCTCCCAAAAAGTTTTCAGGAAAAATATTTTTTCTCCCAAAAAGTTTTCAGGAAAAAGATTTTTTATTTCAAAAAGTTTTCTCCCAAAAAGATTTCAGGAAAAAGATTTTTTATTTCAAAAAGTTTTCAGGAAAAAGATTTTTTCTCCCAAAAAGTTTTCAGGAAAAAGATTTTTTATTTCAAAAAGTTTTCAGGAAAAAGATTTTTTATTTCAAAAAGATTTTAGGAAAAAGATTTTTTATTTCAAAAAGATTTCAGGAAAAAGATTTTTTATTTCAAAAACTTTTCAGGAAAAATATTTTTTCTCCCAAAAAGTTTTCAGGAAAAAGATTTTTTATTTCAAAAAGTTTTCAGGAAAAAGATTTTTTATTTCAAAAAGTTTTCTCCCAAAAAGTTTTCAGGAAAAAGATTTTTTATTTCAAAAACTTTTCAGGAAAAAGATTTTTTATTTCAAAAACTTTTCAGGAAAAAGATTTTTGATTTCAAAAACTTTTCAGGAAAAAGATTTTTGATTTCAAAAAGTTTTCTCCCAAAAAGTTTTCAGGAAAAAGATTTTTTCTCCCAAAAAGTTTTCAGGAAAAAGATTTTTTATTTCAAAAAGTTTTCTTTCAAAAAGTTTTCAGGAAAAAGATTTTTGATTTCAAAAAGTTTTCAGGAAAAAGATTTTTTATTTCAAAAAGTTTTCAGGAAAAAGATTTTTGATTTCAAAAAGTTTTCAGGAAAAAGATTTTTTCTCCCAAAAAGTTTTCAGGAAAAATATTTTTTATTTCAAAAACTTTTCAGGAAAAAGATTTTTTATTTCAAAAAGTTTTCAGGAAAAAGATTTTTTATTTCAAAAAGTTTTCAGGAAAAAGATTTTTTCTCCCAAAAAGTTTTCAGGAAAAAGATTTTTGATTTCAAAAACTTTTCAGGAAAAAGATTTTTGATTTCAAAACGTTTTCAGGAAAAAGATTTTTGATTTCAAAAACTTTTCAGGAAAAATATTTTTTATTTCAAAAAGTTTTCAGGAAAAAGATTTTTTATTTCAAAAAGTTTTCAGGAAAAATATATTTTATTTCAAAAAGTTTTCAGAAAAAAGATTTTTTATTTCAAAAAGTTTTCAGGAAAAAGATTTTTTATTTCAAAAAGTTTTCAGGAAAAAGATTTTTTATTTCAAAAACTTTTCTCCCAAAAAGTTTTCAGGAAAAATATTTTTTCTCCCAAAAAGTTTTCAGGAAAAAGATTTTTTATTTCAAAAAGTTTTCTCCCAAAAAGATTTCAGGAAAAAGATTTTTTATTTCAAAAAGTTTTCAGGAAAAAGATTTTTTCTCCCAAAAAGTTTTCAGGAAAAAGATTTTTTATTTCAAAAAGTTTTCAGGAAAAAGATTTTTTATTTCAAAAAGATTTTAGGAAAAAGATTTTTTATTTCAAAAAGATTTCAGGAAAAAGATTTTTTATTTCAAAAACTTTTCAGGAAAAATATTTTTTCTCCCAAAAAGTTTTCAGGAAAAAGATTTTTTATTTCAAAAAGTTTTCAGGAAAAAGATTTTTTATTTCAAAAAGTTTTCTCCCAAAAAGTTTTCAGGAAAAAGATTTTTTATTTCAAAAACTTTTCAGGAAAAAGATTTTTTATTTCAAAAAGTTTTCAGGAAAAAGATTTTTTATTTCAAAAAGTTTTCAGGAAAAAGATTTTTGATTTCAAAAACTTTTCAGGAAAAAGATTTTTGATTTCAAAAACTTTTCAGGAAAAAGATTTTTTATTTCAAAAAGTTTTCAGGAAAAAGATTTTTTATTTCAAAAAGTTTTCTCCCAAAAAGTTTTCAGGAAAAAGATTTTTCATTTCAAAAACTTTTCTCCCAAAAAGTTTTCAGGAAAAAGATTTTTGATTTCAAAAACTTTTCTCCCAAAAAGTTTTCAGGAAAAATATTTTTTATTTCAAAAAGTTTTCAGAAAAAAGATTTTTTATTTCAAAAACTTTTCAGGAAAAAGATTTTTTATTTCAAAAAGTTTTCTCCCAAAAAGTTTTCAGGAAAAAGATTTTTCATTTCAAAAACTTTTCTCCCAAAAAGTTTTCAGGAAAAAGATTTTTGATTTCAAAAACTTTTCTCCCAAAAAGTTTTCAGGAAAAAGATTTTTTATTTCAAAAAGTTTTCAGGAAAAAGATTTTTGATTTCAAAAACTTTTCAGGAAAAAGATTTTTGATTTCAAAAACTTTTCAGGAAAAAGATTTTTTATTTCAAAAAGTTTTCAGGAAAAAGATTTTTTATTTCAAAAAGTTTTCTCCCAAAAAGTTTTCAGGAAAAAGATTTTTCATTTCAAAAACTTTTCTCCCAAAAAGTTTTCAGGAAAAAGATTTTTGATTTCAAAAACTTTTCTCCCAAAAAGTTTTCAGGAAAAATATTTTTTATTTCAAAAAGTTTTCAGAAAAAAGATTTTTTATTTCAAAAACTTTTCAGGAAAAAGATTTTTTATTTCAAAAAGTTTTCAGGAAAAAGATTTTTTATTTCAAAAAGTTTTCAGGAAAAAGATTTTTTCTCCCAAAAAGTTTTCAGGAAAAAGATTTTTGATTTCAAAAACTTTTCAGGAAAAAGATTTTTTATTTCAAAAAGTTTTCAGGAAAAAGATTTTTTCTCCCAAAAAGTTTTCAGGAAAAAGATTTTTTATTTCAAAAAGTTTTCAGGAAAAAGATTTTTTATTTCAAAAAGATTTTAGGAAAAAGATTTTTTATTTCAAAAAGATTTCAGGAAAAAGATTTTTTATTTCAAAAACTTTTCAGGAAAAATATTTTTTCTCCCAAAAAGTTTTCAGGAAAAAGATTTTTTATTTCAAAAAGTTTTCAGGAAAAAGATTTTTTATTTCAAAAAGTTTTCTCCCAAAAAGTTTTCAGGAAAAAGATTTTTTATTTCAAAAACTTTTCAGGAAAAAGATTTTTTATTTCAAAAACTTTTCAGGAAAAAGATTTTTTATTTCAAAAAGTTTTCTGGAAAAAGATTTTTGATTTCAAAAACTTTTCAGGAAAAAGATTTTTGATTTCAAAAACTTTTCAGGAAAAAGATTTTTTATTTCAAAAAGTTTTCAGGAAAAAGATTTTTTATTTCAAAAAGTTTTCTCCCAAAAAGTTTTCAGGAAAAAGATTTTTCATTTCAAAAACTTTTCTCCCAAAAAGTTTTCAGGAAAAAGATTTTTGATTTCAAAAACTTTTCTCCCAAAAAGTTTTCAGGAAAAATATTTTTTATTTCAAAAAGTTTTCAGAAAAAAGATTTTTTATTTCAAAAACTTTTCAGGAAAAAGATTTTTTATTTCAAAAAGTTTTCAGGAAAAAGATTTTTTATTTCAAAAAGTTTTCAGGAAAAAGATTTTTTCTCCCAAAAAGTTTTCAGGAAAAAGATTTTTGATTTCAAAAACTTTTCAGGAAAAATATTTTTTATTTCAAAAAGTTTTCAGGAAAAAGATTTTTTATTTCAAAAAGTTTTCAGGAAAAAGATTTTTTATTTCAAAAAGTTTTCAGGAAAAAGATTTTTTATTTCAAAAAGTTTTCAGGAAAAAAATTTTTTGATTTCAAAAAGTTTTCAGGAAAAAGATTTTTTAATTCAAAAAATTTTCAGGAAAAAGATTTTTTATTTCAAAAAGTTTTCAGGAAAAAGATTTTTGATTTCAAAAAGTTTTCTCCCAAAAATTTTTCAGGAAAAAGATTTTTTATTTCAAAAAGTTTTCAGGAAAAAGATTTTTGATTTCAAAAACTTTTCTCCCAAAAAGATTTCAGGAAAAAGATTTTTTATTTCAAAAAGTTTTCAGGAAAAAGATTTTTTATTTCAAAAAGTTTTCTCCCAAAAAGTTTTCAGGAAAAAGATTTTTGATTTCAAAAAGTTTTCTCCCAAAAAGATTTCAGGAAAAAGATTTTTTATTTCAAAAAGTTTTCAGGAAAAAGATTTTTTATTTCAAAAAGTTTTCAGGAAAAAGATTTTTTATTTCAAAAAGTTTTCAGGAAAAAGATTTTTTATTTCAAAAAGTTTTCTCCCAAAAAGTTTTCAGGAAAAAGATTTTTTATTTCAAAAAGTTTTCTCCCAAAAAGTTTTCAGGAAAAAGATTTTTTATTTCAAAAAGTTTTCAGGAAAAAGATTTTTTATTTCAAAAAGTTTTCTCCCAAAAAGTTTTCAGGAAAAAGATTTTTTATTTCAAAAAGTTTTCTCCCAAAAAGTTTTCAGGAAAAAGATTTTTTATTTCAAAAAGATTTCAGGAAAAAGATTTTTTAATTCAAAAAGTTTTCAGGAAAAAGATTTTTGATTTCAAAAAGTTTTCAGGAAAAAGATTTTTGATTTCAAAAAGTTTTCAGGAAAAATATTTTTTCTCCCAAAAAGATTTCAGGAAAAAGATTTTTGATTTCAAAAGTTTTCTCCCAAAAAGATTTCAGGAAAAAGATTTTCTCCCAAAAAGATTTCAGGAAAAAGATTTTTTATTTCTCCCAAAAAAGATTTCAGGAAAAAAGGGA
The DNA here is from genome assembly GCA_024195265.1 of Dendrophyllia cribrosa. Lineage (NCBI taxonomy): Eukaryota > Metazoa > Cnidaria > Anthozoa > Scleractinia > Dendrophylliidae > Dendrophyllia > Dendrophyllia cribrosa. The sequence goes on along the minus strand of JAJLRJ010000002.1, from coordinate 1,964,922 downwards.
AAAAAAGTTCATTTCAATTGGGAAAAGAAGCTGTTTTTCTTCATCAACCACTTTTTATCCCCCTGAATTGGAGGAGGAAAAATTCATTTCAATCTCCAATGACCAATAGCCAAAGTGTTCACTCCATCATCCATCACAACTTTCTTGTCATCATCAGCACTCAAAGCCACTTTCAAAATCTGCTCAGTGAAAATCTCATGCAGATGTGATCGGAGAGAAACATTTTTCATTGGAGGAAATTTTTCACCATGAAGAACGCGCACAAAATCTTCATGTGAAATCCTATTTTTAACCACATTCTTTTTTGTTCCCTTTGCTTTCTTGATTCCTTTTCCCTCATCCATCTTGATGGAATAACATTTTGGTCTCAATCCAACAAATTCACGAATGATTTTTCCTCCTGCTTCATCTTTAAACATTCCTAAAATTTTCTTGTTTTTCCCAACGGGAAAGCCATTTTTCACAGCGAAATGATCTTTCGGATATCCAGATGTGTCAAACCATTTCTCAACATCTCCAGCAGTGTCAGCGAAGAAATCATCCGTCTCAATCTCCAAAATCAGGGAATCTGTATCAGAATAGAGAACTTTCACACTCTCCCACTTTTTCTTCACATAACCATAATGAAATTTGAACATGTGAATTTTGGAGAGATCAAGAATTGCTGCTCCAACAAAGATTGGTTTGTTCAAAGTAACTTTTGTTTTCCTCATGTGAATAGCAGCCACTTTATCTCCAAACTTGGCTGCGTGTTTGAAGTTGATTTTTTTCACCAAGTTTGCTTTTTTCTTCCTATCATTCACCAGTTTCATGTCAATTCTGTTTCGCACATTTTCCATGGTTTTCCCGTAAACAGCATTGCTTGCCAGTTTGAAAAGATCTTTCTCAAAATCGTTTTTGGCTGCTGTTCTCAGTTTCGTATTCCATTCAATGAAAGGTTTCATGAAAGCTTCATTTCTGAATCCAATTCCTCTCCAAATCTTTTTCAGTTTCATTCCCAGGGAAAGAAAGAGTTTTAAACTCCTTCCATCCAAAACCATTTTTTCTTTATCCATCAAGTTGGGAATCAACTTGTGGAATCCCCCAACTTCCAGGAGTTCAGGCGCCAAAGGAAAATCATTGTGGAAATCATGATTTTCATCTGGATATTCCAAGTCAACTTCCAGGACACATCCATGACTTGCCGCATCAACAATCTTCTCCCATTTCTTCAAAACCTCTTCACTCAACCATTCAAATCCTCCCACAGGGAGTGGTTGCACCATCGCAGTTGGATAAAGGGAATTTGCATCGAGATAAACGATGAACTTTGATGGTTGGGAAGGATTAAAATCTTCCATGAATTTGTTGTTTGCCTGAGAAAGATTTCTATATCTCCTTCACAAATCAATTCCAACTCAACTCCTGTCATCTTCAACATAGCATCCCAAAAGAAAGAGGGGGCAGTCAAAAACCATGCGGGGTCCAACAGATAGTTTTCCAACAAAACTTTCCTAAAATTTTCCACCACATCTGTCAGGAGAAAAACATCCGTCTTCAAATAGAGATCATGATATTCTCCCATGTTAGACATCCCAAATTTTCTCCAGACATTTTCAGCATGAGCAAAATCTTCATCTAAAATTCCTTCTCCAGACAACTGGGGGAAAAAAGCATCTTTCCCAGGAAGTTCACAATTAAATTTTTCAAATGAATCCATGAATTCATAGGGAAAAACTCCTTTTCTGGAAAGCAAATCAACATCAACATCATCTGAGAAAAATCTTTTTAAGCAATGCAAATCATTTTTTTCCAAATTTCCAACAAGATTTGCCAAAGAAGAATTCATAAATTTCAGGGAGTCAACAAAGCGAATCTCATGTTTCAAATCATGTTTTTTTCCCTCTTCATCTTCAAATGTTCCCCAAACAATTTTCAGGGAGAAAGAAACATATTTTTCGTCATTGTTTGGGATTGCATCAATCTCCCCAAATTCATTTCCCATGTTTTTGATGAAAAGATGGGAATCATATCCATCTAAATTGTGAATGAAGACTGGAGTGAAATCTGGCACTTTCGCTTGCAGATTACAATATTCATGAGCAGCTCCGCGAAATTCCCCAGTCAGATGACAATGATCAGCAACTTTTTTTTCCTCAATCTTTTTCCTGCAAAGCCAACAAATATCAGTTTTCTTAAATGCTTCCTTTTCTCCTTTCTTCCAAAGAATTCTCTTCCAATTTTTTCTCAGCATTGGTCTTCGCACATCATTCAGAATCCATTTCACCTGATCAACTAATTTCACCAGAAACTCTCTCCCAACATCATCTCCTTCTTTTCCACGAAAGAAAACTGGGGAGAAATCAACCCCAACTTGGCTCACAGGAAGAAAACAAAAGCTGCAGGGAACATGATGCTGAATTTGCTCTGTTTTTTCCCCAATTTTCTTTTCTGTTTTCTCCAAAATCGACTCAAAATCAGCGTAGATGACAAAGGGAACGGTTGTTGTGCATTGAACTTTCTTGAATTTCATGATTGATTTTTCTGGAGGGAGAACAGTTTTCACTCCATCATCCATGCAAAATTCTTGATGAACATCGAGTGTTTCTTTGGAGTTGAATGAATTGAGACAACCATCACAAACATGCCTTTGGTTTTTGTTTTTGGAATCTTCTCCAAACCACAATCGATTCAAATTCTTCACCAAAGCGAAATGTTCATTTTTTCCGCTTTTCAGTTTGAAAAGAATCACATGATTCTCTTTCTTTTCCCTTGCTTTTCTCAAAGTTATGATTTGTTTCCCCTCAACAATCCCCAAGACATTCACAGAAATGTTATTTTGTCTTTCAAATCTGTCAATGTCTCTCCATGAAATTGGGAATGAAATTCCTTCCCAATTGAATTCCTCGCATTGTTTTCTCAACAAAGGAGTGATTCTTTGTGGATTTTTCTCAACTGGATTTTTCCATCTTCCAATGCACCACTTGAAGCACTCATCATCATTTTCATTTTTCATGTTTGTTATTGCTTTTTTTGCAGCAAACCAATCAGGAAGTGGAATGAATTTTCCAACAGTCATTTCATCCAGATGAATTTCCAATCTTTCAACTCGCAAGAATCTCCAGTTGCTTCTTCCCCTTTGGAAATTCCGCATGTTTTCCAACATCCTCTCATTCATTTCTCTCAACAATTTTTCCAAGTCAGTTCCCTCAAAAACTTCTTCAACCAGGGAAGAAAAGAAGGCATCATTTTCAATGGCTGTTCCCTGTGCCAAATCATGAGAAATCATTCTGCAAACCAAAACCATTTTCACTTTGAACCCAAAATGTTTCTTCAGAATTTCAACCACATTTCCTTTCACATTCTTCAAGAATCCTTCTGCGGAATATCCTTCTTTTCCCTTGACAACAAAAGTCGATCCACCCAACCCCCGTTTTTCTTCAATATCAAACTCAGGTCTCTTCAGCATTTCTCCAATCTTCGCGTTCAACTTCAAAAGTTTTTCCCGAGCTCTTTCCTTCAGATTCCAATCAACACTTTTTTTCATCTTTCCAAACCAGGAATTCATTGAATCAATGGATGACTCAACAACTTTTGATACTCTTTCTGGAAGAACTTTTTGAACAGCTGATTTCACTTCGGGAAAAGATGTTTTCTTGATGATTTTTCTCTGTGGGTTTTGCAGCTCTTTTTCCAGATCAGCTTTTTTCATCCTGGAGAATCCAACCATTCCTTCCGAACGTGCACGATCTCTCAATTCTTTTAAAGGTGGCATTTTGAATGAAAAAGAAAAAAAAAATGTTTTCATTCAAAATGAAGTTTTCAATCCAGGAAGAAGGAAAAGAAAAGCAGATTTTTTTCACATTCAAAGAAGCATCAGAAAAAACTGGCATTCCGAATTCCACCATTTGGAGGTTCATCAAAAACAATTCAGAAAACAAAAAGTTCACCAGAAAATCAGACAAAAAAGTTTTCTTCATTCAGGAAGAAATAACAGATGAACCCTTTCTCCAAGTTGATGGAGAAGATATTTTTGATTGTGATGAACTAAAAAAGTTTGGAATTTCAAACACAGTTTTTTTCAACCAAATTCTCAGGAAGAAAAACCATTTCCTTGATTCGGAGGAGATCTCTCACCTCATCACTTGGAAATCTCCTGAATTTGATTTCCTTATTGATAGATTGAGGGAAAATCAAAGGGATACAAAAATCATTCAAAAGACTAAAAAGAAATCATGGGCAAAATCAACCATAAATCACGCTTCAGTTTTTGCAAATCATAAAGACCTTGTAGACATCATTGAAAAAGTTTGATTTTTTTTCCTCAAAACGACAACGTTGAATTTTCATTTCCAAGAAATGAAAAATCAATCCTCTTCTTCTTCATCTACAAAGTCATCAAACGCTGAAACGTTTCCATGGAATTTTGTTACAAAACAAGAATTGATTGAGCATGTGATTGATTGACAATTTCCACAAAAGATGCGTGAAATGCGGAGGATGACATGTTCTGTCAGTTTTTCTCCAATGTGGTCATGGGGATCGAAACGAATGGATTTTCTTTGTCCAACTTCCCCTTCACCAAATTTCGAGAATGGGACAGAGATGTTGCCTTTTCTGTCAGTCCACAATTTACACCAAACTTTTTCCATTTCACTTCGATCTGTTTTAATCAAGTTGAAATCGGTGGATGTGAATTTCCCAAATTTTGATTTCAGTTTCAAAACTGCTTCTTTGTTTTCCATCGTCAACTTTCTGATTTGCGTTTCAATTTCCTGAAACTTTTCCTTGAGTTCAGGAGGAGATTGATTGAGATTGATTGCTAATGAAAATCCGTTTTCATTCCTGAAGATTTTGAAAATGCATTTCATGATTTGAACTGTGATTGGCTTCTCATTGATCCGGAGAGGAATTTCAACAAATGGATGTGTTGTGTTTTTCAGAATTGGTTCTCCCGTTTTGATTTCACTTGCTTCGACATTCATTTTCTTTGGAGAAAAAAAAATAATTTTTTTTTAATTTAAAAATGGAAGCAGAAGATTTCGAAAGAATGATGGAAGAAGATTTTGAAAGAATGATGGAAGAAGATTTCGAAAGAATGATGGAAGAAGATTTCGAAAGAATGATGGAAGAAGAAGATTTCGAAAGAACGATGGAAGACAGTGATTATATTATAGAATTGATGAATCTCGGATTTCTGGATGATTTGGCGATAGAAATTATTCTAAAAATTAGAGAAAGAGGTGAACACCCAGAGGACTTAATTAATATGTTCACGGAATATGATTTTAATGGAGATGATTTTGAATACGGTGAGTTCTCAGCATCAGAAATTGTTGAACTGTTTATGGAACCCTCATCGCTTGGGAATGTGATATGAGATCACTCAAACAACAAATCATATTTCTTCTCAAACTTCTCCAAATCCAATCCCAAATCAATCACAATCCCATCAACCACCTCCATTGCTGGAAGGAATTCATTTCGAATGAATTTTCCACTTCTCAAAACAAAACGTAAATAAGTCAATGTTTTCTCGTAAGTTGTGAACGCGAACTTCGCCATATCAATTTTGTTTCCATATTTCTTCATTTCATTCCCTGTTTTGACAACCAATCCTGCACCTGAAATCACTCCCAAAATCACAGGATTCATTGTCACTCCTCCAGCAATCACTCCAATCGCAACAAGAGCGGAAGATGTCAAATTCACAAACAAATTCATCTTTTTGAAATGTTTGTGAGCTCTTTTCAAACACCAAAATCTTTTGTGATAGAATCGGAAGAGTTGTTTGATCTCTTCCAGTTCTTCTGGAGAGATATCTTTGCTGATGTGATTGAAATCGAGAATCTTTTTCTTTTGTCGCTCTTTTTTCATTTTAAGAGAGAAATGAAAAAATTCACGACAAAACCTCAAAAACCAGTGTAATAATAATTGTCATATTTGGAGTTTTACTCAAGGATTTTGCTGGAGCAAAACCAACGCGAGTCATTTCCTCGATTTCAACTCCATCTCCAAGATCATACTTCCAAATATGTTGACCAAGCTCTCCTTGCCAAGTCCATGTTGTTCTCTTATTGTTCACTAACATATCCATCACAAGATCGATTTTAGGGTGTGTAAATGAGTGAATTAGATGGAACATTATCCCAGCTTTGACAAGTCGTGTTTTCATTGGAAAGAAAACAAATTTTACATCTCTCTCGAACAAGAAGTTATATTTGTCAACAGGATAGTAATAATAACCTGTTTGAACAACTTTATCTCCTGTCAACTTGAAACCATTCATATTTAAATTAGTTTCCATGACCATCTTCCCCGAGTCAAAAACGAAAGGAGCATCATAAACAGAACTTGGCACATCTGATTGAGAACCTTTAACGCCATAAATAATCAGATTTGCTGGACCTTGAGAAGCTGACGACGGCGTTCCTTGCCATTTCAGATCCAGATAAATATATTCCGGTGGAGAAATCTGCCATTTATGCATGTGAATGATTGATCGAGAATAGTTGGAAAACTTCTTCGTTGATTGTTGATTGATATTCAAACTCGTGGAAACCACGTCAACGCTCACACCCGTCATGGAAGCGGGGAAGAATTCAATGCAAATCGTATATTCCCCTTCTGGAAGCTTCAGCATATGGAATCCAAGTCGCCCAGAGTATTCATTGAAAACATCTTTTGTTATTTTCAAATTGAAAGCCTTCTTATTGATCTGATGGGGTGAACTTGTAAAATCAGATAAACCAGTCACTGTTATATTATGTTCAGCTCTGGATTCACCCACATCCTCCATCAAATACCGGAATTCATCCTTCAAGTGGGAGGTTGAAGATATATGCGATTCATTGACATATTTTTTAAGGTCAGCTTCTGTTTTGATCAGTTCCTCTGCCAGAGCTACTGTCTTCTCATTTAGCTGTGTATCAACATATTGTTTTGATGTTGCTTCATTAGATGTTTTTGGATCGGGAAGACCAACAAGTTTTTCTCCTCCCATATCCAATTCCCCAGTCATTGTTCCTCCGGAAAGAGAAAGAGTATCTGAGGCTAAATAAGTGAGTGATGGGGAAAGTTGTGTGATATGTTGATCAACATATTTTTTGTTGACTGCTTGATCGATTGCTGTTGGATCTTTCACGTTATAAACAAATTGGTTTCCCATATCATGACTTGTTTCCATTGGAAACGTTTCTTTCCGACTGAGAAAAACATTCTTTGCGTCATCGTAAGAGATCAGATTGTTATAGTTCGCGGAAAGATCAGTATAAGTTTGTTGCTTTGATTTGACAACATTGAAAAGTTCTTTTAAATCGATATTCTTCGTCACTTCATGAGTATGTGCTGGAGCATTTGGGTGGAACTTCTTCAGCGTCACCATATTCACCGCGGAAAGATCATTTGATTCATCTGTGTCCAGATTTGTGATCAACTTTCGATCCATGTCAATCTCTCCAGGAAGAATCAGTTTCTTTCCCCTAAGATCCAGATCTCCAGTCATATGGGAGGATCCATCAACCTGCAAAGAATCTGCTCTCAATTGAATCAGTTTGGTTTCCACACTTCTGTCTAGCGAGTCAACTTGATGTTTTGTAACTGCATCGCCATTTGCTGTTCCTTCAGCGACATTAACTAGTTTTCTGTTTGACATGTCATAATCTCCTGTGGATGTCAGCTTAAAACCAACTCCTGGCAATCCATCTCTTCCATCTCGACCCCCTTGGGAAGTGCTTGTTGTTTCAGAAAGCAATCCATTTGAATAGCTCATTTTAAAGTCTTTCATCAAAGTTTTTAGCCATGAATTTCCTTGGTTTATCCACATAGAGGAAAGAAAACGGATCACGCGTGGCTTTCAGATAATCTTCTTTGGTGATGTTATTCTCCCTGCAGATCGCGGTAATTTCTTTGTTGCTGGGGAATTCAAAGATGCAAAAATGTGAGCAATTCAGGCGGATATCTTTTGGTGTTTGGAAATAGCTTTGTGAAAGATAGATGACAGAACAATTCCGGTGCCTGCCTTGGAGAAAATAATCAACCAGGGGTTTTCAAACAAAATCATCGAAAACAACCAGTTTTTGATTCTCCCCAGATAATTCAGAAACTGGGATGATTTCATCCGGGGATGCTTCCACGATGTCATATCCAGCTTCTTTGCTGATTGGGCGAAATGTTTTCAAAAGATGTTGATATTTGGCTTGATCCAGATTTTTCGCATAGAGGAAGATCTTATCGTAGAAAAGCAGCGGGCGGAGGATCATATCCAGAAGAACATTTGTTTTCCCCGATCCTGAAGGGCCGCAGATCAACATTCTGAAAGCTCGATCCGGCATGAAGGGATGAAGCTGCGCGAAATTTGTGATTGGGTCATGGCAATCATAATTTGGAATCTTCATTTTATTTCCCAGAAGACAAATTTAGATGAACATCTTGTTCAACATCATGTTCTTCATCCAAATTCATGTTTGTGGACTTAAAATGAGTTTATTGAAATGGAATGAAATGGCCAAAAGCAAATCTGCTTTGGGTAAAAAAATCAACTTTGTTCACGATGTCATCACCCAGAAAAAGTTGGGTGAAGAAACAAGCCAAACTGGACTGGCAAAAATGTTCAAACCCATAACAGCAAAACTAGATGAGGTTGTTGCGTCGAATTTGAGACAGCCAGCTTTGCCAGTTCGGAGGAGGCAACCAACAACCTCAAAAGTCGATCCAGGCATAGATTATTACCCAGAAGTTGATCCATTTGAAGAGATGGATGTTGGAGGTTTATTTGACGATGAGATTGTTCCCCCGCAAGCAGCTAAACAAATCCCAGTAAATCCACCAACCTATGAAGAAATAAAGCAGGAGGCAGGAGATGACCCGCCTCTATATGAAGAAGATGATCCACCTACCTATGAAAAAGCTACTGAAGGGGAAGCAAATAAATTACTAGCTGACTTGGATATCTTCACTTATAAGACAGTGGATAAGGCACTTAATAACCCAGATTTCTCCGCAACACAGAAAAAAAATTATCTTGAGAAAGACGTTCTTGCCGAGGCAATCTTTAGAAGAAGACAATTAAACGGTTACAAAGCTTCTTTCACCAAAAAGTTTAAAAAGAGGGAAATAACAGCAGAGCAGAAACAAATACAACATGAAAGAATAGATCGTTCAAGGAGAGCTCTGAATGATTACATAAACCATTACACAAGGAAAGCAAAAACATTTTCAGGCTCTGGGCTGAGGAGAAGAAAAAAAGGTGGAGCCATCCGCTTGTTCTCCAATCCCAAAGAACTTCTCAAGAAACTTGAGGTAATCATTGGCTCCATTCTTGCTGGAAACACAAATCTGGCAATCAGAAACACTGGAGTGGGCATTCTTGATCTTCTCCTGAAAGAGTCAGTTATCAACAAATCCCAGCATGAAAAGCTGTACAAAACCTATTTCAAAACATAAAATGGAAAGAGAAATCGTCCTGTCATCTTACGCTGTTAAGAACAGACAAAACAAACCTGCAGATTTCACAACAAAATTTAATCGTCCAATTATTCTTGATCCGAATGAACAATATGTTGTTGGGCTGAAACGAATCATCAATATGAGTTTTACGTGGTATAACATCAATCCACAATATGAAAATCAACTGATCAGGTTTTCCTCTGATGGTGGGAAAACATTTTCCGATATTGCGTTTCCTGCTGGAGTTTGGGAGTATTCTGGGATAAATGATTTCATCCAGGAAGCAACAGTGGTGAAAGTCGCTGGAAAAAAAGATGTTTTTCCAATCAATCTTGCTTTCAGCAATGAAACTTTCAGAGTGACAGTTTCACTGGCTGAAAATTATCAACTGGATTTCACCCAATCGAATTTCGGGGAGCTTGTGGGGTTTGATAAAAAGATTCTGAAGGAGAAAGTTAATGTTGGCCCTAAAGTTCCAAATCTCAGTCAGGATACTGATATGTTGAACATTCATTGTGATTTGACAAATGACTCACTTGTGGATGGGGAAGAGACTGATATCATCTATTCCTTTTCCACATCTGTTCTGCAGGCATCATATAGTTTTGAGCGCGAACCCAGAAAAATAGCATTCTGCCCCGTGAATAAAAACACGATCAGCTCAATTCGAATCTATATCACTGATGGCCGAAGGCGAATTGTCAACTTGAATGGAGCAGACACAGCATTCTCGTTGATATTAAAAAAGACTATAAAATGAAAGCATGTGAATTTTCTCGAGTTTATCACCCCAAACTGGGGAAGTTGTTTATAAGCATAAAGGAACAGGAATCATTTTTGATTCCATCTTCAAGCCACTGAAAAAGATGGCAGGACCAGCTATGAAAGGAATTCTTAAGAAAGTTGCAAAACCATTTGCGAAAAAAGCATTGGACGCAGGAATTTCTCACGCTGGAGAAAAAGTGGGTAAAATGGTAGTTGAAAAATCAAGCGATTTGATTATGAAAAAACTGGGAAACATGAAGATTGGAAAACCATCTGCGAAACGAGAACGAAAACCACAATCACGCCCTGCTTCACTCCCAGCGAAACAACCACAGAGAGAAAGTGCAAATGATATCTTGAATAGACTTATCAGTGGCCAAGGAATTTAAAATAATCTATTAAAATGGCTTTTCGATCGAATGAATATCTCCAAAGAAATGAATTAGTAAGATTCCAGTTGGATGATGTTATCAGAGCCCCAGCAAATGGGCAGCATCAAACGAAAAATGGTTATAAATTTACCGTTAATGACAGATCAGCGTTTTATGACTGGCATAACGCTTATTTTGAAGTGCAATTTCAACTTCAGAAATTAGCAGATGGTGCTGGATATGCTGCTGCTGATAGGATAACAGTTATAAATGGCTCACATTCCCTGATAAAACACATGACAATCAGATCTGCAGGGAAGATTGTTTACGAACCTGACAATCTGCATAAAGTTACTTTTGTTAAAAATCTGTTGGAATACTCAGATGACTTCAGCAGATCAGTAGCAAAGAACAGTTTCTGGTATTTGGATGTGAATGCGACAACAGCTGCGAATAACACAGGATTTGAAGCGAGAAGAATACAAACTCAGGCAGTTCAAGACAATGGGACTGGAGGGGCAAAAGATGTTAATGCAATTATCCCCCTGAATCGTTTCTCCTTTTTCGAGGAACTGGAAGATAGGATGTTGGTCCCAATGCAGCTGCAATTCGAAATTAATCTTCAACAGGATGATGAATTGATTCATATGGCAAATGGCACTGATGACGGAAGAGTTGTTATCAACAGATTTTTGCTTTGGGTGCCAAGACTGTCTCCCAAAGATTCTCTTTATGATAAATTTGTTAGTTCATTCCTGAAAGAATCGCAATGGAAGTATCTGAGAGAAACATATGAACAATCAGCTCCTACACGATCATCAGGGTTCTTCCAGATTTCAGCGAGCATTGATAATGTAAGGCATATTTTTGTCTGGCTGAAAAGATCCGCTCCACCCAATGATGACCATGCAGAAGACTCTCCATATTTGATGGACACTTTCAAGCTGAATGCAGCAGATGCAAACTCATCCTTGTCAACTTGCAGATTGGAGTATGGAAATGGAGTGTTTTATCCTGAAACTGACTATGATACAGAATCAAAAGTCAGAATATTCAATGATGTCATGGCTTATGCAATGAGGAAAAATGACTTCAACACTGGGACTCAGTTGAATTTGGCTAACTTTCAATCACTTTATAGCCTCATTTATTTCGACTTGTCTTACCAAGCTGAAAAACCAACACGAGATCCCAAGCAGTTGATATTTAGATATACACTGAATGCCAATGCGGCTGCAAACTTCAATGTGCATGCAGTGGTTCTTTATGAGGAAACAGCTAAGATTGATAAATGAATGGGGTTAGTTTCTAGAGAAACTGTGGTGCTGCGTCGGTGGGGGGATGAAACACGAGAATTTAGTTTTATCGACTGAGTCGATAAGGTAAATTGACCACCGTAAAAAGATTCAAATAGCTGACGTTTCGAGCGCTAGCCCTTCGTCGGAGCGAATCAAGGAATTGTGGGTAGTGTGTGGTTTTATATAGTAAGCGGTGGAGCTACGCTATTGGTGGAAATTTGGTGACGTGAAAAACAAATGTAGATTAGTTGAATGAAAAGCGTTCGTTGATTCCGTGGGGTTTGAGAGTGCCGATTTGAAAGATGATTTTTTGTTCTAGGTTTTTACGGCTTTCTGTGTTACCCTGGTGTAGGGAAAGGCCGCAGATTGTCATGTGTTGTTTAGAATGGTTAGTAAGATTAAAATGGCGCGCGACTGGTTTGGATGCGTCTTTGTCATTTTTTTCAACGTCTCGGAGATGTTCACGAAAACGGTCGCCCAGTCTTCTCCCTGTTTCGCCAATGTATATCTTTTTGCAAAAAGTACATGTTATGCAGTAGATAACATTTACGGAGGTGCATGTAAAACGATCAGTGATTTTAATAGATCGTTTGGGTCCTGTTATTTTGTCCGCGTTGTGAATGAAAGGACAAGTGTTACATCGTGTGCGTGTGCATTTGAAAGTTCCCGGTACATCGTCAGATTTCAGTGCGCTCGTAACTAGAAAGTTGCCAATGTTTTTGTCACGTTTGAATGAAATTAGTGGGGGTTGTGAAAAAATTCTGCCTGTTTCGGGGTCGTTTTGGAGTAATTTGAAATTTTTTAAAATGATGCTTTTGACTGTGTTGTTGTGTGGGTGGAAAGTGAGGGTGAATGGAATTCTCTCGTTCTCTTCCTTCTGTGGCGTTTGTAGTGCTGATTGTCTGTCGATCTGTTGTGCACGTTGTTGGCCCGTATTAACAACAGAGTCAGGGTACCCACGTTTCTTGAAAAACTGGCACATTTCTTCTGATTTGTTGGAAAAATCAGAGTCATCACTACATAGACGTCGAAGTCTGAGAAATTGAGAATACGGAATGGCGTTTTTAACGTGCGATGGATGTGAGGATGAATGTAACAGATAACTGTGGGAATCTGTAGGTTTGTAGTGCACACTTGTGGATAAACTGTTACCGTTGATTGAAATATTAATGTCAAGAAAAGCGACTGAGGTTTCGGAAATTTCCCAGGTATATTTTAGAGCGGGATGAAAAGTATTGACAGAAGTTATGAATTGATTAAGTTCCTCTTTACTATATTTTTTCGACCAGCGCTCCATTCAAAACCCAAGCTCAGAAACACTGCTCCGCTTAGCCGAATTAGTTTTGACACTTAACTGTTTTTCATTTTCCCAAAACTACTACAAACAAGTAAATGGAGTCGCCATGGGCACCAAAATGGGACCAAGCTACGCTAACCTTTTTGTAGGCCACATCGAAGACAAATTTTTTAATCAGTACCACGGAACCAAACCCGAACTCTACGGCCGCTACATCGATGATTGCATTGGCGCTACCTCTTCCAGTAAAGAGGAACTTAATCAATTCATAACTTCTGTCAATACTTTTCATCCCGCTCTAAAATATACCTGGGAAATTTCCGAAACCTCAGTCGCTTTTCTTGACATTAATATTTCAATCAACGGTAACAGTTTATCCACAAGTGTGCACTACAAACCTACAGATTCCCACAGTTATCTGTTACATTCATCCTCACATCCATCGCACGTTAAAAACGCCATTCCGTATTCTCAATTTCTCAGACTTCGACGTCTATGTAGTGATGACTCTGATTTTTCCAACAAATCAGAAGAAATGTGCCAGTTTTTCAAGAAACGTGGGTACCCTGACTCTGTTGTTAATACGGGCCAACAACGTGCACAACAGATCGACAGACAATCAGCACTACAAACGCCACAGAAGGAAGAGAACGAGAGAATTCCATTCACCCTCACTTTCCACCCACACAACAACACAGTCAAAAGCATCATTTTAAAAAATTTCAAATTACTCCAAAACGACCCCGAAACAGGCAGAATTTTTTCACAACCCCCACTAATTTCATTCAAACGTGACAAAAACATTGGCAACTTTCTAGTTACGAGCGCACTGAAATCTGACGATGTACCGGGAACTTTCAAATGCACACGCACACGATGTAACACTTGTCCTTTCATTCACAACGCGGACAAAATAACAGGACCCAAACGATCTATTAAAATCACTGATCGTTTTACATGCACCTCCGTAAATGTTATCTACTGCATAACATGTACTTTTTGCAAAAAGATATACATTGGCGAAACAGGGAGAAGACTGGGCGACCGTTTTCGTGAACATCTCCGAGACGTTGAAAAAAATGACAAAGACGCATCCAAACCAGTCGCGCGCCATTTTAATCTTACTAACCATTCTAAACAACACATGACAATCTGCGGCCTTTCCCTACACCAGGGTAACACAGAAAGCCGTAAAAACCTAGAACAAAAAATCATCTTTCAAATCGGCACTCTCAAACCCCACGGAATCAACGAACGCTTTTCATTCAACTAATCTACATTTGTTTTTCACGTCACCAAATTTCCACCAATAGCGTAACTCCACCGCTTACTATATAAAACCACACACTACCCACAATTCCTTGATTCGCTCCGACGAAGGGCTAGCGCTCGAAACGTCAGCTATTTGAATCTTTTTACGGTGGTCAATTTACCTTATCGACTCAGTCGATAAAACTAAATTCTTAAGATTGATAAAGTTGGAAATGAGCTGGTCATTGCCTAAAGCGGAGCGGAGCGAAGCCCGGAGCGGAGCGAAAACATATGTTATCATTAAAAATGACAACATATCACCCATATAAAATAAATTTGTCTGAAGGGCAAAAACAAAAACTTGGAAGAGCATTCAGAACAAACATACCTATCACCCTGAGATTGGGACGAAATCAAACAAGTGGAAATGATGAACTGATGCTGACAGCCAATCAAATTAAAAGAATCGCAAAAGCAAAATCTCTGGGAAAAGGAGTTGAGATTAAGATAACAAAAACACAAATTAGAAAAGTAATGAAACAAGGTGGAAGTCTATTTTCTGCTATTGTTCCTTTAGCTAAAACACTGATACCCACCCTAGGTAAAACACTTGGGTTGTCAGCAATGGCTGGTTTAGCGAGTGAAGGAGCGAGTCAAGTTGTAAAAGCAATCAGTGGAAAGGGAGCGGGTCAAGTGGGTGGGTTTCTCATCCCCCAAGATAAAATTCAGAAACTGATTGACAATAAACATTTGTTGACATCAAAACAGAAACAGGACATTTTGGTTGCCCTTAAATCAGGAGGACAGTTGGTGATGAAACCATCCGCAAAACAGTCTGGTGGATTGTTGGGAACTATGCTGGCATCCATTGGAATCCCATTAGCACTTGACATGGTTAAAAATTTATTTGGTAAAGGAGCGCCGCGCGTTGGCCGACCAAAAGGAAAAGGAGCGCCGCTCGTTGGCCGACCAAAAGGAAAAGGTGCTCCAAGATTGGGAGCGTATCCTCCCCCATTTATTGGTAACTGGGGACGAAACCCTGTTGGAATGGGAAAAAAAAAATCAAAAAAAGGCAAAGGACTTCTGTTAGGGACGAACAGCCCATTCAACAACATCCCAATTCTCGGGGCAATATTGTAAAATTCGTAAAGCCGAGATTTGTAAACAAACCCCTGAACAATGTGGATCTCATGAAGTGGATTGATTTTCTGGAGATTCCCAACTTCAAAGGCATCTTTGCGAGAGATCAATTCATGCCACAAAAACACACTCCCTGCATCATTAATCTTGATTCGCTGAAAAATGCAGGAACTCATTGGGTTTGTTGCGCTCCTGGGAAAAAATTCACGTGGTATTTTGACTCTTTTGGAATGGGATTTCCACAAGAATTCAAAAGCAACAAACCGGTGATTTGGAACAGCAGTCAGTATCAAAATATCAACAGTGTCCTTTGCGGGTATTATTGCCTCTTCTTCCTCCATCAATGGTCGCAGGGGAAAGATTTCTATGATATTCTCAAACCTCTCAGTTTGACTGATACGACGCAAAATGAAAGATTCATAAAAGAATATTTCGATTGAAAATGAAGTCATATTGTGTGAAGGAGAAAAAACAAACTGAATGCGTTGAGCCATCTGGAACCATGACCGCAAAAAATGGAAGAAAGATGTGGTTTTGCCATTGCGCTTCCTGTGGAATCAAAAAGACAAGATTTGTGAAACAGGGAAACTGAGTCTGCCCTCACAAGGTGGGGGCTTTGGTGAATTAGCATTGACTGGCGTTGCTCATGCTCTTCCCTGGCTCGGGAAAAAAACAGTTGAAATGGGTCGTTATGGAGCCAGTGAATTGTTGCGAAACAAAAACACTCAGAAAAAAGCATTGGATTTTGCTTTGGATAAGATGAAACCATTTCTTGCCAAAACCTCTTCCGATATGCTGAATCAACTGTCCACGGCGATAAGACCAAACAGAAAATATAAGACAGATCGAGCAGATTTGGATGGAAGAGGATTGGATATTCATAACTTTATTGGAAAACTTCCCAGACCGCGAAGCGGTTTCACTCTCCCCGGACATAACTTCACTGGTCCTTTCAACCCATTGGATAAGCAAGTCCGATTCGATGAAAAGGGAAAGATTCTCGAAATCTGGCAGCAACCCACAGGAAAAACAGACGCAGTTGCTATGCAGCACGATGTGGATTATTCAGTTTGCGCAAAACAATCAAACCCGCGTCAATGTAAAAATAAAGCAGACAGGAAAATGGTTGCCGCTTTGTATTCCATTCCCTGGAAAGAAAGACAGTGGGGTCATGCTTTAGCGAGAAATGTAATCGATGCTAAACAAAAACTTGGTTTGGGTGCCCCAAAAAACGGGAAAAGATTTTGAGTGATGGCTGGACTCAAAATCTGGCAAATGAACTTCACCAGCCAATAAGGAGAAGATTTCCAAAGAGAAGAGTAATTGCATATGGGATTGACAACATTTGGGCGGCTGATCTGGTTGAGATGGGGAAATATTCGAGGTGGAACAAAGGGATCAAATATCTCCTGATGGTGATCGATGTCTTCTCAAAGTTCGGTTTCATTCGCACCCTGAAAGACAAGCGAGGACAAACAGTTGCCGATGCTTTCCAATCTATATTTGCAAAGAGAAAACCGAAGATGCTTTGGACTGATAAAGGAAGTGAATTTTTCAATGGAACTATGAAGGATCTCCTGAATAAGAATGGGATAAAATTGTATACCACAAAGAACGAAGAAAAGTCATCTGTGGTTGAACGTTGGAATAAGACGATGGAGAAACTCTTCCGGATGTTTTCTGCTAACAATAATACGGTGTTTTTTGACAAACTAGATGAGTTAGTGGATCAATATAATCACCGTTTTCATTCAAGCATTCGGATGACCCCAACGCAGGCCAGCGAACGGAAAAATGAGAAAAAGGTTTTCGCTAATCTTTTCGGAGACATGATTTATGCAAAACACAACCCAGCAAAATTCAAGATCGGCGACAGGGTTAGAATTTCAAAATACAAACGAAAGATATTCGACAAAGGTTTCACCCCGAACTGGACCGAAGAGATATTTGTCGTTGATGAGGTTTTAAACACAATTCCTCCGACGTATAAATTAGTCGATCTGTTGGGAGAAAAAATAACTGGATCATTTTACGAGGCGGAAGTTCAAAGGACAACGCAAGATATTTTTCGCATTGAAAAGGTTATTCGCCGGGACAAGAAGAAAAAGAAAGCCTTGGTTAAATGGAAAGGATATCCCGTTGGATTCAATTCTTGGGTTCCGCTGAGTGATGTGGAAAAGCTATCTTAGAAAATATGAATGTTTCACATTCATATTTATGAAATAACACCTCTTACCTTCAATTCCCGGTGGATTTCCCAGAGGAGATCACTTTGTTTTTGGAGTTCATTTTTGAGAATCTTGTATTCCTCTTGGAGATTGATGAATGATTCAAAGAGGAGTTCTATTGTGTCTTCTTCTTCTTCATTTTGCTCTGCTTCTTCCATCTCTGAATCAGAGACAATAAATTCCTCATCAGATGTTGTTGGGGTTTCATCTTCACTCATTGATTCATCCTCTGAGCAGGTGAGGTCGCTTCGCTCGCTTTCATCATCCATTTTGAGTTACAAGATTAAAATTTTTAATAGATATCACTTCCTCGTGGAAAAATGAATTTTTCCTCCTCCTCCAAAGGGATAAAAAGTGGTTGATGAAGAAAAAAAGCTTCTTTTCCCAATTGAAATGAACTTTTTTTTTCCTTTTTCCTGAAAACTTTTTTTGAAATCAAAATCTTTTTTTCCTGAAAACTTTTTGAAATCAAAATCTTTTTCCTGAAAACTTTTTGGGAGAAAACTTTTTGAAATCAAAATCTTTTTTCCCGAAATCATTTTGGGAGAAAAGTTTTTGAAATCAAAAATCTTTTTTCCCGAAATCATTTTGGGAAAAAACTTTTATCCCTCATTCACCCACCCACCACAAGTAGATAGGAAAGAAGGGTTCTGGCGCAAACGACGAGGCCGCTCTTTGTCAAAAAAGATGGAATTCTGGTGAATTTTGTGGGACTTTTTTGGATGAGATGGAATTTGATTGAATTTTTTATGGAATTTAAGAAAATTTGTGTTGATTTTTTGCAGAGATAAGTGTGTTATGCTGAAAATTTAGCAGACTTTTTTGTTGTTTTTAATGATTTTTGGAGAGTCGGGATATGTGAATTTGGAACAATTTTCGTGCGCGCGCGTGCAAATTCAGAGTTAGTGCTAAAAGTAGCGGAAAAGTAAAATGAATTATAATTTGTGCTAAAAAGGGGCGGCCGAGGAGTGTGCCAGAACCCTTCTTTCCTATCTACTGGTGAAGGGAGACTTTTTTTGTGCCCAGATTAACATCATTGTTTACGCCCAGCTTCATCCCTTGCGTTGCCTCCTGTAGATTATTGTTATACCCGATCACGCTCTCTGTGTTGATAATCATGCGCGATGGCATGAGCCAGCTTCCGGGTGCTGTCGCAAAGTCTAAGCGCACTTTCGTTGCTTGGATGGCAAGCTGGTAACGCTGTACGCTTGTTGCGATGTCGTTCAGTATTATGGCTTCCTCTAGATGGGTGAGGAATAGTCTCTGCGGTTCGAACGCCCGGCCTCCTCTTCCAATGATGCTGCTGCGGGTTTTGGCTTGTGAACCAAGAATGCAGTACACAAAGGCCTCGATTGATTGGTTCATATGCGCGAGCCCTGCCTGTGTTAGCCCCTGTGCGTAATTTGGCACAAAGTGCTCGAACTGGGTATCCGCCCCTTGGTCGTTGCGGATGAAAGATATTCCATTGGCACGATAGTTGGGGTCGTTTCTGTCAGTCACGTGCTCATCATTGAACACAGCTAGATCGGGATCTGGGTATGTGTAATCGGTAGAAATGTTGCCTAAGCCAGTTGCTCCAATGTAGACATTCCCAAGACCGTGGTTCTTGCCGTATGTGAAACGGAAGTCAGAACTGGGGTCGATACCGAACTCTATGCAAATCTTCTTGTACGCGTCGATGTTGTACTTGTTGTCTTTCTGGTTGAATGGAGGGTCGTCTGGCAAAGCACTCACGCTTTCTTCCCCACCCATCTTGTAGAGTATTCGTCTTGTTGTGAAATAAACGTGAAACCGGTAAAATGACCTTAACTGTGGGGTTAGGGATAGACTGGAGTTCTTATTGAAGAGAATGTCACGCGAAATTCCGCAGCCGGTTGTTGCGCACCACAGTGCGAAGGAGAGTTGTTGTGGCCAAAAACTCATATGCGGTCCGCCGAGCCACTTTCTTCCATATTTCGCGGTTGTGAATGAAATCTGTGTGTCCCTGAAGATATTTCTGTATTTCGTTGTGAAATAATCAGTTGGCGTGACATAGATCCTTTGCTCTTCGTCATTCAAGATTGCTCCAATCATCATATCCTTGTCTATTGTGGTGGAGAAATCAACAGCTGGGATTGACTTTTCTGGTTGCCCCAACGATAACTGATAAGGAAAACCCCCGTCTTGATGGAGACCAAGAGCGTCTTTCATGGCTTGAGTCCAATCTTTGTGGGGCATTCTTGTGACGAGCGCTCATGAGCCAGGGCCCTTTTTGTAAAGCACTTCCCCTGTGGCGGTTTTGTTGTCATCACCAAACTCTACTTGCACTTCAAAGTGGGACATATCAGCGCGCGGGAAACGCTTTTTGAAGTCTGAGATCGCCTTGGCCTTGGCCGCAGCATAGAGCTTTGCTGCTTCTGGTGTTTTCATCCAGGCTAGTGGATTTGGGGGTGGCTTATATGGAGGATGGCTATAGGCGTTTAGGTTTGAATTTAAAGGGGGTGGGGGGCTATAATTGTGGCCGCCAATGTTTAGACCAAGATTTGTATTAGGGTTAAATCCACCGGGCCGTCTGCCAAACATGATTGTATATATTTATATTTTAAAAAGTAATTATATACATGCAATCATGGTTGTGTTAACAATCGTCGCGCCTTCGAACCCTCACACGATCTACTTCGATCACCCTCTTACGAAACCGAGTTATATACGGCTCATCTCTTGCTCAATTTTCAATTCGTGGAATACTTTGAAACAAAGAGGAGAGATAACATTGTTTACTGGGCCTGGGCCTGATAAAAACTCAAATGTCAGGAGACTTCTTCCAGGTCATTACACTCTTGAGTATTTGGCAAAAGAATTAGAGGGCGCATTCCCAGCCGAAAAGTTAAAATTAGAAACCAAGACAAATACGCCTGTAGGGTCGATGGTCATTTTCAACTTTCAAAATAAGGATGTGAAATTAGACCACGATTTATCAGAATTGCTTGGTATAAATCCTAAGTTATCGTTTACAACGTTCGCCAAAGGATTAACATCACCAAGCACTTACTTTATCCACTGTGATCTGGTTGATAACGAACAAAACCTGCTAAATGGTAAGCCTTCGACAGTTTTGGCTCGGTTTGATATTCGTGGGAAGCCGTTTCAGAAAATTCTCTACGAAACAACACAGCAGAACGTCTTGCGTGACGTCTCGTCTGGTGATTATGTAAACAGCATATCACTGTCAGTGAAGGATGTAAATGGTGACCTCTTTGACTTTAATAACATGCCCTTAGAATTTGAAATCGAGATAAATTAAAAAATATATATATACCCCACCATGAGTTCTGCCAATGTGCTGCCATCGGCCCCGGAATACAGCGAGACACAACAGCTATACCCTATGCGTGAGATCACACAAATCAATGCAGAAGACTTCCGTCTCAAAAAGATCTCTGACTTGCTGAAGGAGTTGTCTGACGAAGCCGAGCACTATAGGCAAGTTGCAAAGAAATACAAACGGACCCAATCATTAGTTCATTACTCGGCGGCTGGACTTGGGTCGCTTTCTGTTGGGCTATCATCAGGGGCCCTAGCCATTGCATTGACTGGATTCTGCATTATTGCAAGCCCTGCACTTGCCGGCGTTGCGACCCTCTGTGGGCTGTCCTCTGTTGGCTTTACAGCTGCTAACAAGCGATTAGAACGGAAAGTGACTAAACACGAGAATATTTATACACTGGCCCTGGCTAAACGCAACTCTGTCAATGAACTGGTCTCAAAAGCTCTGGAAGACAAGAGTATCAGTGATACAGAATTCACCATAATCACTCGTGAGGTGGAAAAATATCACGAACTCAAAGCTGCAATCAGAGATGGTGTGAAGGCATCAAAAAACGTTACCACTCAAACACAATCGCCAGACCTAGAGAAACTCAAAAACGAACTTCGCAAGGAAGTCAAACAAGAATTTCAAAAAAAGATAAATCTTCTCACAGCAGCATCCAAGTCCGATTTGAGAGATTAAATTCTGGATTTAACCTCTACATTTCGAAGAATAAATCATTTACGCCCAATTGAATACACAACACGGTGTATATCCATGGAGCAGTTTGCTAAACAACTGGCTGATGTTCAACGCTTGGACACTAAAGGCGAATACAAAGCCAAACTCGATGAGCTGGATAAAGAATACAAATTTATCCTCCTACGCTCACTCGACAACTACAACAAGGAAATACGGCGTTCAAACCTGACAGAACGCCTTCATCATATCAAGGAGTGTCTTTCTCATGAGGCACAATACCACCACAACCTACCTTTCACCCTTTTGAATGAAAGGACAAAATTTTGCCAAAACTGCAAAGGCAAATTAAACCTCAGGATGTTTTCATCAGAACTTTGCTGTAAGGACTGCGGGCTCTTAGAGCCTCTGGATGGTGTGACCTTTGATTATAACGAGCTCTATGGTGGTGATTACAAAATTACCAAAAAAAGAAGGCCCACCAAACTCTACAACTTCAAAAACTATCTCAACAAACATCTGAAAATTTGTGAACCCTACGTCTGCTTGTCCTCCGAAGAAATACAAGGTGCAAATGAGGCCTTCAATTTAATCGAAGAACATCTACCGGATAGAATCTCTATGCCATTTGTAGCCTATAAAATCTTGGATGCAATTGTACAAAAATATCCACAACGGGATATTGTCAATAACTTCCGGCTACAAGTCCCAGAAAAATCACTTTGGAAGCACGAACAAAACTGGAAGTTCATGCTTGAAAAGATGGGTCACGTTGAGTGACATTGCCATTGAAACTTTCGTGAGCACTTGGACCGTCATAGTCTTCCTCGTCATCACTGCCGATGTCTGTATGCAGTAATGCACACTGTATGCAGCTATAAGGCGACATGCCAGGACAAATGGCTCGGTGTCTGCCCATGTCAACTTCTGGTGAGAAGAGTTCTTGACATTTATCACATGTTTGTGAAGTAAATATAGGGAAATAGCAATCGTTTTGCCAGTGATAATGATTTTTTATTGAACGGCATACAGATTTCATCCTGCATTGATGCAGGGCCCTTGCAGCCAAGTCACGCTGGAGACTTTTTTCAGTCAGTTCAAGAATGTAGTCTTTGATCATGTCTGACAAATAATCCCAATGGGATTCACCAAAAGACAGTTGCTCCATTGGCTCAGTTGAGATATAGACTGGGGTATGTTTTTTCAATTGACTCCATTTTTGAGTTTAAGAAGGCTTCCAACACTGCACTGGCATCATCCAAATTGTTTAGAAATGTTTTGACAGGGGGGGGGGTTGTTGGATGGTTTTCTCTTCAGAGTGTTCTGTTTTTTTCGAAGGCTTTTTCTTTTTTCGAAGGCTTGCCAAGCTGTTATGAAAACGCTCGACCGACGTTTGGATATTGCTCAAAAAGTTTGGTTGCTTTGGCACCCAAATCTCAGTTATATCCAGGAGCTTCCAGGCGAACATAGCCACTGGTTTAGGGCCTTCTGAACCCTCTGAAAACGCTTTTTGCATATGCCTGTAACGCAAAAACTCCTCGTCTTCGTCCTGTTTTCTAAACGACATCCTTACAGCACCATAACAACACCATATGTCCTTCTCCGCAATGGAAGACATAATTCTCTCAAATAATTGTTTTGATTTGAGTGAACCGACATCGATGATTGCCTTTTGATTTCTTGTTATCATCCGTTTGCTAAATAAATAACAAACTCCCCACGCAAGTGTTGTGGTGTTCTTCGTTTTGAACGTGTTTCCGCCGTTGAGAAACTGATTGTGTGTCAGACTTGGTTCAAGCTGGTTTAAAGAGCACATTCTAAAATAACCGTCAACAAACAGGCCTTTGTTTACCATGTCACCACTCAAAGCAAGCCCTGTTTGTATCTGGTCGCTATAATAGCTAGGGATTCTGTTCATAGCTATTTTCCGCTTGAACGGACATTTAAACTCTAACAAGCTTAAGCCGTTATCTTTGTCTAGAAAATATCCGTCTGGACTGCAAGTGACCTTTCGATAAAGTGGATGATCTCTTGCTAGATTAAGAGAGATGCTGTGACCAAAAACGGAAACAGAATGTTTTTGCTCAAAATACTTGCGTATAAGCGGCTCGAACAGATTGCCCCAGGTTCAAGCCACATTGTTGAGCATATGTGTTGGCTGTGTTTTCGTCATGAGCAAGCTTTGCCGTGATTCAAACGGCGACGATCCTGTCAAGGCAGAGATCTCTGATGCACCGATGGAGTTTTGTCTGGCTCTCACCCAGTCGGCGCTCTTTTGTTTCAGACCAGTGTTTCTCGATTTGAGAAAGTTCATGAACACTTGTGTTGTCGCCATCATTGATATACAAAGTTCAGGCGTTTTTTCAATTGGTTATAACCACTCAACTCAGTGTGAAACGTTGCGAATGATTTCTTACCTGCGATGTAATCCGAAACAAAGCTTAAGTCACGGATGTCGTTTAAAGGATCAAGAACCTCTAAGCTTTTGTTTTTAAATGGTTCTTGTTCTTGTTCTTGCTCGTCAAGCCATGCATTCAGCTCATGCCAGCTGACATATGACTTGGCAAAAACATCTCGAACAGCTCTCGGGGGTGCCGCCAAATCCGCCTCATGTCTGAGAAGAGCTCGAGGATTTCTTTTCAAAGCCGGGCAACCATTTTTTCTGTGTTTGTAAACTGTTCCTTTTGAAACTTCTCGATTGCAACTGGGGCAAATCACTTTCGGGCGTTTTTCTGTTTGAAGCTTCTTGCAAGAATATTTTTGATGCTCCCCGAGTGAGTGGCCTTGTGTGAAGTTTAAACCACAATATCTGCAAGGATTATATTCGAATGTTCCTTTGTTTTTCGCAAAGACATCATCGCCTTCTTTCAAAGAGATTCCTCTCATGGACAAGAACTCAACAGCAGTCATAGCTCTGTTCGCCATCGCGATATAAACAAGGGTAGGGATTTCTTCAATTGGTTATGTCTCGCTTGCCGTTGCGGGCGGGCTCGGGAAAAAACGCATTTGTCCCACTCTTACGGGGTTTGAGGGCGGGTATCCCGAGTAGTTGGTTGGGGATGGTCTCAAATACCGTTTTTTCAAACCCCTAAATAAGCGGGCCGAACGCGTGAGGACCGCTTATTTAGGGGTTTGAAAAAACGGTATTTGAGCCATCCCCAACCAACTACTAAAGGTTTCCGTTAATTTTTATCTTCTCTTTCTGCTTACTTCTGTATTTAAACAGCCTATCATGTAAACAGTTATTCCCAAAAAAAGGTTGTGTCAGTTGGAAACTACAACGGAGCCACGTAAAACGCTTCGACCAGTTTGTGCAAGTAAAATCAAATATATAATGCATTAAGCCCTGATTAAATAGCAACAGCAATGATTTAACATAATCTAAACTAGAGCAACATTATAACTATAATTTAAATTATATAACTAAAGTTTCTTGAAGCAGAGCGGAAAAATATCTTTTTCTTTCATTGTAAGATGTATTCCGTATATAATGACACTACATTTACCTCTTTCAACCTGCTTAGATTCCTCAAGGATCCAAGAATTTTGATTCCGCTTGTCGTGGTGGCATTGAGTACGTTTTTCTACATTTATTACAAACTTATTTAAATGATGATCGTAGAAATGTGTAAAACTTGTAGCGCAGTGTTATTAAACAAATTGTTGTTTTAAATAACTCTCAAAACTGATGATTTGTTAAAATTTTTTTAGCTCGGAAGTGTTAGTGGTTAATAGTTGACGTTTAACGTAATCCGATCAATCACAGCATAGATGTTGTAAACATTTTTCAAATAATCATGAGAAAAAAAAAACAGCAAACCTGGGTAAAAACTGATCGTGAATTATATATCGGTTTCCACTTCTATGTACGATGTAATGATCTATCCATTTACAATGCTAATTTTAGTTAATACAAACCATGCATCTAAAATTTACTGAAAAAATGGTTTCAATCAATTTTATATTTCTTTTATGTTAAACAAGCATAACAGTTTTTCTTTTCTAACAATCCTTCTCTAGATGTCCCCGCTTAATCGTCTCACATCATTATCCATACAAGTGGGAGACAAATACTTGCACAAGTCTCGATCAGGGATATCATATTTGGGATGGTCAAAATCACAGAGGTAGTATATGACACCTTATTTGATGGTTTAACTGACAATACTCGCGGATATTTTACGAGTTGTGTAACAATGAGTAAAATGTCCGCATGTATTATCTTTTAAACCATGGAGTGGAATGGAATGGAATGGAACCATGGAATATGGATTTATAATTCGTCCGAAATACTTTTACTCTTTTTCGCTTGTGTGTCTTATGCCGGAACACTCAGGTGTAATCGGCAAACTACTGTGTAATAAGCTTGTATATTTTACGTGTTCTCTTTCCCTCTTTAGGTAAAATGAAGTCTCAATCGAGTAATGATACTTTATATTAGTCAGCTTTTGGTTTGTAGAGTTTAATAAACTTCTGAAACTTTGCAGTGTTCGCATGTATTTTGAGTTTATTATGAATTGTTGTCGCTATGGTTACGGTTACCAGTCTCATTCTGTTTCTCGCAGTTTTGACTAGATCACTATTTTCAAGCGCTTCAGTTTGGCTAATAGCTATTCAAAAGTCCTTTCCTTTACCCCTGCAGGTCCAGTTTTCTCATTATCGAGTTCTTTTTATCATATCTTGATGCTATTTTTCTTTTCCTGTTAAATCGCGTGAAGTATATGAACCTTGTAAATGACCTATTTCGCCACAAAGTAGCCCAGTGGTAGATCGTGGGTTCACAGGACACCCAAGTGTAATGTTTGCATATTAATGATATTTTAAATTATTGAACGTTTTAAGCAATATATAAAACCAAAATTGCTGAATAAAATCGTTGAAACATTTATTGGTGTCGTGTTTCTACGCTATTTGAGCGATTTTTAGTCCATCTATCTTACCTTGTATAATACAACTGAAAGGAAGGAGAGTTCGGCCCACAAATGGCTCATTTTTCGCACAAAGATAGGTGCTGCTCCCATTCTGACTGGTCGTCCTCACAGTAGAATAACGTTAAATTGCATTTCTTCGAACAAATTGAACATCCCTTGTTATTATGACGAATAAGCCGCTCCACAAAATCACATAGCACTGCAAAATAGGCGCCAGAAATGCGTGAAGAACAGAATAGACCTCGGATGCGCGGTTAGCACTGGGCACCAGAGTAAAATCAAAGACCAACAGGGAAGGGCATGTTCAATTTTGTCAACCTGTCATTTTTACCCTTCCCTGTTGGGCTTTGATTTTACTCTAGATCGACTAAAAATCGCTCAAATAGCGTAGAAACACTGTATAAAGATAGAACACAACACCAATAAATGTTTCAACGATTTTATTCAGCAATTTTGATTTTATAAATTGCTTAAAACGTTCAATTCGAAATTCCATACAATGTCTTATATTTTCAAATATTATTAATATGCAAACATTATGCTTGGGTTTCCTGTGGTGGGTTCGAGGACTCATGCTGTATTCACACTAGGGCGAAACATGATCAGTCTGATCGCGATTGAAACATGTTTCACTATCAAAAGAGTTCACATCAGGCGGCACATTGCGCGAATCATGATCGAAACATGTTTATTCTGAGCATGATTGAAACTACTTCACTAGGTAGTTTCGATCTAAGTCAGATGAAACATGTTAGCGCTAATGTCGTCTTCTTGTTGAACGCTGAAATGCCCTTCGTTCCCGAAGGGCTTGAGAAGTGAAATCAAACGACAATTCATACAACAACGAGTTTAAGCTCTATTTTATTTCGGTTCATGTGTATGCGAGCTTTATTTTAATATTCTTGTTTTGTAAAACAGCATAAATTATATAAAAAGAAGCAGGCGTGAAACGTGTTTTGAAATTAACGCTAATGTGAACAATAAAATTGCAAACATGTTTAAAACATGCTTCGGTGCTTATGTGAACACGGCATTAGATGTTTTTCTTTGTCCTATGTTTCTGACATGCTGAACATTATATGGCCGAGAATTAAAACAGCAAAAACATTACGATGTTTTTTAAGTTGTAAAACATGTTTCGATGTTACTCACATCTTCGTCAGTTACAAAGAGTGTTTAAAAAACTGTTTTGAAAAACTAGCAGCTAAAATGTAACTGTTTTTTTTTTTTTTAAATAAAGACTGTCGTAAAAAAAACTGTTTGAACTTATAACAACCTAAAGAAGCATGCATAATTAACTGTGATTACATAAATTAATAACAAAGAAAGAAGGCGTAAATATTAACAATGCCTGAAGCGTAAGTGTTAGGTTGCGTTCGATTGACCCTATTCCGGAATAAGAATATATTCCGGATTATTACAGAATAGCCATTCCGTCCGTAGGTCAATAAAACGATTTTTCCGTTTCTGGAATAATGCTCGCGATATAACACATCCTCGCAGCAATCAATTCCCAGACTTGTTTCTTTTTGTAATTGACGTTTTGAAACATCTCTTTCATTTCTTCGTATAAGGAAATGAGGAGATGCGTCTCCTTCCGACTCCAGGAGTATCCTTTTTTAAGTAACAACCCATTTTCTTCGCACATGGTCGCCGGCACATGGTGGCCGGCGGTGGCCATTTTGTTTGTTGTTTTTTGAAAACCGCGAGTCGAGGACGAAGTGACGTCATTATTCTGGATTATTCCAAGCATTCTGCTCCCATGTGCAGAATGCTTGGAATACATTCCATGTATTCTGGAATCGGAATAGCGACTCAATCGAACGGACATTCGGGACCACGTTATTCCGTTTATTCTTATTCCGGAATAAGGTCAATCGAACACACCCTTAAATTGACGTGTTGGACTTGTTGATTTAAATTGGGCTTTTCCCAGTTGATGTGCATAGCCTCCTAGAGTTTGAATTTCGTGGAGGCAGAATCAGGATTTCAAAGCAATCTGGGCTGGGTTGTTCAAAGCACGATTAATCTAACTCAGGATTAGCGTCAATTTTGAATCCAGCTAAACAACTCAACAATTAAAAATTTTCCAAAGTTTTCTGCCGTTCAGTTTCGACTTTAACGTGTCTTCACTACTAGCTACAAATGAGCTTTTGAAAACATTTTTAAACAGAGAAATGAAATCATCGGTTAACTTTTAATCCGGGATTAGCGTTAATCGGCTTTCGAAAAACCGGGCCCTGTAGAACAAGACTTGCGGCAAGGTTCCGAAGGTGAATTGAAGGACTCTGTCCCTAGAGAGCTTCGTTCACGTACAGCATATAAATTTACTTTTGCATGCTGTAATGCTTGCTACATCGGCGAAACTTGTCGACATTTTTCTACACGCGTCCGTAAACACCTCTCTTCTGATAAGTCCTCTCACATCTTGAAACATATACAAAGGTCGGAACCTCTAAAGATTACTTTGAAATCCTCGATTCTGCCTCCGCGAAATTCCAACTCAAACTCAAGGAGGCTATGCACATCAACTGGGAAAAGCACAATTTAAGGGGTTTCAGTAAAACGCGGGGTCGGGGCCGGGGTCGGGGTGGGATTAGGTCTAGGATTAGGTATGGGATTAGGCATAGTGTTAGGATTAGGTAAAGGGATTATATTTAAACCCATACCTAATCCTAGACCTAACCCAGCCCGACCCCGGCACCGAGCCCGCGTTTTGCTGACACCCCAATTTAAGTCAACAAGTCAAACACGTCAATTTAACACTTACGCTTTAGGCATTGTTATTATTTACGCCTTCTTTCTTTGTTATTAATTTATGTAATCATAGTTAATTACGCATGCTTCTTCAAACGGGTTTTCAAACATTCTTTGTAACTGACGAAGAAGTGAGTCACATCGAAACATGTTTTACAAATTAAAAAACTTCGTGATCTTTTTTTAACATTACTGTATATCTTTTTTAAGTTTCTTATTTTCTATCAAACGCTCATCGACCTGCACCTCTGCACGTCAATCTAGGAATGACTCAAGCGCAAGAGGTGGGGCTATGTTATTGTTCAGTATACTATTTAAGCCTTTTTAACCTGAAAAGTCTGGTTTCGCTAGGCTAAATATTATCAAATTAATATTATACTGTACTGTACACGTTGTATTAGTTTTAAAGTTATTTTCTTATTATTGTATTTCTTTCATTTGAACAGTTTTTGATAATCATGATAATAATGAGTGCGGTGGTAATCGATTTCAATCATCCTTGTATGGTAAGTGAAGCGCCTAGAGCAGGCATGTATAGGCGCTATATAAATGTTTATTATTATTAAATGTTATCATGCATGACGACTACGGCTAGATATTGTTTGCTCGATTCGTACCTTGACCAAGACAGATATCAGTATACAATTTCTTTGAACTTTACATTCCATCCTTAACATATCCTTAACATCCCCACCCACCCACCTACCCACCTGCGAACATCCCCACCCCTACTTCACCTACCTACGCTGTATCCTACCTTCTTATACCATCAACAACTTTATTTGTACTCCACATTGATTTACATTATATAAAAACTACTGTTAAATATAGAGAGAGTACAGGCTGCCCATAATAACCATTGAGGGCTAAAAAGACAGGGCAGCCTTACTTAGGTTATTAATAACCTATCCTCCCAACATTTGTATCCATGAAGGCCGGCACACACTAGGGGACATGTTGCGAGGACATGAAGCGGGGACATGTTGCAGCGACAGTTTTCCTTGTGTGACATCCCCGTTTTTGCGAAAAAGTTCTGTTGCGGGGACACAATTTTGTCCCCGCAACATGTTGCATGAAATTCAGCTGGTTTGAATTCGTGCGTCATGAAGCGGGGACAAAATGACCCCCATTTCAATGTCGCATCGTGTGCACTGCTCTTGCAAACTGTCCCCGCTACAAAATAGAAATGAACCAATAAAAACTCGCAATTGATTATCCCATGAGCATTCTGTAGCAGTCTTTCAAGATTTTTATACCTCAATCCGCTTTGTGTGCACCAGCTTGCGTACTGTCCCTGCAACATGCGCCTTTGCTGTGCACACAAAGGGGCTTGTCTCCGCTTCATGTCCCCGCAACATGTCCCCTAGTGTGTGCCGGCCTTGATTTGACAGCGCACAACTAATTTCTAATTCCGATTTTTTTTTTGTAAATTAACCATCAGCAACCAAGCGTGCGTTATATGGCTACACATTGTCCAATAACAAAGGAATCTATTTTAACAAGGATGGAATGCTTTACGTCAAATAGTGTACACGACGTATTGTGGTTATTGATCAGGCTCGTGGATTCCTTACACTTTTCATTCATTTTAGTCACTTAGCTTACGATAGGGGAAAGGGCAAGCTAGTTTGGGTTATTCTTAGTTAAGGTGGCTGAACACAGTTTGCGCGCGCTCTTCAATTTCAGCTGCTTACGTGAGTCAGCGCGCGCAGAGTTTTGAGAAAAACAAACATGGCGCCTGTTCAGCGATCTTTTTATTTTGCTCAGCGTGGATCGCGAAAGTGTTGTTTTTCTTCTTAAAATCAAACAATTTGTTGTTCGTAAAAATGTTTGTTGAATCAATAGATAATATATAAAACCATTGAAGAAATACACTGCCTTTTTGGTCATTTTTGTCTTTGGATCGAGAACCCAGTCAAATGCAACGCATGCGCAGCTGACCAAAAAATTGTGACTGGATGTTTTAGCGACTTTACTCGGAAACGTGCCGATTTCTACGGAACCACTCATTAGAATTTCACGAAATTTGGCACAATAATAGTTCCGAATATTCCGAACTAACCTGCCTTCAAAAATTTGAAATCTAACAGAGGAGATTTTTACAAAACGCAAACATATTAAACCACAAATTACTGGAGATCCCTCTGTCAAAATTACATGAGACCAGTGTTAACATGCGAATATTTTTACGAGTTTACTGGAGACAAATGATGGACAAAATCTAATGACTAGATTTTCTGAAAATAAACGAAACCAAATATTGCAGGCTGATTTACTATCCACCGTGTTGCCATGGCAACACCCTAACAGCTCAACAAAAATACCAAAATATATAGCTTGTTGCTTAAGCGTATGCCTCACCAATTTTGGACGCCCAGACGTTAGTGGTTTTAAAATTACAATGAATGATGCATAGATACAGTGAAACTGTGTTCAGACACCTTAAGTGATACAAAAGTAACATAGTTCAGACACCTGTGGTTGTTGTGCTTTAACTGTTCTCTGTAAACCACGTATTGGAAGCCACATTTGAGCACTGATATGCCACACGCAGGGTGGATTTCTCATAAAGGAAAGACCAGCCATACAAATTATGATAAAATCAAACCATAACGGCTTTGGACTCTCTCATTTTGTTCTTCTAGTGCTTCTAATCGTGTCCAGTTTAATGGGTGTTTCTTGGTGTTGCGGAAACTATTGTTGGTTAGCTATTGTGTTGTGGTGTGGGTATTGTTTACTTTCTTTTGAATCTTTTGTTTTACGTCATTTGGTGATCGCAACACTAAGAAACTGGCAGTTTAATCTAGTCTCCTTCTCAGTTTGGGGTTCTATTCTTTATATTTCTTGGCGGCGTATCGCTTGCGTTTCTAAGACCAGATTTTTCTAAACCCTTTTTAGACAAAACATTAAGACTTCCCTCTTTTAACCATTTTCAATACTTCCCGAAAGTGTCCCTTGCAGAGAAGTTCGACTGCGTATTGGAGTGTTCAAGACGGTTATTTGAAAATTAATAGAAATGATTTTCAACGGTTGTTTGTCTTGAACTAGATTGTTTTAAGTACAGCACACATTAAATCACTAATACACTTCTCAGAATATTGTTAGTGGTTTTCTTCCCATAACAATGAAATCGAGATATTGAAAAAAAAAATCATATCCTTGGATGTAATTGTAATGACACCTGATCTGTCACAACTACAGAAGGAAAACACTGATGCGTCGTATTATTATATTCATTTGGTACCTATTTTATGTCGAGATCAATATAAGCGTAGAGTTAAGTTAACTTCTGATTTGTGATTTGTGTACCCTTATCTTGGCAAAAAATAAGGGCCTTTCAACCACCTAATGTCCACGTGCAGAGAATCAAAGACCGAGGACGACGAAAGAAGAGGAATAAAAGCGGAACTCGATTGCGTTTTCGGCCATCCAAATGGGAGCACCGCATTCGCATTTTTTGTTTTTCAGCTAAAATGTTTGTCTAGATCTGTTACGCATGTTACTGCTGCCAGTTCGAACGTCAAATCCATTGTTGACTCATAACAGACTTGAAAAATCCATTTCGACTCCAGTAAGGCCAAACTGACTTTTACTTGACATACACCATCCCGTCACTTCTGTAAAATATTCCAAAGTTCTCGTATAAAGGGGGAGAGACACAAGGATAGCCATACAAAGCACGTTTACCCAAGTCTGTTTGGAAAGAGATAAAAAGTGAGTTGGAAATGTCATAATAACCACTTTTAAGAATCTACAATAACTAGCAATATCTTCGACACTTTCTGTTTCAAAGTCTGTCTCCCGTTCTCCCACCCAAGCAATAATGTTTCAAAACTGAATGTCTTGTGTTTATTAACCAACGTTGCACAAGAGGAACAGGGGGCAGTGCTCCAACGACTTGCGACAATGATAATTGCAATCACTGACCAAATCTTGGAGCACTTTCTATTTCAAAGCCTGTCCCTCCTTATCCCATCCATGCTAAAATTGGATGAAATACCCCGTACCTTGTATATGCAAGCCAACATGGCACCCAGGGAACAGAGAGCAGTGCTCCAACGACTTGTGACAATGATTGTTTATCCATACCGTTTCTCAGCTGTATCACTTATTAGTTAACATAACTGATTGAAGGTCAAAGTTTTATTGAGTGATAATCAATAAACAAACAGTTTACATGTTACCGCTGCACTCTGTATTATCATAATAAAAACTCAGCCATGTATTGCGCAAAACCAAAAATGGCAGTTATTTACTTACTGTAAGACGATGACCGCCATATATTGCTACCATCACATTCTGCATTATCATGCCCGTCAAATACTGAAATCCAAATGGAGACACATGTGTCAAGAAAAGGTTGATCTGATTAAATTCAACAAAAAAAACATTGAAACCTGATACATGATTTAGTCATCCATCACAAAAAGAAAAACTTCAATAAACGTATCATGAACACGTTTTTCCGATCTTAAAGGGAAAGTCGTTATTATGTTATTACAGCCGATTTCACCAGGGATTTTCAAATATGATTCCCTAGCTATCATTCTTCCATTATAGTCAGGCCACGATCAGACAATTGTAAAGGAAATTAACTGACCTGATAAACTGCGTTCGTATTCGCGTTCATATTCGAGGTCATATTCGCCAGTCGTAATTCGCCCGTCATGACTCGCATGTCATGATTCGTGATTAGTTCGTCATGGCAGGCTAAGATCTTGTTCTTTGTTGATGTTTCTATTTCCGGTTGTAAGTATTTACTCTTTGTCTATGAGCTAATTTTGTGGTCAAATTCCAAGAAAATTGTGACGAGCGAATGATAGCCGGCGATTCATGTGTGAAAAACCTGGCCCTGCACAGTGCAATGAGATCGGCTGTCAAAAGTAACTGATACATGATTCGAAATTCTAAAATAAACCTCTATAGCATCCTCCCCCGTTAATTTGATATCCTTGATCAATACTTGTGCAGTGGTTTGTCTCCCACTGATATGGATAGGTACCGGAAGTAATGATGCGTGGACATCTGAAAAGAATAAATGATTAGGGACCTTTAATAATGGGTGAACCATAATATTTTTGATTGGGGAGGGGCGGTTGCATGATTTGAAAAAACTATATCTTATAGCTGCGAAAGCCCGACTGTAGGCCTCCTGCAGCGAAAGGAAAAAATTGCGAGCATAGACTACTGATCATCCTAGCCCCACCCTGTCAGAAGGCTAATGGTTCGACCCTTATAAGCACAGAAACGGCTACATTCCGGAAGTCATAGCTAGGGAAACGGAAGTCGTTTTTTTACTATTTCAGCACGTGTATGCTCTTACATACCATCAATTAGAAAACTTCTGCTCGACGTCTGTTGCTTGATGTTATATGGTCAGAACACGACAAAACTAAAATCGTTACAGGACCACAGGTTTCCACAAGTTACCCGGTTAGCCGGGTCACGTGCTTAGAAAGGTAACCCTGCACTTTTTTTTTTCTTTTGCCGTTTGCTTAACATGGCAGGCATGACTTGAGGACAGTTAAAAATTGATAGAAAAAAAACACGGATTTTGAAGCATTAGTGGTTTGCACGGCGGCCATGTTGAATGATAGAAACAGCGTAGAAACCCTTTCTATAAATATAAAGTTATATTCTCAAAGGATGAAAATAACATTGTTCTGTCATCTTACATGGCCGCCGTGCAAACCTCCAATATACGTTAATGGCACTGCAGTAACCAGGATAGGTGGGTCACCCGGCTGGTCGAGTCACAGTCTCTCAAAGTAAAAAGGACCCTAAGAATGTTCCGTTATTATTTTGTCACAAAATGTTTTAAGATCGGACGAACAGGTGAAAAATTTGGGGCTTATCAATTTTCTGTGGCCCACTTTATGCGACGCGTAATGAACGGGTTATCACAGACGGGACAAATGTGCAAATTGTCACTCCTTCTCTTCTTCCTTTTTTCCTTCCATAGACTGTAAACATTTTTTGGTAATTCCGCAGACCAGTGCCTAGGGCTTTAAGCCCTGGAAATTTTTAAATCGATCTGCGGACTTCAAAGGAATTTTGCAAGACTTAGAAAAACGCTACAACACGGTAAATGTTAGTTTTAAATGTGTAAAGTTTCGCTGCCATGTGTAAAAGTTCAAATAAACCAATTTTTGTCTCGAATTAAAAAAAAATGTCTTTATTTAGCAAATACGCATTGTCTGAAATAGGAGAAGCTGAATGATGCAATGTTTTAAATTTATTTTCTTTTTAATTCTTTGACTGCTCTGTAAACAACATAAAGCTTACACCGTCTTTTGCAAACGTTAACCTCAAAATAAAAAATAAATAAATACAGTCGACTCCCAATAACTCGAACCTTCAAGGGAAATAGAAAAAGGTTCGAATTATCTGCAGTTCGAGTTACCAGGAGTTGAGAACAAATGACCTGAAATAAGAAAAAACGGTGTTAACTGTGTATTTCTGTTCATACCGTGTACATTTTAATCAAATTTTATTTCTGCATGGGATGGAACGATATTTCTAAATATTGTACATTCAGAACGTAACGTAACGTGAAACAAAACAGAGCAAAGCAGCAGGAAAAGACTGGGTACTGTAATGCGAACAACATCGGGCTACTGCTACAGAGTTCATGCGATTTACTTTTACTTTAAAAAAAAAAACAGAATACGCGGCTGCTTCAAAATAAATTCAATGTTTTGGACTACAGTACTGTGTTTTTTGACTTGTCACGTCTTGACAAACGTGGTTCCTCATTTGTTATTATAACTTTTTTTTATCTCCTTCCCCGGATCAAATACGTGAAAAAAAAACTTACGTTTCGCTGGCACATGAGGAGTTGAAATTTTCCGGCCCACTTGGAATCTTGAATTCACATACAAAAGAAAATTACATGTAAGATAAATATTTCCTTCAAAAGTTTTTTTTTTAATAAGCTGCATTCTGTCCCGCCGAAATTTCACTCACTTAAATTCCACGCCATATCGCTAAATGACACATACAACAAAATTGGATAAAAAATTCTATAGAAAAACAAAACGGATGCAATAGAGATTAAAGTGCAGGATTACAAGGAATTACAGCCAACGACACATTTAAAATTGCAATTCTGGTGGAATTTTGATTTTTTTCAGCCGTTATTATTATATTAAGTTCATGTTCCATACGCCCATCACTTTTGGCGATCTTTTCTTCCTATTTCAAGACAATAAAGTAAGCTTAAAGCAAGCTCCAAGCCATAATCATGAAAACACGATATTTCACCCGGGACAGTGGAGGGGGGGGGGGGGGGTCACACTGTGTCACACCCAGGGTACTTACCAGATTGTCATGTCGACATCCACGCTGTGATTTACTAAAAGTGACTCACAAAGGGGGAGGGGGGGGGGGGGTTCACGGGCACCCCAGGACCCTCCTAGTTACGCCACTGTAAACTGCTGTACGCACCTGATAAAATATGCTGTAGTTGCTGACATCGACTCGAAAAGTTCCTGGTAAAAAAAAGATTCGGATTAGCATGGTGCAGCCAACTTTATAGAATTTTCACATAAATACCAATATATTTTCAAATTCAAACAATTTTTATTTGTTTTGTTTCTTTTGTGAATTGTGAATAGAGAATGTTCAGCAATTATCCCGGAAATTCAGAGCTGGGCTAACGTTTCTCTCTTATCCGTTAGGTGTGACAAAATAAAGTTGGAAACTTTTTTGGTTCTATAGACGTTTCAAACGAAATATCTATAACGTACGGTCAAATGGCAAAAAGGAAATTAATAAATGGATTATATGAACTTGCAGTCATTCCTACCTTCCGTCAGTGCCAGTTTATGTATGTTCTGGTCACTAAGCTTCCGAGCTGTGACAACAGTTTCATTAACAGGAACACAGAGCACTGAGTTCAAACAGTTGTTTGCAATTCCTTGAAGGTGATTGTTGTTTGTTGAGCTGATGCTTGCGACCAATGTCCAGCCACCACCTCAACATTTCAGAAAAAAGAAGTCAACAAACATGTCATTCACATTTGTGAAGCTGCGATTTTGAATGTTTACAATAACTCTTCGAATTTTCGCGCGCTGATTGGCTAATGGTATTGCCAATGAGAGTACAGACAGATAAAACATGTAGCCTGGCGCCATCGGCGAAAGTTTTGCCAAATTTCGTTAGTTCTTGATGTGGCGAGTATTATACCACAAATCTAAAGTTCGATCTTCAATAATAAAATATATTGGATTAAACTAAAAAAAAAGCTTAAATTAAACTTTGAAGCGGAAAGGTGTTATTGATTGTTTAGGATCCGGTTTGTAGAGATAAAATTCAGGTTCCGTGGCGATTGCAACGTACATTTTCTCCTTTCGTTGGAACATCAGTTTTGTTTTTTGCATTTTTATTGTTAAAAAAAAAACAAATTCAAGTCAGTTTTAATGCATTTGTCCTCTTATAGATGACAAAAGATCATAAAGTTGGCAAAGTTTGATGTAAATCTACTCGCCAATCCATTGCACTTTGACAATGTTATCGGCGAAACAAATAAAAAATCGATGAATTTTCAAGTGGAGACCTCACTTTGTCATACCTATTGACCATCCTTTTTTCCAAGATTCTTATCATGACTAAACAGTCAATAACAGGTGAGATTTTTAAACAGGAGGATCCAACGAATCGCTTAGGCGGAAAGCTGTTCGGAAGGCCAAAGTCTTAATAAATAGTTTTCTTTAGTAAAATATCGCCTCCAACCTTCGTAAAATCGGAGAATTTAATGCCTTTTGTTTTCGGAAAAATGAAAACGGGGATTTTGGATACGAAATAAGGTCAGCTGGGATATTTGGAAAAGATCACTTTCCCTAAAGTTTTCTGCCACTGAAATATTCAGCTAAAAGAACCGAAAAGATCAAACTGTGTTAGCTTTCACTCAGTTTCCTTTGAAGGCACTAAAATGATCTGGAAAAAAGTACAACGCCGTTGCAATCGTTTGACTGAACATTCCTTTTTGGGTGCTCCTGGTTAAAAAGAGTATATCAGTTTGGTGGTGCTTCAGGTATATACAAGTAGTTGGAATCCACAAATGTTTTGTTACATTTTGTTATGTACATACCATGCTTATCCATATCGCAATACACTTGCGCATCTCTTGCTTCAATCTTTACCCAGTAGTAACCACTTTGGCCTTGGGGAAATTCATGAGA
Organism: Dendrophyllia cribrosa; assembly: GCA_024195265.1. Classification (NCBI taxonomy): domain Eukaryota; kingdom Metazoa; phylum Cnidaria; class Anthozoa; order Scleractinia; family Dendrophylliidae; genus Dendrophyllia; species Dendrophyllia cribrosa. Next base: position 1,926,288 of record JAJLRJ010000002.1, on the reverse strand, counting down.
TATTTCCGCACATGATTTGAATCCATGTTTCTAAAGCGCAATAAAAATTATACTGAACAATGCTATTAATAATAAGTAAGAATTTCGATAGCTGCGACTCAATCATGATCCCATCAGTGTTAATTCTATTATTGGTAACATTAAGCGGGTATTTAGTCGAAACTGTCTAAACTTACAGTATTGTGAAAAAGTCTTGCAAACGTATTTCGACGAATTTCCCGGCTTTTCGGGGCTTTTCAACGAAATTTCGCTTAAAACGAAATTTCGGCAATATTTCGCCGAAATTTCGGGACGCCTATTATTTAAATCCGCGCGAACTTTCGATCGAAAGTTCGCTGTGATCGAAATTTCGTGGCGATAATTCGAGCGATAATTCGCTCGTCCCAAAAATTCGTTGCGAAATTTCGAGCGAGCTTTCGTTCTGTTCTCCAAGCGTTTTCGAGGAAAGTTCAAACGCCATGTACTGTGTATACAAACACACGATGTTTCCTGTGTTGTTGTGCCGGCGTGAAACACAGATGAAAATAATGTGACCCTCCATAGGAAAACACGCCTTATCGAAAAAAGCGTTTTTGGGGGGTTGAGGTGCCTTCTAAACCGGGTTTCAGAGGGTTTCAAAAGAGGTATCGACACCCTTCTTAAATTGACGACAGACACCAGCACTGCCTCAATGCATGACGCGACGTCATAGGCGTGACTTTGCAACAAGAGCTGCAAGCCCCCCAACAAAAATATAAGTCTTACTTATGAGGCAGAAGTTATAGAACCAAAGTTCTGTCGTTTTGGCTTACATAGTCGTCAACTTACCTTCCTGTGTTTTTCAGAAGTTTCCTTGTACACGAATCCCTCCATCGGCCCATAATCCGCAGGGTGGGTATATCTGTCTGCGTCGTTCAAGTCACATGACTTATCGTTTAACCGGAAGTTGAAACTCTTACAGCGGAACTCATACGAGCACATTATCGCACATTCAGAAAGACTGGAACAAGCCTTTGTAGAAATCACGTGGCCAGCTAGGTAATAACCGTACTCTGATACCGATTGGACTTGGCATTGTTCCAAGGATTGAAGGAGCTTTGTAGAGCTTATGATGACGAAAAAACGGACGAAACGCTGCAGCATGACGCCAGATATACGTCCTGTAAAAGTCCTGTAGACAAATTATTTATTTTTGTGAAGACCTTATTCATCTCCAAATACCGACACCTGCTTATTTTGGATATCTTAAATGGATGATAAAATCCTGAACTACTTCTACTTCTACAGCGTCCGTCGCACGCACAGTGGAACCGCTACTTTGGGACACCTCTATTAAGGGGACACTTCATAAGTTCATACGTTAGGTGAAATTCATAATTTAAAAATAGAAACGTTTGAATGCAGAGGACCACACAACGCGTAAACGAAATTCACTGGTTCGGTTTTGCCGGATTTCTATGTAGAGATGCTGGAGCCAGACGTCACCTGAAGTGTATAGGTCAAACTGAATGCAAGACTGGCTCTACGGCAATGGGCTCTATTTATTTAGCGGCCAATATTTCGGCTAACAAAATTAGCCTTCCTCAGTGCCAGTTAGATTTATGAACTCAGCAGTGATGCATGCTATCAACGTCAGTTCATAAGCATTGACAAGAAATCTGAATAAAAAAAAAAATATTTGACCGTGCGAGCGATGCCATACTTTATCCATTGAGCTACGAAGCCAACTGGGAAGCTGATCATAATAATGCTTTCGTGTTTGAATACAGTGGAACCTCCACTGTGGGACAGCTCCATCAAGATGACATTTCTCCTGGTCCCGGTCGGCAAAACGCTCATATAATCTTTGAAATTATCACCTCTATTAAAGGAACATTACTATTAAGGGGACACTTCTCCTGGGGACACTTCTAAATGCCCTAAATGGAGGATCCACGATATGCCTTTCTCAGTATTCTCAGCCTCCACTCGGAGTATTTTGAGTCAATTTACATGCAAAAGTGTTTTACAATGCTAATAAGTCCACCCTTTTAGACAGCTAAATAATTGACATTTTAAAAAAATGGTAGCTTTAAATTTTATTGTCGGCAATTTGTTGCTAGAAACAGCGAGAGCCAACACAATACATAAACACCCGGCCGGGTGGTGATACACTAAGTAAACATTATTAAATTAAGTCGTTTTAATTAAAATTGATAGTCGTTTCGCGAACAGGTGCGGAGTAGGATTCCTTTGATTTTCAACAATTCTGTTAGATATCTTCCCTAGTAATTATTTTAATTAATTTCACAAATTAAATTATCGGGTTAAATAAAAATATTCATAGAAGAGGAAATAAACAAACTACAAAATAAAACCCCTCAAAGGTTCTATTACCCTTGTTTCCTTAATTTTTATCTACAATTGTTTCTGTTTCCAATGTTGGCAATTTCGAAAAACATACATGTACATGTACCATGATTTATTAAGAGCATCTTATCACCATACAAGCCTCATATGGAACCTAGCTTAAACCCTTCAAAATACCTTTTCCATGTTAAAATTGTTTGCATCCCAAGTCTCTTGGACTAAACCATTACAACATTTAATTTTTAACATCCAGAATAGAAAAAAAGGCCTTTCTAAATTTTGTTAACAGCTTATACCATTGACACAATACTACGTATTCAGTGATTCTTAAATTAACGCTTTTGTTTTATATTTCAAATTAAACTTCAACCTCCACATTTATTTATTACATTTTTGAGTTCCACTGACACGCTTGCATCATATCAGAAAATACGGTACCTGAGGCCGTTGAATTATGAGATGAAAGTTTATAGTTGAAGGGCTTTGTAAAAACACTTGGTTTATCAATTGCAATCGTTTTCTCTTGGGTAAAACGGTTTCATATCTTTACTAGATGAGCTATAACGATGTGCCGCCACTTGAAATGGCACCTTTTGAAATGAAACAAGAACTTTAATTTATTTTAGCTCCCAAATGTACAATGATGGCAAATGAAGTCGTCTAGACTATACAAAACATTCATTCATTACTTACAGTTCTTAATTCACCCTGGCTCTCTCTTTCTTGAATTTCGATGTTGTACGTAAAATAATGTGACTTGCAATCTAGGCCAGTTATAACTAATCCAAGATTCGCGTTCGGTCGAACCACAGTGAAAAGACTCGCTTTCATGTAACGAAGCCTCAAAACAAGTTTATATTATCAACCGACGGAGTGTTAAACCTTTGTTTGCGCATGCGCAGCAAACAATGGTTACCAAACAACATTGCTACAGCATAAAATTTCATAAAAGTTGTCGGTACAAAATGCCAGATCTCCAGCTAGCTCGCGTACTTAAATATTAATTGAAGTATAAATAAATAAAAACCTCAACAAACACGCTGTCCCAAATTGAAACCATTTCAAGTTAACACAAATATACCGTAATATTCTTTCCAATTTCGGCGGTTTAGAGAAAAGCGCTAAAATTAAGACGATATTATTGCAAAATTTTAAGTTTTTATTTGTATAAGGTGCCATCCGCGATTGCCCTGGATTGCCACTCGTTTAACGAAATAATTGCAACTAATGCGAGAGATTTTACCCACAAGCTATGTATAAGGTTAGCCAACTAAGAAGAAATTAGCTGACGAAAGTCCTTTTCCATCCATTTTTTTTTTATTAGATACAGTATTCCTTTCTTAGGTTCATTCATCCAAGTTCAAATACAGCTAAATGACCTCAGGTTTGCTTCGTAATTGACTAAAAGTTATAAAGCAGAGACTAACAGAGTTGATACATGTACAGAGTTGTAACAGTTCTAGTTACGTCGTACAATTGGACAAAATCTCAGGGTCAGCAAAGTCAAGGTTACTAAAGTTATAATAACATGAAATTAACAAGAGTTAATCAAATATCTATGCCTTGAAGCCCTTATGTTACTTTCCCGTTACTTTCGGGAATTACTTGAAAGGTCTGAAAATTAACATTAGGGAGCTTAAGCACGAGAGAGTTTTAGGACGACGCCGCGGTCAGATCCGCGAAGTCCTGGGTCTGACGTCGTCGCTCTCCCGCAAAATTTTAATTTGTTAAGCACGGATGCTGTTTTGACAGGATGCCTCCATTCTCAGTTCCTGATACACTTTTGTATCTGTTCTGTTATGGCAAGTTTTAAAGAGTTTCGTCAGACCCTTCTTCTCTACTACGATGTTGATCTTACTACTGATGAGGATCATCCTCATCGTACAAGATTATGAAGTTCATAATCTTGTACGAGTTGTTTTCTTCACGAAATCCAGATTTTGCTTATGATTCGTACGATCGCTTTGACTTAGATAACATGAACGACGACGAATGCAAAGCCGAATTTAGAGTAAGGAAAAGGGATCTTCCAACACTGGCTCAAGCTCTAAGGATTCCACGGTCATTTCAACTTTCTTAGAGGAGTATTGTAGATGGCAATGGAAGGCCTCTGTCTGCTCTTGAAGCGACTTGCAAATCCCTGTAGATATGGAGACCTCATTTACCGTTTTGGACGTCCAGTTCCCGTTTTTAGTATGGCTACAAATCATGTCCTCGATTACATTTACAATACTCACAATCATCTCATAACAAACTGGAATCACACACTACTGAGCCCTCGTGCTCTAGAAGTATACGCAGACACTATCCACGGAACGGGGCTGCATTGGAGAACTGTTTTGGATTTGTGGACGGAACTGTTCGAGCTATAGCTCGACCAGATGAACACAAGCGTATCATGTATAATGGACATAAGCGAGTACACGCTTTACAATTTCAGTCATTTGCCCTACCGAATGGACTAGTTGGGGGGGGGGGGGGGGTGGCTACTTTCAGAACTCTACGGTAGAAACGGACCAGTGTTAATGTACACGTCGCTTGAACAAGTGAAACCATTGTAAAACCGAGAAAGGTAGTCAGCAGTGAGAAGCTGTTGCTTTATTAGCTGTAGCTTCTTAGGACTGACAGTCCATTCTATGAAATTATTGTTAACTTAGATTGTTTTTTTTTTTCTTAATCTTGGTTCCAGACCCCTGTTTTGAACTATATAAACAGTTTTGAAACACTGGGACGATTACTTTTGAAAATTTATGTTGCTTCGCATACGAAACGTCAAGTTTATTATAAAAATGCGTTGGTTTACCATGTTTATCACCGCTGTTTGTGTTTTATTTTCAATCGAAAGGAAAGAGATCAAATTCGTTAAGTCAATGGCACGAGACCTAAACATGCAAAGGCTTTTCTACACTTTGTACAGACTAAATTCTGCAAAAGTGAAACAGACACTTTGAACATTCAATCCTCTAAACCTTATGAAAAATTGGCCGAAGTAGATCACACAATATATAATAGAGGTCGCGCGTGACTGCTGCGTGGGTTAAGAATATCATTGCTCCCCAGCTAGTTAAGAATATCATTGCTCCCCAGGTCCCGGTTACCTAACAGAGTTTGCTTTCAACTTTAATAGAAAACACTATAAGGGTTAAACTCCGGTAGACTTGCGCACGCGCCAACTTGATTGTCAACCTGCCATTTGAAGATTGCTACCTGATCATTATGACTGTTTTGTCTTTGTCACATGGTTACTGGCTCTTGTTGAATTCGTTTCAACATAACAAAGTTCGACGTTTTACCCAACAGATTAAATTAGCATTTTGGTAGATTTTAAATGTCGACCAAAAGTGCAATTTACATGTAGTTCAACAGATGAGAAAGTTCAACGTTGTTTTTCCAAAGTATCGTTTATCTAGTACATTTATTTTTCAGATTTTTTCTCCATTAGATGTTTTATCACCAGGAAAGGACTTCCAAGAATTGTTGTGACAAATGAACTAGATGAACAATTCCTGAAGTACTTATAATTGTCATTTATAGCTATATAAATTAACTTGCAAATTGTTCTCGCTACAATTGAGGAAGACTGCTGTACATGTTTTGTAAAATCAAATGTGTCGTCTTTTTTCCAGTTAAAATTATAGCAGGTTTTTTAATATCCATATCTATTTTATCTTAATATAAATGTACATAAATATCACAATGATAAGAAAACAAGTGAACCTTAATTTTATCACTTTTACGTCTGGCTTCGAGATCTTTGGGCACGATTTGATACCGTTGGAACAAAGGTATTGAAATTTTAATCTTTTAATACATCGACTTCAAATTAACATGACAAGAGCCAAGAAGGTATAAAATACTGACTTCCAGCAGCGAACGGCTCAAGCTGGCAATGATAATGACAATGGACGCTAGTATGTGGCCTTGCAATAGTCTTGTTTATAGCGTTATTGGTTCACTGTTCACATACGTATGACCATCGTATGCATTTTGTCAATGTTATCGACTTGTAATTGACATAGCGTTCCGCATATCATATTCGAAACGACTTCAGCATCACGATATTATTTAAGCGTGAAATGTTTAGCAAACTATGATATGGTCTCGCCGTCATTCTTTCTAAAAAATGCATAAAACGATGTCATTTAGTTTGTTTTTTCTCAAAATCGTTGTCATCTTTCAAACCGCTTGTGATTGTCAAAGGATTTCACCACCTGCATTTGTGACAATTGGTAAGTATTCATTTTCATGTTTGTTTTTTTCGCCTGCGACTGATTTTGTTTTCGTTGACTGGGCTTTCTTGTTTTTTTTTTAAAGGTGCAGTGTTCACTGATCGACTTCAAGCAGACTACGAAACTGCCTTTAAGTTTGCCATTGAAAATATAAACAGCGACAGATCAGTCTTGCCAAATACGGAACTCAAAGTTATTGTTAACAAATCTGCTACGTTAGATGCTTTTAAAAACATTGAAATGGGTAAGTGCTCGATATAGGATGTTTGGTTTTAGTTGTAAAGTGCCTTGTGATGCGGAACTACATCTGCAATAATGTTGCGTTATAAAGCTTTATATAACACGTATAAATATATCCAAGTTGTATCCAAATTGTCATATACACATCACCGAGTATGACATTAAAAGGAGAAGGAGTAATTATCGGCTTTTGTGAGCAACTAAGGCAGTAGCCAAGTAGCTGTTAAGTTGATCGACAACTATCACTTGCAATAAGTTCCGTGCCTTAGTTTTCAAATTTGGAATTCAGCATCATAATAACAAACAAAATGTATTGTCATGTGACCAGTTATCATCCGTAATAATCTTTTTGAAGCACGTTTATTAAGGGGCTCCCTACAGTTATAATATCCCTGAATATTTGAATTTTATTCTCATAAATTTGAAACCAGAAACATCGTTTTAAGATTAATTATTTATGTCATGTATTGATAATTATATATTAATGTTTTATTTTAATAAAAATGAGTATTGATTGATATACGTTCTGTAGTGTACCGGGAGTCAATAAGCCATTTCAAGCTATTCATGCCATCATTAGCTTCTGATGAGTGCCGCACATGTTGTGCGGTACGAAACTAGTTAGAAATAAAATGCCAAGTCGAATCTTCAGTTGATTATAATCAGATCACCTCGATAATAACGCTCTAGTTTTTCTTTTGGGCACTCTGCTTACACATCTTCCTTTCGACATCAAAACAAGAGACACGAAACTTAATTATCAAAGCACATATGGACACTCAAAGACAACAACAAGCCTTTCAACCTAAAGTGGAAAATCATCAAACAATGCAAACCTTACAACAATATTACTAAGAAATGTAATTTATGTATTTTTGAAAAATTCATAATCATCTGTAAAAAGGATCTCTGCAGTCTGAACAAACGAAATGAGTTAGCAAGTTCATGCCCCCACAGAAACAAATACCTCCTCAAGAACTTTATAATAAAGTAACACAATCTCCCAAAATATAAATATCAATCACATAGTTTAAATAACGCTGTTTTTATATCTCATAGCAACCGTATTCCCGCTTTTATAGCCAGTTATTGTAATTTAACGGTCAATCGTTGATATTACCTGATGAGTGTGGTCATCTTTTGGCCATACGAAACAGATCTGTAGTAATAAAACGATGAACTACTTCTAAATTCTTGAACCAGTTTATTATAATATACACAGCCGTTTGTAAAAATTTTGAACCCCCAAAATATATCATTATATCCATATATTCGTTTCACAGTACTTTTATGTAACTTCAACAGACGAGATATCTGCCTGTTGTTATATTCCCACTGATATTTGAGATAAATTACTGTATAGCGCTTGTCGATGCTATACATTGCAGCAAAATGGAACTCGCTGAAAGTTTCTGGATTAGTACTCTCAAACAATGCCGGATATATGAATATAATGATATATATTATGGGGGGAGGGGGGGGGGGGGGGGGGGGGGGGGGGGGGCGTCAAAATTTTTGCAAACAGCTGTATGGTTCAAGACTTCAGAAGTAGTACAGTTTATCGTTTTATTACTTCAGCTCTATTTCGTATGGCCAAAAGATGACCACACTCATCAGGAAAATGTATGTGTGTGTTTGTGTGTGAATATTAATAGATAAATACCTGTATGGGAAATCAAAAGTCCACTTTGAATATATCCCATACAGTTATTTTTATATTAATTTTCTCACACAAATAAAAATTTTCCGCGACACCTACAGTACCTGCAATCGTTTCTTTTTCAATACTTGTTAAAACGTTTATCAGGTATCTGAAACCTAATACTGACCTGTTTAGAAGGTACAAAGAGTCCAAAAAATAGAGTTTAATCATGATGTTAACAACACATAAAATAACAATAGCATACTACATTTGTGTTGTGCCAGGCAGGCAAGTAAAATAATACTTGTCCAAAAATTAAAGGCATTTTAACAGGTTATGCAATAAAGAAACTGCCTTTCATTATATAATTCTTGAATTACTTAATAAAGTAGAAAAAACCTGACTATGAAGTCGTAAAAGCTAGTATGTAGAAATATTGACTGAACGTTTTAGCGTTGACCGACCAAAGCCTGGGTAATTTATAACCAATATTTATATTTTCAAACTTTTCAGTCCAATATCTAATAAAGCGAGGAGTGGTAGCAGTTGTTGGGCCAATGACGTCAACTGGCGTAAAATTCACCCAGCCCTACTGCGCAGGCTTCAACATTCCACAGCTTGCTCCAGTGGCCACGGATCCCACCTTCTCGTTCACACCAGCTAACTTCCCCTTCCTTGCTCGCCTCAGTCCGAGCGATAAGATCCAGTGTCAGGCCCTGGCTGGACTTATATCGCACTATAACTGGACTCAAATTGCGTTGTTAACTTCCAAGGATGACTACGGTCTGTTTTAATGTTTTCAATCAATTTTTATCAAACAATTGTTGCTTTTTGTTATCCTTTAACACAGGAGTTTGTTTTTGTAACAATGGTCTTAGCCACTAAATATCATGACTAACGTATCTGTCCAATTCCTAGGCATAAATGGCCTCTTAGCGTTAAAAGATATTGCTAATAAAAAAGGATGGAAAATCACAGCAAACGAGCATTTTGATCCTGTCAGTGACTTCAACACTCTTAACGTGAGCCCGCAGTTGGAGGCGATTAGAAAGACGCGCACGCGCATTGTTGTATTAAACACAATGGCTCGATACACAGTCGTTATACTTACACAAGCTTCGCAAATTAGAATGTTGAAAGACTGGGTTTGGATAGTGACCGATGGCTCCACGAACACCGTAAGTATATTGTGAAAATGTGACATGCCAAAGTTAACACTTGTTCTTAACAATGTAATCACCTTTGGACAATAGAGCGTTTTCACTTGACGTCATAGCCGCCATATTGGTGTTCCTGTACAAAAGAATTATAATTAACTTCTTTTGTTAGGAACACCAACATGGCTGCCATGGCCTTTGTCATTCGAGTCCCACGGGACTGAAGGTCACGTAAGTGAAAACGCTCTATACGATCATATGTCGGAAACATTTGTTTTATTACAAACCATGCGATACGGTCGGGAATGTATAGATAGCATCGCGTTTGCGCTGATTGGTTAGAGGAAGTTTTTTATTTTACTTTCAATTATTGCAGAGCCCAACAAACGTAAAAAAGCATACATTTAAATTACAACAAGGAAATAGTTTAAATAATATGGAATGTGTGGAGTACCATGCGCAATTTAATTTTAAAAAACTATTCGGTAAAAGTGTTGGCGTTCGTTTTGAATAGTTTTGGAAACATTCATATGCTGAAGTGTTTACCGTTAGATAATAATGCAATATTAGCGGTTTAAAATATTAGAATGATACGTCAAATCAAAGAAATATTCTTAAGTACCGATAAGAGCATCTCTTCATTTAATTACCTTCTTTGTAAAAATTATGTTTGGGGTAATTTGCGTTGCAAAAGGTGGACAGATTTTCTATTGCACCTCTATTAATATAAAATAATACATTAATTGTTTTAGGATTGGAGCTTGGTCCCAGGGGACTATCCACTGCATAAGTTTTACGGTGTAATTGGCACACGACCATCATTTGGAGCTGGCAAACTGTACCCACAATTCAATGAAGAATGGAAAGAAAAAGGCTCGGGGCAAGTCAGCGTAAGTTTTTCTGTCGTCTCGAGTGTGATGATTTAAAAAAATATAAGCGTCAAAATAGCCTCATCTTAAAAAACACAAGGACGCAAAGAATTGTGCGAAGGTATTCATCCACCTCAGTCATGTAATTAAGGAGATATCACCCCTTTCGTACGACTTGTAGGAAATTCGCTATAGGGGCCTCTAGCTATGCTTATATTACCTGATCAGACTGACACGAAGTGATGATATCATGAAGAAACTTTGTTGAGTTGTTGGTTTAGTTTTGAACGCGCAGTAATTATGGATACGCGAGTGGTGCCGGTGTGTTGGTAAATTAAATAATCTTCTATTTTGCAGACACCGGGGGGTAAGAGTTATGATGCGGCATTTGTTGTGGGAGCTGCTTTAGATCAGATGATAAAGGACGGGCTTGATGTCAAGGAAACTTCACTGGGATTCGATTTTGGCCAAAAAGTAACAAATACGGCTTGGAAACCAGGCAGGAAACTTATGGAATATATTAAAAATGTGAGTAAACAAATGAGGAGAAGCTAGGAGGAACTATTTGGACATTAACGTTTTCGACAAATACGATCCAATATCCTTTTTCTTTCTTTCTTTTTTTTTTTTTCGCTTTAGGTTTCCATCGATGGTATTATGTCACCACTATCATTTGATGAACGTGGTTCTCCCGGATATGCTGAATATGATATCGTTAACTTGGGAAGAACTGGTTTCATTCAGGTCACTTAAAAAACGATATTGTCCTTTAATATGCGACATAGCATTCTAGAATGCAAATACCTATCGAAATAAGTGCAAATATATAACACGTTTAAAATTTTGGAGAAGATGATTATCGTATATTAAACAATTTTGTTCAGCGAAAAGTTGTGTAATTGGTTGGTCTGGTCATTTTTACTTGTCAGTTTTTTTTATATACAGCTTTATTATACAACTACTTTTTTCGCTGAATACCCTCTATTTATTACTGCAGCAACATTCCACCTGCTTTCATCGTTCTACCTACCAAATGCCATAAGTCAGTTACTCGTGCGACATTTATTAACGTTTTTTAACATTTTAATTTTTTTTAAGTATCAGTGTCTTCTTTGAGTTTAAGTTGAAACTAATTAAACAATGAAATTGAAAATAAAAATATAAAAGCTCTATGCCCTACTCATGCCCAGTTTTCCGTACATCATCCATTTCTTCACTTGGCTGCATAAAATCAGGCGATCACATAGTGTTTCCATGCTGCACATGCTGCGGTCAGAGCAGTAATAATGTCGGGTTCAAACATGTTGGAGACCTTCAATTCAGTGTACGAGTACGAGATTGAACAAGTACAAGTACCACTCAATTGAACCGGCTGTTTTCCCAGACCACTCGCTGCTCCCTGAACAGTAGAGGAGATACAGCAACAAGATTGCTCTTATATATGGTATTATATATTGTATATATATGTATGCATGTATACCGGTATTGTATTGTAAAGCATGCTCACTAGGGTTGGTTAATCGTCTTCAAACTCAATCTCCTATTAACACTCGGATCTGAAGGTCCCCTTTGTCACAAGTATAAAAATGTTATCTAAATTGTACACAGGTCGGCCGCTGGAGCTCTAGAGATGGTATAACGATGGATTCTCGGCAGCCTGTCATCTGGCTTTCAGGTTCAGTAACTGTACCCAAGGATACCTCAACAGTTGTTGAAAACACGACCATCAGAGTTGTTACTGTCATTGTGAGTATTAGCCCTCTAGGTTTAATAAGTTTTGCTATGCAACACAACGCAATACAATATTCTGTACGATTTGATAATTTTTACCATGCTAGACAAAGCATTTAGATTTAGGTTTATGATAATTAGTTATATTTAGATAAATAATATTTATTGGTTAGTTTGTGATTATAATGTATAAGGCTGTTTTTAAACGTTTTATAATTATTGTATGCAGTAGTCCACGGCTTACTGGAAGGGCATTTTTAAATGAAAGTGATGTCGTGTTTTTTAAATAAAGATGATGATGATGATGCTGACAACGTCATACAATATTCTGTACAGGTTTGATATCTTTTACTACGCTAGACAACGCAATAATATATTCTATCAGGAAAAAGATATATTTATCAGGACAATTATTTCGATGGCTCTCTTCGTTAACTTTTATACTAAAGTTATGCAACAAACGCCAGTAGGTTGCTTCTTCACTTTAATTTTCTTCGTGGTTGTGTCTCGCGCAAAGTGGAGATGCTGAAGCTACCTACTGGCTTTTGTTGCATAACTTTAGTATAAAAGTTAACGAAGAGACAGACATATGAACGCTGAAATCTTCATCCTACGTTGACAGACGCCGCCGAAATATCTCTTCATTTGTCAGTTGACGTTTAAACTTTTAGTAATTTGACGACTGACAGTTAAACCTATCGAGACCCTCTACCAAAATTGGGTCGTAATGTTAGTTAATGTTTAGACGTATTGATGCAAATGTGACTTTTGACAGTACAGGCCACTGCAATTAATAACTTGACAATAAATAATTTATAAAATGTTATGTTTGTCTAGGAAAAACCCTTCGTTTTCATTCAGCAATCCAAAAGTGGAGAGAAGACTTATGCAGGCTTGTGCATTGATTTACTTGAAAAACTAAGGGAAGAGATGAAGTTCAGGTACACAATAGAAGAGTCCCATGGTAATATGTATGGAGCACCCGACGTATTCACTGGGGAGTGGAGTGGAATGGTCAGATATCTCATGGACAATGTGAGTTCAACGTTTTGATTTATTTCTTTAAAGCGTTATATAATTAATAGTTTCAGAAATTAGTGACTGACAGACTGAAAAATCGAATGATTGTGACTTAAACGACAGAATGATAGACTAACTGACTGACAGACAGACAGACAGACAGACAGACAGAACACTGAGATTGATCTGGCAACCTCACGGACAGCCAGTTTGACATATTAACTGGCTGGCTAACTGAACTTTTATCAACCTTCTCCAATTTTTTTTCTTCTTTTTTCCTTTTTCTTCTCCTTCTTCTTCTTCTTCTTCTTCTTCTTCTTCTTCTTCTTCTTCTTCTTCTTCTTCTTCTTTTTCTTCTTCTTCTTCGTTTTGACGAATTGTAAATCACGCGGTATCACTTAACTTTTTCTACACAGCCCGGTATAAAAGTGATCAGAGATGTTCGTTTAGGGTGTTCATATTCAAATGTCCTCACATGGGTACCCTTAAGGGTTAAGAGGAGGTACAATTCTGTGTCATTGCTGTTAAAATCTCCGGTGTAAATAGAATGTTTTCGATGAAACCGACTTTATCGCTAGTAACATTTTTGGTACCTGTTAAGGGCTCGATATTTTCAAAATTTCAGACGAACATCCTTGTCACTTTGATAGGGAGCAGGGATGGCTCAGTGGTGAGAGCACTCGCCTCCCACCAAAGGCGATGCCGTATGTGGGCCATATGAGTTTGTTGTTTGTTCTCGTCCTTGCTCCAAAGGTTTTTCTCCGGGTACTCTGGTTTTCCTTCCTCCACAAAAACTAACATTTTCAAACTCCAATTCGATCTGGAAACAGTGGAAATAAGAGCCACCTCGTGGATTTCACTGAAAATTCCCATTTCTATTTATTCCTATTTATTTGATATGGTAGTCCCCTGGGATGCACAGATCAAAACCCATAGACCAGTTCAGCAATGCAATATTTTGGAATAAATCAAACTGTTAATTTTTACACTTATTTTCCTTTCAGAAAGCCGACCTTGCGATTGGCCCATTCACGATCAGTTCCAGCCGTCAAACAGTGATCGATTTCACTCAACCTTTCCTGGACGTTGGCCTGTCAATCATAATGAGAAAAGAAGAGGACAGCGAGTATAAAGTGTTCTCTTTTCTTCGTCCATTTGACTTCAATCTGTGGCTGGCGATCGTATCTAGCACTTTAGGTGTTGGTGTTTTTCTGTGGCTCCACAGTACTTTCAGTCCTTATGGTTATCATGGAAGAGTAGCACAGGCGAGTGATTCTAGAACTGTGACAAGAGATGAACTCAAGACCAAGGAACATTTGCGCTTTTGTAACGCCATTTGGTCTTCGTTTGCTTATTACGTCAGTCAAGGCCCGGATGTTCTACATCCCGTATCATTGTCTGGTAGAATCGCTGTGGGTGTTTGGTGGTTTGCAGTATTGATAATAGGTAAATAAATGTTCATTCATTCAGAATGAAGCAAAATAGTGAAAAGAAATACTTTGTGTATTGGCTGTTTGAAAATCGCTTCTTGATTTAATGTGCTTAGTTGCACCTTTTATTGCCAGTTAAAAGGATCTTTAGATGCTGATGCATGCGCATCAGAAACCTGTGATACGGCAAATGATGCCGGTAAAACAAATATTGAGATCTATTTATTGAATATTGTGTGGTTTCTTTGCTTATGAATATGTTTTTCTAGGCTGTCCACCGGAATATATTTAAATTCTCTCATACTTTTCCTTATACTTTCAGGTAAGATGAATGCTAATGACATTATAATCATTTGCAGGGGCCACCTACACAGCAAATCTAGCATCTTTCTTAATTGTTCAACGCTTTCAAACCCCAATTCAATCTGTGGAAGATTTAGCGCGTCAAACAAAGATCGAGTATGGAATCCCTGGAAATGGTCAAACACAAACATACTTCCAGTCGTCTAGCATCCCAACCTACGTCACAATGTGGGAGTTCATGAAGTCCAGGGGCACAATCCTTAGAAATACCACGGAAGGAATCAAAAGAGTTCGCGAGGGAAACTTCGCTTTTATATTTGATTCCGCGGTGCTTCAATACCATGTTAAACAACCGCCATGCAACACTCTCTACTCTGTGGGAAGGTGGGAAAGCTCATTTGTAAAGATGACCGTTTTAATTAAAAAAAAATGTCTTCCTAGTGTGCGTTTACAGAATGCGAACAGTATTGTGTAGTTCACTACTGTAAACAGTTTGTAAAATCAGTAGTCTTATATACAGTGAAATCCCGATTTTTTTATCCTTGGATTTTTCGAACACTTTGATCGATTCAAACCAAAACTCGTTTCCCTCGGATTTGATTTTAGTCCATGCTATCTTCGATTTTACGAACTCCCGATTTTTCGAATCAATTTCCGTTTCCTTAGGTTCGAAAAATCGGTATTTCACTGTATAACCTGCGGTCCTGCGGTCCTTGATATTGGATTAAGAAGATTCTGACTACACTAACACGAGAGATTCAATGTGAAAGTTTATTTAGGATGCATCAGTCAGTCATTTGATGCAAATAACAATAACAGTATACAGCCTTACGAATAACAATGTTTTTAAAAATGAGAAATTGTGCTACGCCAGATACGAAAAACCACTAAAAAAACACCCTTTAGAAGTGGCCAAAAAATATGTGGAAAAATATGTATTTCTCATCTAATGCAGCAGCATATGACCTCGAGGAAAGGTTACAACGAAATAAGCCTAACCATTATACAATATACAAAACTGAACAAGAGAAAAAGAGCAATGCCAAAAAAAAAAAAGAAAAAGAAAAACGAGCGGAGAGGACGACTAACTGACCTAGAATGATCCAAATCTCCCGCCAAAAACCCTAAATACCTCTAGAACACCCCACAACCACCCGCGAACCTCGAAATCGTGCCGTCAGAATATTAATTTCAGACTAATTTATTCACGCCATTCAAACGTCAGAAATTACATATATGGGGCGTTAGACACTCCGATGCAGTCAGGAACCACACCGTGTCATCAGCGTTACCAGAAAGTACAAGCCAGAGAGGAAATACGTCGCACTCGAAATGTATTATGACAAAACTAAAACGCCATTTAATTTTTTTTATACTAAAGACGAAGAACATTCCTAGAAAGAGGTTCGTCATACAAGATCATCTACAAGGAAAAAAAAAGCAGTCGAGCTTCAAGTTCAACATGATAAATAAAATAAGGATTACACAAGTTTAATAAAATTAAAAAAGGAATTAAGTCAATGAAGATTTATGTTTGTTGTTTTCAGGGTATTTGGCAAGTTTGGTTATGGATTTGGCCTTCAGAAGGACTCTCCATTTACTCAACAATTTAGCATTAATGTTCTGGAACTTAGGCAGAAGGGATACATGGAAACAATGAAAACTAAATGGCTTGGAGGAACATGCGAGAAGGAGCAGACAGAGTCAAGTGAGTAATGCGTTTATTGCATTAAATATGGGGAAGTTAACGTTATCTCAGAAAGACAAGAATTTTATGACATCTAAATGATAGGGTTGTTTGTACGGCAGCCACGTTGGTCGTCAGAAATAACACAAACCGTTTACATGAAAATCGAGTTCAAAAGAAGGACATTTTATTATTCTAACCCCAAAAATGGCAGTGCAAACTACCAATATGTCGAGCTGTAATTTATGTATTTTTGTGTACAATATTTTATGCAAGTTTGCTTTCCTAATGTATGCAAGGTTTGTCCACAACATCTGCAAGAGTTCGTTGAAAGGAGTGAGGTTGCATCCACGACCCTTTGCTTTTTTCTCGCGTCTTCAGTGCAGTCTTCTTAAAGCCAACGTACAGAAATCCATGCAGTGTTTCTAAAGACCTCCCCATTTATTTCTTTCAGATCCTTCCTCGTCAATTAGCACATCCGGGGATGTGCTGACGTTTACGGACTTATCAGGTGTATTTTACTGTGTGCTGTTCGGTATGGTCAGCAGTTTACTCGTGTTACTCGTGGAACTTTTTATCGAAGCTCACAAGGATACAAAGCAAAACGACAAAGAGGTATTGTAAAGTGCATGCACGTAAATGTTAAGTATTTTATTCCTCTATGAATTGTACTGATTATACTGAAGGCTGATCAATAAATAGTGACGGTGTGTTAAACCATCACAGGATACACCATTGGTAGAAATTAAAGAGAAAAGGTGCCATAAAACATCACTTTTCAGCCTACTTAACTGGGCCACTATACGTTTTCACGATCATTTCTGCAGGCTTAAAAAACATTTATAATGAAGTCTTTAAATAACCAGTACACAATACACAATAAAAGGTGATTGTATGTTAAACCATTTCATTTTTTCATACTGTGAGGCTACTTCGCTTTCACAACCACATTCTGCCATGAATTCCTGTAGACGTAAAAACCACTTGCTATTATTAAAAATGTAGTTAAACCAGATTTCAATAATTCTCTAGGCACGAGTTGAAGCGCTGAAGAGACGTGTACTGACGTCATGGCGAGCGTATCAAGGGAGGAGTCGCCCTAATCCTTCGTCAGTCGACCCTGCAGATACTCTTCAAGGAAACAATCATTCGGATCTATTGCCTTGTAGACACACCACACAAGAGACAAGGGTTGAAGATTTGGACAGGAGAAGCAGCCAGTTGAACGGTTTCGTTAATAAATCAAAAGAAGAAGAACTTCAAACTGGGTACAGAAAAAGTTCCATGGTGTAAATTGTTGTACAAAACAAATTTCGGAGTTAGTGCTGAAGGGTGCAAGTGAGACTAAATTTTGATGAAACTCCAAAGTACTTTATTCTTCACGAAAAGATGTATGCGATATTTTCAAATACATTATATTGTCAGCTATTACAAAATAGTTTGAAATCTAGTTAAACCTATATTAGCTACTAGTCCATTAAACGATATAAAAGTAAAAGAGATGTTAGGTTTAGCCATGACACATAGTTTCTTCTATGATTCGTAAATATTTCTTTTTGTCTTTTGCAGTTGTGATTTATTATTAAGGAAATTAAGAAATTGATACAAAAAAATAACGAAGAATAGAGTGGCAAGGGCAAGGTTGTAGTAAACGGCAGTAGAATAAGTCATGGAGTTTAAACGATTGTAGGCCATCGTCCCTGAAAACTATACAGGTATCTTAGGGTTGTTTTATGCCTTAGGACCCAGTCACCTTCAAAAACAGAACTGGATTTCAAACGAACGTAAACAATTACGTACGTATGCAAGTCATTTCGTCGTGTCGTCTTTTATTCCTCCGAACCTGTATATTTTAAACGTTAACGCTGTACATAACAAAACATACCAAACGCGCAGTTCGTCGCTTTACATAAAAATAACGTCACTCTGACAATTCTTAAAGCATTGCAAATGAGCTATTTTAAAGTTGTAATACATATTAGCATTATTCTAGCGACTTAATTTATATTTTAGTTCATCTCATGATAACGGTGATAGAATTATATTGTATATTTGTATAGATTAATTTATTATACAGGGCCCCTCTAGATACCAGCTTCGGCTGAATGGTCTACCCTGTTTTTAAATAAAGTTTGATTGATTGATCGATTGATTGATTGAACAGTCAGTTTGGATACAAAATAACTAATTAAGATAAATAAACGGGCGGACTCAAATTAGGCATTTTCTAAGCTTTGTTTGCTGCATAAACCATCACAATTTGTTCAGACCAGTAAGGCTGTATTACATCTACCAACAAACAAACATTGTTATAATCAATATATATAGAAATTGTTTAAATTAATTTCAACAAAATTGTGTTATTTGCTATACTTTTTATTTTGTGTAATGTCATAGGGTAGAGGTAGCCTTTAGCTTCTCTCCCCTTCCCGTCTTTTCCCGCGCGCCCTGCTCCGCTTCTCAAGCAAGTTTTGCGAGCGACTGGGGACGAGGCAGACCTTTAGGTAAGATTACTTTACACCTTTCATAGGTTTGCATGATCGTTTGCATTCCGGGATAAGAATAAACGAAAACAATGTTTTAAAATATCTTTATAGACCTATTTGAGCCACATGGTCTGATAACTCTTATTGACGCATAATTGAATTTTATGCCATGTTGTGGTGTGGCTCATGATAAGGGACAGGATTGTGATGGTTATTATGTGTATTTTTATTCCAGTCCACCCTGAAATCAACTCCAAAAAAGTTAACATAACATAACATAAAATATTTTATTTGCATTTCCATATAACATTGATGGTATTGCAATAACAATGAATATAATAGTTACTAATTACGGATTAACAAATCATCACGCCTCAAGGACGCTTCATATATAAAATGACTCATTTTTTTACAAATCACGGGATCTATGCTATTGAAGAAAAATACAATAAGGTCCTCGTCTGTTAAATCCTTAAAACTTGCACAATAATTTCTAATATCGTAAAATAAGTTGTTCCGTAAATCAACATATGAGACGCAGTCGAAGAGGAAATGACACTCGTCTTCTACATTTTTTGAATGGCAGCATTCGCAGCTCCTTAGTTCTCTTGGTGTTAAAGGCTTTGTATGTCTTCCTTTTTCAATTTGTAGGTTATGGTTTCCAACTCTAAATTTGGCAAGCATTCTCCTGTGTCTCATATTCTTGACTAGGTCATAACAAATAGAACTGTTGGTATTATTTTTAAATTTGTAATAAAAATTTAGTTTAGTATTCATTTTAATAAGTTTCATTTGGTGCGCTATAGAGTCTTTCTCTATATTCGAAGAAAGAGTGGATACATATTGTTTTAATGAGTTGGGGTTTTTGTTAAAAATAGAAAAACTAGAACTTGTGGTTTGATCATATTTTATCAATAGCTTATTTATTGAGTTCATGAAGCTTTGATCGTTTGATATGGCAAGATTTTCCGAGATATACAGACATTGCTTAGCTATATTATTCTCGGGCAAGGCTTTAAGGTGTAACCAAAAATGTAATACATTACGATAAATTCGTGATTTCAGAGATAATCTTCCTATTTCATTTCGTGCCGCCACATTTGGTGCCCGTTTGTTAAGTCCAAGATAATATTTGAAAAATTGTGAATGAAGTCGTTCAACTGGATCTTTTTCCCATTTTTGAAGATTCATATTATCATAGGCTCCCCAGACTTCTGAATTATAAAGTAAGATAGGTGAAAAAAGGCTATCGAATAATTTGTTACAAATCTTGATCGGAAACTTACAATAATCTAAAAAACGCTTCGTCGCAAATATAGAACGTCTTGTTTTTTCAATGGATTTTTGTTTAGAAATTGTGAAGCTACCGTTACTAGATATCGTAGATCCTAGATACGTATAACTAGGAACATTGTCTATTTTTGAGTCGTCTAAGAAGAAAGAATGTTTTTCTAAAATGGTCTTTCTACATTGTTTCTGAAAGATCATTACTTTGGTTTTTTGAGTGTTGACAGACATCAAGGATTCTTTACAAAATTGTTGTAGAGAGTTGATACTCCTTTGCAGACCAACGGCACTAGTAGAAATTAGTACTAAGTCATCAGCATATAAAAGCAAATTTAGCCGTGAGCCGTTAGGCAAGATAATGGGGTCTAAACCTTGGGTATTTTCTAATCTCGAAGGAATATCGTTTAAATAGAGGTTGAATAAGAGGGGTGACAAGATACAACCTTGGCGCACTCCTCTGTTATAATTAAAATATTCAGATCTCATAGTATCAGCTTTGACACAGCATTGCGACTTGGAATACATGTTAGCAATAAGGTTGAAAAATTGTCCACCTATACCATAATCGAGTAAACGCTTTAGTAAGCCAGGATGCCAAATGGAATCAAAAGCTTTCCTGAAATCCACAAAACAACAAAATAATTTTCCTCGAGGTGTATTAGTTACATATTTGTCAATCAGTGTACGTAACGCGAAAATATGATCAGTTGTTCTATTACCAGGGAGAAAACCGATTTGAGAATTATGTAAAAGATTGTTATCTTTTAAAAATAAGTGAAGTCTTGAATTAAGAATAATGCAAAACAGTTTACCTAAACAACTTGTCACACATATCCCTCTATAATTAGAGGGATTAGATCTATCGCCAGATTTATAAATAGCGGTTATCACTCCCTTTGTCCAAATATCCGGATATATTCCTGACTTTATAATAAGATTAAATAACTTAAATAATATTGGAATTAATTTATCTCCACCACATTTTAACATCTCATTTCGAATTCTATCAACCCCAGGTGTTTTCTTATTCTTAAGTTTTTTGATTGCGGCTTTTATTTCAGTCTGGGAAATGGGCAAATCTAACACAGTACCAAGTGAATCGGATACACCATGTACCTTCGTTTCCCTGACAGTCGCTACCTGATCAAGCGAGAGGTTTGATTCGCTGATCGTCGAGTGTAGATGTCGAAAGTGTTCAAGGAGCTCGGTCACAGGGACTGTCGACTGCTGGTTATGATTAGAATTGTTATCAGAATTAAGACGTTTGAGTGATGACCAAAATTGACTAGGATTTGTATCTTTAACAAGATTGTCAATACTTTCATTATAAAAAGTTTGTTTTTTTCTTCGTAACAGCGATTTATATCCTTTATTTATTTCATTATATTGCTGTCGTAGAGAAAGATTTAGTGGTGCCTTATGAAGTTTGTTGGCGGCCTGTTTAAATAAAACCCTTAAATTTTTACATTCTACATCAAACCAAGGTTGCGAAGATTTTCGTTTTCTCTTTTTTGTTAAAAATAATGAGCTTTTAGCGGCCGACTCAATAATGTTGTTGAACTGAGAAACAGCTTGATTAACACCTTCTGAGTTGCAGCCAAAGCTATTGGCATTAAATTCTTCAATCAATCTACTGATGTCTGGTGATTTAAGAGAATTACTAAATTTTTCCTTTGAATCATCCTTCCATGCAAATTGTACCGGAAGAGAGTGTAAACTCCCCCTGTCTAAATTTTGGTCGTGTTGTATTGAGGGTGTCACATTAAGCCAACATATAAGCTGGGAATGGTCAGAGAGGGATGTAGGCGTTTTTACTATGAAACTATCAAATGATTTAAGTAATTCATGGCTTACTATAAAATAATCTACCGTACTGAAACCCTGATGTCCGTTAAAGGTGATCCTTCCTAATGAGTCGCCCTTCAGCCTACCGTTAAGAAAACGTAAATCCAAAGCTTTGCATATTTCCAATATAGATTTACCGTTACTGTTAACGTGACTATCTAGGTTTTTTCTTTTAGAAACATCCGAGAGCAGAGGAGCGCAATCCACAGGGGAGTGTGCTGAGTTATCGGTCTCGATAAAATCATCAAGGATTCCTGTACGGGCATTAAGATCGCCTGCTATAATTACCTTCCCAAGACTTTGAAATAAATTGATGTCATTTGTCAAATCAGTAAAAACGTCAGGATTGAAATACAACGAATCACTAGGGGGAATGTAGCATGAGCATAAATATATGTCTTCCTGTGTGTTAAAAAATACTTTATCTAATTTACACCAAATAAAATCATGTGAACTTTTTACAATGCTAACACCTTTTTACCGCAAGGAGTATTCCTCCAGAAAATCTACCCGAACGTTAATATTAATATTTAAAAAAATCTTCCGATGAAAGAACCGTACCATGTTTGCAAGTTTATGTAAAAATCACTTATCCAAACTAAGTTATTCATTTGTTAATCCACAACAAGAATGAGAATTTAAATTTCCAAAGCCGGCAATAAAGATCCAGCTTGAGAAATTTGAAAAACTTGGTTTGATGTATTTTGGGTCTGTTGAGTCTGTCTATTTTTCTTTTTTCTTTTGTAGAGAACTAGAAATACATTAAAGTAGTAAATTATAAGAAGTCTCTGAAATGGTCTCTAAACTATTTCTATCGTGTATGTTATTAAGTTATCATACGAGTTAAAGGGGCTATGTCGCGAGGTGTCACGCAAGTACAATCTTGAAAAACGTCCGGTGGCTGTTTTTCAAGTTTACGCCATCATCGTCGAATCCATTCAATCCTGCAGTCCTGTGTTCACCAAATAGTCTCAGATTTTTCACATAATTTATGTAGATAATCTATTTGTCTTGATTTTGGCCCGGTTATTTTTCCGATTCTGAAATTGTACGGCTAAATATCTCAATATGTACGGGAAGCGATAAAAATCAGTTGACCATGGAATGTCATGGACGAAGGTTCTTCTTCTCTGTTGTTCTCTATAGTACACTTCAGCATATTAACATGGTACCAGAGCCTTCGCTTTGTTCTTCCTTACCGCCACAGACAAACCTAACATTTTTCTGATTTAGTTTCGCTTGAGAAAAGAGCGATGAAATTGTTCGACTTAAATCAAAACAAGCAATAACTCTTGTGTACGTGACCACTGGTTTCGTTTCGAGTCCTGTTTCGTATCAGCGAACAAAAGAATTTTGACAGATAAAAGTGCAATTTAAAGTTACTAAAATTAAGCGAAACCTCACGACATAGCTCTTTAAGTTATCACATTCATAACTAAATCAGGATTGAAGGTAAATCGGTTAGATTGGTGTAGATTGGTATATTTTATTAACCGGTCCCGAATCTTCCTGTGGTCAAATTAATTTGTAAAATGATAACCACACGGTCAGCTTTAAAAAACAGACAATAATAGGCTTAATAAAGACCCTGATAAAGACTTGTGTTTTTCTCTCGGCAAGCCATCCATTGTTAACGACTCGCAGCAGTAATTTGCGATTTTCGGACGTCCTACAGAGTAGAAATAAAAGGTCCAACTTCCTTTTGTTAATTAATGGTTTCTTTAGGTCGTCATGGCTCACTGTGACTGACACAATATTAAAAAAACAAGCCAACATTTCAATTACAGACAGGAAAAATGGAAATACTACGCAGGAACTTGGAATATTTACCAGTTCGCAGTTTGTCGAACACTGATGAATTTTCGCCTTTGACTTAACTATTGTCTGCTTGTCATGCAGAGTTAGAAGTGTACTTCACAGCGAACAGAATGAGATGTTTGCTTATGACTTTTTCGATGTTTTTAATTCTGTTACTCCAAGGTTTCCACCTTGTGAATAATCAAGTGCTGAAAGTTGGTAAGTTTAAAACTCTATCTGGCAGACCACAGAAAGGTAACGAGACAGTGAATTCACTGCAGCACCAATAACTTTTCCTTGAATTGAACACTGTTATCGCTTGATCATTTGTCGCGGTAACGAACAAACACAAGGCGAAATGCCATATTTAAGTAAAGTTTAAGCAATATTAAACAGCCGCTAAATCTAACGAATAATTTAAGTCATGTTTAGGCAGCTTAAAATTGACTTAAATTGAACGCCTCGATTTAAGCATTATTTAATTTTGCTTAAATATTTCTTAAATCTCAATTGTGATTTAAGTCATGTTTAAGTGATATTTAAAATAGCTATTAAATCCAATGCATTATTTAAGTCATGTTTAGACAACCTTTAAATTGACTTAAATGAACACCTACATTTAGCTTTATTTAAGATTGTCTTAAATGTGTCTTAAACCTACATTATCATTTAAGCTTTGTTTAAGCAATCTTTACTTAACATTAAATCTAATTAATAATTTAAATGTGTCTTAAATCTAAATTGTTTTTTAAGTCATGTTTAGGCATTACCTAAAGGTGACTTAAAACAACACCTACATTTAGCTTTATTTAAGGTTGTCTTAAATGTGTCTTAAACCTACAACATTTTTCAGTTCCAAATGCTGATACTGAATTATTATTTTCTTTCTCTTTTAAGAACATTACATGTAATTTCTTTAATAAGAAATATTGACTTGGTAAAAAGCGCTGCTCTCGGATAAGCCTTGCCCTCAATTAATTGTCCACCATAAAATTAAGTTCTCCAGTGGGCACTTTTTCGAGGGAGTAAACAATATTAATTTTAAGTTTCAGTCACAGTATATGTCATCAATAGTAACAGTTCGATACAACTCTGTTCATTCATTCCTCGGGGTTGACAGACATATTCATTTCCAAATCCTTTATACTGTTGAAACTCCTTGTTAAAAATTCACCATAAAAACATTTGAAATATTGTGGTACATTGTACAATGTCATATCAGAGAGTTCAAACAGTTCAGACAGATTGATGATGACAGTTAATTGACCTATAAGATAGTGGCTCGACGTGGAATAGGGCAAACTGCCAGCAGTTTAACATTGTCAACAGTTAGAAAACCCCCAGTAAAAAGACTGTGAATCCTATGAACAGGTAAAAAACAACTTGGTGATGTTGGTTCAAAGTTACTTGCATCCCATACACAGAGGGTATTGAATCTTCCCAAGCATTCTGTCTGGGGATGTTTCTTGAACCACCGGACAAAGGCAAAATAATGCTCCCTTTCAACACCATTGGCAATTAATTTGTGGCACATGTAATAGTCCACAATTCCAGGAGATAATGAAGAAGTTGAACTGATATGTCCCTCACCATTGTGCCATGAAGCAAGCACTCTAGCACTCCTCAAAGATCTACATTCAGCTTTGGAACCATACTTTTCTGCACCAACAAAGATGGATGAATACTTCTTAATGGTGAAGTGGAGATTTACAAGGCTAATGCTCATTTCTTCTGGATACATAACATGGTAAATAAACTGCAAAGCAGCAACTTCTTCTGATGTCAACATGTCATCTCTGTAGGAGGCAGGAACTGTTATATTGGTATTGTCATACCATGACACTCTTGCAAAGTTGGCTACCTGAGACAATAAAAAGTACTGTTGCAGTGAACTTTCTGTTAATGCAGTTTTTTTTTTCCTTCCATCTGTCAAAGACTGGCAAGAACTCTTCTTGATAAATAGTGGGCAAATTTCCTGCACATGGCATTAAGAAGCGCTCCTTAAGAAAGTCTCGCATAAACTGCATTTCTACAGAACGATTATTAGTTACTGTAGATCCTAGTAGTCCATTGTATCGTTCAAAAGAAAATAGCCAAAAGCCAAACACTGGTCCATAGTCTAATAACACAGAATTCAGGTGGCAGTGCAGATGCATGTTGCAGGTCAAAAATTTCTTCCCATATAATTTCTCCATACCTGTACAAAAGTTCAAAAGTAGTGCATCAGCTTTTGATACTTCCTGTTTTGTGATGACAGGTTGACATAGAATTCGGCATGCTAGAACAAATCGCTCCCAAACTCGCAGTTGATTGTCTGGAAGAATCCCATAAAGAGCATACATAGAAAATGTCAGTGTCCAATTCTTCCATTCTTCAGCTGTGTAATTGCCATAATTGGATCCTATTTTACGTGGGATTCTTCCTATCGAGGTTCCAGAATTCAATTCTTCAATCTTTCTAGTTAGTTCCTTCAATTGCTCCTTGCTAAAAACATTCTCAGCCCAAAGTTTAAATACATACTTGGCAGTTCCAAGAAACAAATTATGCATCGGGTCAATTACATGAAAACGAACACAATCAAAGTATTCCAGTTTGCACAATGCACTGTAGTGGACTCCATACATACGTGATATCCGGTCATATTCTGCCTGGCTCTTAGAAGCTTTGAGCTTTTCACAGTTCCTTTTGTGACTTACACCATCCCTCTTTGGCCATGAAAGCCGGTCTTGAAATCCTGAGAAATCTTTTTTTTCACCAAAGCCTCCAGTGAAAAACTTAAAACATTTTGAACATGCTCTGCTCGCAGAATGTCCCACGAAGCCACAAACTTTACGTGTTGCAGGAATATCTGCTGCAACACATATTAGTGCAGCAAATACTTTAAGTGGGACAGCAGAAAGGCTGGTAGAAATTGAAACCCCCCTCCACAATCCATTAAGTTCATCAACACATGGATTTAGAAATGTTTCAACTGTTTTGCAACTGTTTTGTGGCTACCAACTACTGAGAATTATGAGATTATACATGTTATTTCCATTTCAGAGTTGAAGAAAGCAGCTAATATTTTGAGTATTCATCTGCTATCAGCTACATTAATTTTAGATCCATAGTTTGTTCAGCAAAATAACCTGAATTGCTGGATAATTCTCTCACTGTGATGTACATCAATATACGAATATTTTGCATTCAGCCTACGGTAAAATCCAAAGCCGTTCACTTGATCTCTATCTCTCTCTCTCGAAATCATGGCGCTTTCTTATCCATGATTATTGCCAGCATCCAAAAATTTTTTTTATTTCATCATCCCTTAACGTACATTGTTTTTCATTTTTGGTAAAAGGAGCCATATTTGAGGACCCAAGATTAGTACGCTCGTTCCTTGCCGCCATTTTGGATGTCAACAGAGACACCAATGTTCTCCCAGGAATACAGCTTCAAACAATCATTAACATAACCAAACCACTGGACGCTTTTGACAATTTAAAAGCAGGTGCTGTTATTCAAACTTTGCATTCATTCGTAGTATTTAATTAAAAAAACCATTGCACTAAAATAACCTCAAACGTTTCTCCACACAAAGAGTATGTCATCTCTGATTCCATTTTGTCTGCGTGAGCCGCGAAAAAATGCTGCTGCATTTACTCGCGGCATACGCAGCTCGTTGTCGTGCATAGCTTACGCCACTCAACGGCGGCTCCGACGCCAAATCTTCTGATTCCATTATGTACACCTTATGGCAACATATATAGAGGATATTACACGGTGGCGAGAAGATGTCAATTTTATGTTCGAGTGCAGGTAACAACAATATCTCGCGAGTAAGCCAGCGAACGAGTGAAATATTGTGAAATATTGTTATTATATGGACAATAAATATACATTGGTACCGTAAAGATTGAAACGCTGAGTTTAATACAAATACTGGGTATTCTTATGAATACCGAGTTTAATACAAAATTACAAAACACCCGGTGACCAAATTATAAAAAGGTTTAATACAGTCAGTTAGGTCAAAATACATGTGAACTGGTTTTAAATAATGAGACTGTACTCTGACTGACTTGAATTATCAGCCACGGTTATTTTCAACCTATTTTCACTACGACCCCTTGAAGGCTGTTCAGCACGACCAATATAAACTTGCACATTTACCTTTCCTACTTGGTAGTTTCTTTTCTCTTTTCTCGACGCAACTTTCGCGAAATACTCTGCAATGTTTTAAATCAAACAGCGTTTTCTTTTTGGTGTTCTCGTTCCCTTGTTGTTCGGAAAATGCATTTGCATCTTCATCGCTTACCTCAACAAATCTTGCGGTGGCCATCATTCCGAACAACAAACAAACCAAGTTCATGCAGCAAAGTTTGGAAAGGCGGGAATCGTGACGTCGTTACTCGATATTACCACTCGTGTAACATACGAAAAATACGCCACTCGGTTTCCGGATGTAGTGGTCGTATCGATTCTCCGAGTTTTTAAGTTCTCGGCAAAACACTCCCGTCCATATAATAAAGCTTCATCGACGACTTCAAGTCGACGACTTATTATGGGTATGTGTTAAAGATATAATGCTTGTATCCAATGTAATACCCAGGGCTGTGCTTATTAAGGTCCAAAATAAATTGCAATTAATTATTACACATGTCAATCTTGAGCGTAAATCAAATAAACATGCACAACACAACGTTTTTAGTGCTGCACAGGAACTGGTTGTTGCCGCTGACTGATTTTGATCGACAATTGATCAGTATCTAGTCAAGCAGGTCCACGCAAGTTGTAAAGTGGCAATGTCACCTATTTGTAATATCACTTTGAAAAGGGAAAGAACATTTTTTATCAATGGAAACCTAGAAAGAATGGTCTAGTTTGATTAAAAAATACCATATTGGTGCCAAAAAACTGACTTCGGGTGGATGGAAATGGATTGCGATTTAAAAAGATTGCCCAATTTTGCCAAGTTCTTTTTTCAATTTTTGAAAAATCACTTAAACTGATTGTAGTTTATTCTTCTTTTGTTGGATCAATTGATACTTTCCTTTTGCTTGGTGTTCTAAGAGCATTCCATATACGGGCACAGGTACTTAGTTGAATATTAAGCACAGTTGCATTATTTTTAATTCTTTCTACCTCAGTTCATATGAATTTATTTTCATATACACATTATCACATTCATCATTTTATGAGTATAATAGAGCCAACAATTGATCAAGCTCCCATCTGCCCTTGAAGCTTAGTAGTAGAGTGTTTGCACCGGAATCTCAAAGGTCATAAGGTTCGAATTCATTAGTCATTTCAGGCTCTAATTGCAACTTCTTCAGTTGTTGTGTAACTGCGCTGATCACATTATCTTTAATTATTTCTACAGCAATTCATATGAATTTATTTTCATGTACACATTTAAGTATATCTTGATACCAATTCCTTATTTATCTCTTTCTTCCAGCTCAGTATCTTATCCACCAAGGTGTAGTCGCCATTGTTGGTCCCGCAATGTCCTCGGATGTGAAGTACACCCATCCTTACTTTTCAGGTTTCCATATTCCCCAGTTTGCACCAGTGGCAACAGATCCAACCTTCTCCTTTACACCAGCTAACTTCCCTTACCTTGTGCGCTTGAGCCCAAGCGACACCGTACAGTGTAAAGCTTTGGCGGGAATCATTGAATATTACAACTGGACTCAGTTTGCTCTCCTTGTGTCAAAGGACGACTACGGTAAACGAGAATTTTCCAATTTTGATCAGACTTGGATGTAGCTATGTAATAATGTTCTACTTATTTCAGGTTCCCAGATTTTGGTAGAAAAGACGGACAACCGTGAAAAAGTAACGAATAATGCACACAAGGAATACTATTGGAAAGCACATCTGTGTAGCTTTCATTCGAATAATTACACTTTTGGATTACATCGCAGATTCAAAAGTAAGAACCACATCGCTCGCGATTCGACTCAAGGTTTGGAGGGAAGGGATTAGAAACTACATGTAACAGAATATCGATAGGTTTGAATGACTTTTCCCTCATTTGCAACCATACAATTATATGCAAGTTTTTTTTTTCTAATAATTCATCCCTACAGGAATCAATGGTGTGTTGGCCCTGAAAGATGAGGCCTACAAACGAGGCTGGCTAGTTGTGGCTCACGAACACTTCGAGCCCGTCCCTGACCCCTTTAACCTCGACATTTCCAAACAACTAAAATGGATCAGACAAACAGGCACGAGAGTTGTGGTTTTGAATTGCTACAAGAAATACTCAAGACAGGTCAGAACATACGTTGTGTTTATCAAGAAATTCAAAATGGTTATAGTTTTGGTTAACTACGTGTATAATGTGTGTAGCCTAACGAAAAAACGTCCACATTAAAGTAGATCCATCCTCAGCCTGCTTGAAAAAGAACCGGTTTTTTTTTTACTTAATCATTATTTAATGCTAATTTGAACACTAATTTGAAAATACTCTATTATACCGGCATATTCTTTAAACTTGTTTCTTTTAACCCTATTCGGCCTGGAGGGGGGGTTGGGGGGGGGGGGGAGGGGGCACAAAGTGCCTGCGCTAACTTTCAACATTCATAACTTCTTTAATATGTATTCAAACGCCATCAAACTTTGTGACTTTTCCTAAAATTTATCTGGCAACAATTTCATATGACAATTTTTTGATCACGTGACTTGACGTTTCCATGGCAACAAGATTTTGACAGTAATGTTCTTGGAAATTTGCATATTTATATCTTTGAATGAAGAAAAACAATGTTTATTGGTATAACTTTTGTATTTTTACGTCATTTAGCGTTTGTTTATTGGTTTTGATTAATTTTGCGTCGATTTGGACGGTTTTTAAGAGGTTTTAAAAAAACTTCAGAAATCCAAGATGGCGGATCCAAGATGGCGGCCGTATAACTAATTACCTAATAACTACGTCATATGACGGCATCGTTCCATTGTGCGGACCGAAAAGGAGACAGTTTTGGACGTACTATGTACCCTCTAGGTTTCATTGTCATAGCCTTAATGTTCTTGAATGTTCTTAATGTTTTTGAAGTTACGAAGGGCTCAGGAACTCAAAAAAGCCCAGGCCGAATAGGGTTAAGGGTTTGCAGTGATACGACCTCACGACTGCATTTAACGAGGAATTTCTGGCTTGTCTTTTTAACTTTGTGATTTGCCTTCTTGGATTCACTTGGGTTGTATACTCACAGCACTTCTTGGTCGTGGTATGGGCACTAATCATAGCCCAGTTTGACCACGAATCTTTAATTTGTAATATGTGACTATAACGGAGTAAAGAAGTGAACTGATATTTTGATATAGATCATAAAGCAAGCTGGTGACATTGGAATGACAAAAGACTGGGTCTGGATTGTAACAGATGCACAAACTGAACGGGTAAGATCAGAAGAAAAGGTGATTTTTTTTAGCCATGAAAGTGATGATCATATCATTTTTTATGGTTAACACGAAATCTCTATCAAAGATGCGACCTTAAGCTAAAAAAAACAACATTTTTTTTTATCCCCTTTCGTAAAATGGGGCGATCTGCTAATGTAGCTGTTTTAGAATTGTAAAAGATTCGAAAAAACCGTGTTGATTGTCCCCTGTTTGAAATAAGGTAGAGGCTTGCCTCTTAAAACAATCAAAACAAACACAGGAAAACATGCTTATGACCACTAATTTAACACTGGTTCCTTTTTTAAGACAAAGTTTATTATAATTATTAAAAACCAGCATCACAATTCAGTGTTGACAATGTTATCTATTCTCATTAGGACTGGCAGACACTCGGTGATGACTTCGTTGTTAATCAGTTTTATGGAATCATTGGAACACGTCTGGCATTCGGTGAGGGGACTCGTTACAAGGAAATTGCAAAACAGTGGAAGAGCTACCAACATGGTGAACTTAATGTATGTAGTATTACCTAGTTAATTGTCACCGAGCTAGAATGGGATCATTTCGTCAATATATTTAATTTCTTTTCATTGTGGGTCGGCTTTTTGTCTTGGAAGACTGGGAAAGGAGTGTAGCGACCAGAGTGTCTCAAAAAGGATATGTTATCGAATAGATTCATTTCGTCTTTTTTTTTTCAAATCATTTAACCCAAGTTACAAATAAACATGAACATGTTTTTTTGTAACTTGTTTATGAACATGTTTATCTTGCATTATCCTCGGTCATATCATCCTTAACCTGACGATTTATGAATTGTATGAAATTTATGAAATTCCCAATTTCGTATATACTACACGTTTTAGAAAAAAATTGTAGAATCCTAGTTCTCCTTCATTGATGGTCAGTATCGAATACAACATCAACTAATAATGTTTATTTGTAACTTGTTTATGAACATGTAACTTGTTTATGAACATGTTTATCTTGCATTATCCTCGGTCATATCATCCTTAACCTGACGATTTATGAATTGTCTTTCCCAATTTCGTATATACTACACGTTTTAGAAAAAAAAATTGTAGAATCCTAGTTTTCCTTCATTGATGGTCAGTATCGAATACAACCAACTAATAATGGATATTTTATCCATCAGGTGGTCACTGGAAAGGTTTATGATGCAATCATCGCATTAACGTCCGCACTTCATCACATGATATTGGACGGATATGACGTCAGAGGGCAGGAGCTTGGATTTAACTTTGACAAGGGTCCTGTCAAACCCTGGAGGAATGGAGAAGAACTAATGAAGTACATAAAACAGGCAAGGATAACATACTGAGTTTTGAATAGTTTGGATTTAAAATACAGCCCTAACCTAATACTTTAGTTTCATTTCATGTTAGGATGCAACAATTCCGCATGTGTGTGTGTGTGTGTGATGAGTTCGCTCTCTAGCGTTTCATTTTAAAATAAACGCCTCCCCGAAGAAATTCGATCATCGTAATAAACGTCCCGGCGTATATTGGGTAGACACATGTATTTCCTGCAAATAATGAACAGAGGTGTAACAACAAATTATAAATTAAAGGTGAAAAAAAGGAAGCCCACAAACGAGACGGAAAGATCGATCTCTATATCTTTCTCACCATGGCTTCCTGGATACATGTTTTTCAAATGATTTACTACAATTTAAAATTCTAAATTATATATTGAGGAACTGTACTCAACCGACGGTAAAGTTTTATTTTGAATTTGTATGGTGGAAAACATAAGCTCCATCTGTGACGACCAAGTGCCACTTTTTAAATAAAAGTCTCCATAGCATCACTAATTCATGCACACTTAGCTAGCTTAATGCAAATAATCATTTGTCAAATACCTTTCAGGTCAATACAAGTGGTATCATGAATGACTTGGAATTTGAAAACGATGGATCGCCAAAATTTCAAGAATACGATATAGTCAATTTGGGAAGAACAGGTTTTGTCGAGGTGTGTTGTCTTGTGTTAGCAATAAAAAAACTCAGTTATAACTGCTTCGACCGTAAATGAGAAATATGATATTTCATGGGAACAAATTATAAACCGATTGCAGATGTAAGATAAAGGAAAAAGAACGGTTCCTAAGTGTAAGAATTGCTGGTGAAAATAGGAAGCTTATTTTCAACTGTCTTCGCATATCAATACAAAAGCTACTTTAAAAATTACTGGTTTAGTATTTATGTTTTATTTGTTTTTAATTTCGAGGTTGGTAAATGGAGTCCGACGCAAGGAATTGTAATGTTTCCTGACAAACCGGTTTTATGGCTTTCCCAGACACCTAAGACACCACGTGACAGAGCAGACACCGTGCAAAACACTAGCATTCGAGTTGTCACTGTAATAGTAAGTGAAGATAAATGTAGTGGTTTAACTGTTACCTGTATCTGCGACGGTGAATAATTATATTTAGTGATTACATATATGTGAACTTCGAATAAAGGATATAGGAGTAAAATATCCTCGCACTGAAAGAAAATCTGAAAAGAAGAAAGCTGAAAGAAACTCTGAAAAAGGAAAAGGACATGAATGAACCCCTGACCTTGCGGTGATGGTTTATTGCCCTTACCAAGTGAGCTATCAAGCCAAAATAAACTACGAGTTTATTTTTACTCATATGTATCTTTCCGCTGTACAAGAAAATCTTGTTGACGTTAGAGTGGATTTAAGGTAAACAAAACCGTTGAATTTCTCTCCTTTAAGGCGATTGTGACGCATTATTTTATAATGATGCAAAGTATTTATAAAGCGATTTTCACAGTCTTTGTCTTCACAGTCACAGTGTTTCCGCGCAACGAAAACAAAATGCACAGATTAAATCGGTAGGAAGCAATTATTTTCGTGTGATTCACTGAAAAAATAACATGCGTTTTTCATAAGTTTTGCATGCTTTCATCAGGAACCGCCATTTATTGACAAAGAAGTCACTGAAAAGGGAGAAATAGTTTACAAAGGATTCTGCATTGAGCTACTCAACAGACTGCAGCAAGACATGAAGTTCAAGTACACAATTGAAGTTTTACCAAACAATATTTATGGATCATGGGATTTGTTCAACAGAAGGTGGAACGGACTGATGGAATATTTGATAGAAAGGGTAAGTTTTTGCTTTCATTGTCTTTAAAATACAGTAATGACTTAGCTACACCACTACTGTTCTTATGAATAACTTTGTTCTCAACAGAAAGCTGATCTCGCAGTTGGTCCCCTGACCGTCAGCTCGCAGCGTCAAACAGCAGTGGATTTTACACAGCCCTTTATGCAACTGGGGCTGTCGATTCTTATTGAAAACAATGTCGACGTGGACTACAAAGTGTTTTCTTTCCTGAAACCTTTTCACAGTGGCCTGTGGTTGGCCATCGTTGTATGCACTGTTTTAATTGGCTTTTTCTTATGGTTGCACGCCACTTTTAGTCCACGAGGTTATCACGGGAGAATTGCACAATCGCGAGATCATACAGACGTCAAGGAAGATCATTGGAGCACACGTGATTGTCTGCGGCTGTTTGAGTCCACATGGTCATCGTTTTCGTATGCCGCTGGCCAAGGTGCTGATGTAGCACATCCCGAGGCTACATCCGGGAGAGTAGTTGTCGCATTCTGGTGGTTTGCCATGCTAATAATAAGTAAGATATCATTTCATACTTACTCAGTATTTTTTTGTCACAGGTTTCGCTTTGACATGAAAATGTTAAAAAAACGTCACATTTAAAGACATAAAGTTTGTAATGTTGTTAATCATGAAGAGTAATACATCGACTGGAAATAAGTATCAATAATTCAAACGATTACCCGAGTAACGATACTTTTCATGTCCAGATTTATCATGTAACAGAACAGAACAATCACCAACTGTAGCGAGCAGGCGTGAAATGCATGCAGTGCTGTCAAATTCATATTACACATAAACTATGAAATTTTTAACGGTAACAACTACATGAAAAAATACGTCCCAGCTTCTAATGTTGGTGAACAATAATTTGTATTACTTCTAAACGTTTTGCGTTTTTTCCCTAGTTTGCTGGTTTATTCCATGTTTTTGTGTTTTTGTTTCCAAGGTGCGTCCTATACAGCTAACTTGGCCAGTTTTCTAATCACAGACGTTTTCGAAACTCCCATCAATAGCCTTGAAGACTTAGCCGCGCAGACGAATATAAAATACGGATGCACAAAAGGCAGTCACACAATGGCCTTCTTCCAAATGTCACGCGTTCCAACGTATAGAAAAATGTGGGCATTTATGCAGCATCACGACACTCTTGTGGAAAACATGACAGAAGGTATCAGAAGAGCAAAACTAGGTGGTTATGCTTATATAGGTGATTCAGAGGTGTTGGAGTACTACACTAAACAAAGGCCTTGTAATACATTGACTACAGTTGGAAGGTAAGCAGAACACAGAATGTCTCCCATCGCGCAGAATGGCTTGGGATATTTCCTTACTGAGAGTGGAGTAAAAATCATAGATCTGAATATTAACGGGTGAAGCGTAAACTGGTTGAGTTTCATTGATTGAAGTGAACGCGCCCTCTTCTCTTCAGAGGATTGAAACCAACAACGCGTGATTAGCATTTATTCTGACGTTTCTCATCCTAAAATAAAGGAAGCAGCTCATACTTTCGGATGCCCATTCAGATTCAACATAAATAAATGGGGGTTTCTCCTATTTATATTTTTTACATTGGAGTTTGGTGTTAAAGTCACCCTTCTTGTTTAGAAGTAATTTCTTCCACAGAAAAAAATAGTTATCGTAAAAAATTCTCAATTTCCCGTAATAGTAGTAGGCTTAAAATGCAAACACTGAGATCATACAAGCAAGGAGACTTTTAAATCAATGCAATTTAAGGCTGTGTGCTTTTGACAACATACATAACTCTCTATCTGTGCTTCCATCTAACGCAAAATGTAGTGTATATTGATTAAAAAATCACGCGCTTGATTCGTAGTATTATAGCAGTGACTACAGTGATACCGTAAAATCCCGGTTATAAGATCACGAGCTTCCAAGCCCAAACGGTTATGGACCAACATTATTTCGGTTATACCCCCTCCAATAAGCAAACCACAGCTCCTTTTTTATAGAAAGCTACACTAAATTGAAAAACGTACAGAGTCGTATAAGTACAGGGCTTATAACCGGGAATTTACGATATGTTGGGTACTTTGAGCTCATCCAATCCTTTTCGTGAACATGGCAACCTATTCTTATTGTATATTTTGAAACGCTGCATCAGTAGGGAGCAATCAAGGCTTGTACTAAAACCTGGAATGCCGGAATGGCGGAATGCCGGAACGCCGGAATACTAAAACCAGGAACGCCGGAATACTAAAACCCGGAACGCATTAATTATTTAATTAATTCATTTAAAGAAATAAATAAATAAATAAATAAATAAATAAAGTAATTAAAATAGTTAAGATAAAAACCTGTAGGTCGGAATAGTAAAACTCGTAACATACTTCAATTCAAGCAGGAAAATTACCCTAGCATCCCACACCCAAAAATATGACATGTTAAAAAAACATGACTATCTGAACCTTGTAATGTTCAGCTGAATGTTGTACAGATTGAAAAGAACGTTTTTCATTTATATTTATTTGTAACTGATGATTGAAATGTACTTTAACTTTAAGAAACCGTTGGATATTTTGTGACGATACTTTATTTCCAAGTGGCAAAGATCTACGTGATGTTTCCCGCCAAAATGTAATTTATTACGGTATGATAATGTATTTATCACGTGTAGCAGTTGTTCTGGGAAAAATCCCAAGATGGAGGGCGCTTTGCCGAGGTATTTAAACTGTTTTTCTCATAACATTCGTTTCTTTTTTGTTTTTGATATAAAGAGTATTAAATATCAGCTAAATAATCATCGTTTTATGTTTACCAGCAGTCCTAAAAGCCCGGAAAAAAAGAGGTAAGTTCTTGTGTTTTAGATTGTTTCGATTCAGTGTCTCCGCAATTCTTTGAATAAGATTACAGTTTTATGTTTTTTGCCACTACTGTAAGCTTAATTTGGGGACATCAATGAATGTTGGTCAGTTTGACTGCGAATTCAGTTAAGTATTATGTTTATGTGGATAATATTCGGCGAATACTTGTCTTTACGTGGCGTGCAGTTGATCTTTGACACGAAGAGCTATAAATAGACCATATTTTAATTTTAGCGACCGTAATGCAAGAGATTGCTTTCTGGGAAAATTAGATTGACAAGTCTCCAATTTCAGGTCTGATGCGACGTATGAATTCTAATTTCGATTTATATGAAAATGTTTGGCCGTGGTCTTGTCAAGGCTTAGTTTGAAATAAGAAAATTGTTGCAAGTTTTGCAAATGGAATAACATTGAAATGTAATTAATCTTGTTATTGTAGACAATGTTTTCAAAGAACGTTAAAAGGAAATTAACCTTCCAACCACCAGTAGAAACGTAAGTATATTAGCTGTTTGATTTCAAAAACTTGTTGGTTTTTAAAATAAACTTTAAATCATGGCATTGACCTCACTTCCTTACACCTTTATTACTATAATGGTATCTTTTCTGTTATTCTACCATCGATACTGATATTATTTGTATTAATAGTAAAATAGTAATAATAGTAATACTTTTAATAATTCAGAATTGACCTGACTGCTTCTGACGACGATTCAGCTACAGTAGCCTCCCCACAAAGGTACAGTCTCACCTTTTCTATGTACATACACAATTACTTCGTTTGGAATCATGAAAGCACGTTATCTGTCTACAAGAGACTACCCTATAAAAATGAGGGGGTGCTTGTGGTAGCTTTTAGGATGTAACATTTGTAGGGTGCAACCACCAGCTAAGTACTTGTGTTACCTTTAAGGGCCTCCCGTATTGGCCCATATTTGTTTTACAAAAAAAATAAAACATAAAAAGGTTTTGAAAAAGTAGTGTTTATCACTATTAAAATTCCCCGTGCCAGTTAATTTACTGCTCAGAAATGGTACCTTTTAGGGGTAGAAATAAATCTGGGCCACGCCCATAAAACGAGATTGTGGTACCTTTTAGGGGTGTTTTCAAAATTTTGTGAGAGCACCCCATCATTTTTATAATTGAGTACCCCTCCCCTGGGGCCATTTTCTTAGAGTCCAATTTATTCATTATACTTTACTGTGTATCAAGACCACCATGGAATATAAAAAGGGGAGGACCCATAAATTTTTAATGTTCTCTTTTTGGATAACATTGGCCACCATTTATATAATTTTGCATATTTTGTTACAGTGTTAATGAAACAAGTTCAAGTTCAGACGATGATCTGGATGTTGATTATTTAGGGTATGCACATGCTTTTATCATATCTGTATGGTGTTATGTGGAATATAGGGTGAACTTACTACAAAATATTTTGATAATTAAATTTATTTATCTATTTCTTTGTTCATTTATTTACTTTCTTTTTTAAAAAAAAAGAACATACGAATCCTTTTTTTTTCAGTGAACCTGATGAAGAGACTGCACTTGGCACCCCATCTCCAACGTATTATGCCGGAAACATTGAAAATCCTGTGTTCAAGGATCTAAAGTCAAGACGCGAAATGACCAAGGATGAAAGAGAGGCACAGATTACCCAAGCAGTAAGGGATCTTTTGTTACACCCACCAGACAGTTCCTTGATATGTACTCGACCGCCAAGAAGTGTGAGACATAATCGGGCCTTTATTTTGGACACTAGCGCTGACAAAACAATAGTAGAAGACCTTCTTGCAGATGATTGCGGCGTCTGGTTAAATAATGGGCAACCACGCTTTTTCTACGAAAGAAGTGGCCCAGAAAACAAGGAATTGACAAGAGCCGGTAGGGGTGGGCAGGTGAAGGAGACGTCTCTCCAGAAACCATGGATTGTTGTACACCGACACTACTACGTGAACAAAAGTTGTCCTGAGTTCCGAAGAACAGTGACGTTCATTAAAGGTATGGCTTGTTTGCATTTCTTACGCACTATAAAGTACCGCATTTATTCGATTAAGCGCCCAAACACGAATAAGCGCCCACCTCAAATAAGCGCCCACCCTGTACGTAGGAAATGTTTATAAGCGCCCAGCCTCGAATAAGCGCCCCTCGAATAATCGCCGACTCTCGAGGTAAAAAATTAATAAGCGTCCAGGGCGCTTAATCGAACAAATACGGTAAGTAGGTCATGTAAAAAGAATCTTACACGGGCATATAATGTCTAATATTCCTGCTTTTTATTACATAACTGTGGTGTAGTGAGTTTTCTGTAATTCTCATTTGATTTTCAATGACGAAACAAAGCCATGATTCTTAATTGCTATGTAACTATCATTTCTATTTTTAGACCACCATGGGAAAAGGTTGCCTTTAACACTGATGGAATACCAGTACGATGGAGAAGAAAAACCCTTCCGAATCGAAAGCCATGGTAGCTGCAAGGACCCCAAGGCAAAGGCTTTTAAAAGAACACAAAAGAGTGTACTGCAGGCACTGAAAGAAGAGTTAAATACATCAAAACCAAGGCAGGCGGTCGACAAGTTGTCAGAAAACGCAGGCGGGATTTTCGGTGTTGAGCGGTCATCTGCATTGCCACGAAATGTTAAACAGGCGTATAATATTAAGCAGCAGTTGAAGGAAGGTGCCATTTCAGATCCGTATTACGCTCTCGTACTCCAGTGCAAAGAGGAAGACAAGGTAAAAGAAACGGCATATGTTCGAAAAGTAGTGGCAGCTCCTGAGCCAGCGGCGGTCCTTGCATTTGATTGGCAAATGAAGGACCTAGCTAAATTCTGCACAAATCATAGGAATTTCTGCGTCTTCCAGGTAGATCCAACCTTTGACTTGGGGCCATTTAGCGTTACCGCCACTCAGTACGAGCACTTGCTGCTGGTAAACAGGCACAGTGGAAAGCATCCTGTAATGGTGGGGCCCCTGCTAGTTCATCAGAAAAAGGAAAAGTCCTCTTTCAAGCTTCTAGTTGACTTCCTTGTCGATCAAGAGCCAAGACTAAAGAACATGCGCGCACTAGGAACTGACGGTGAAACTGCTATCTCTTTGGCGTTCAAAGAAAGATGTGTCTTTTTGATAGTGCTGTTCTGTGCAATTCATTTACGAAGAAATGTCTCAGATAAGATGGTCGCGTTAGGAATCGAAGAATCCGAAAGGAGGGAAATATGTGCAGACATCTTTGGTGTTCAAGTCGGATCCCAGCTTCAACAAGGCATCATAGATGCGGATGATGAAGACGAATTCCGCGTACGTCTTGCTCAGCTGCAAGAAGTGTGGGAGGCAAGATCTGGAGTGAAAGGCAGGGAGTTCCACTTGTGGTCTCAGAGATATAAAGCTGACGTCATCCTCAGACACATTCTCAAGCCAGTGCGGCAAAAAGCTGGTTTTGTCGACAAGCACTTCACCACGAATCGTGTAGAATGTGTAAACAGCATGCTCAGTGACGAGACAGATCACCAACAACACCAGCTGCCTGACTTTGTCGTGAAAATGCGGCAACTCTCAGAACGACAACGAAGAAACGTGCAGTGGGCTGTCATAAATAGAGGACCTTATCGTCTCCATGAAAATCTACAGCACCTCGAGCTGACGGAGGAAACATGGCTGCGAATGGATTCTAAAGAGAGAGAGTCGTATGTGGAGATG
The DNA here is from genome assembly GCA_024195265.1 of Dendrophyllia cribrosa. Lineage (NCBI taxonomy): Eukaryota > Metazoa > Cnidaria > Anthozoa > Scleractinia > Dendrophylliidae > Dendrophyllia > Dendrophyllia cribrosa. Next base: position 1,885,177 of record JAJLRJ010000002.1, on the reverse strand, counting down.
GTGATTTCATCAGACGTCTCTCTTACGAAGCCAGTAGAGGTTTCGGGCAGTGCCACAGTAACCAGTGAACCCAAGACGCAAAGCTGTGAACCAAAGACGCAAAGCACTCATTCAAAAAGTGGTCTCTTACTTTTGGCCGACATAGCTCTGGCTAACGACCCTGACACAGATGAGGTCCACGATGCAATTGAAGATTTGTTTGAAGAACCTGAAGTACTTGACGTCACACAAGAGCAGCTGGTAGTTGCCTTAGCAACAGTCCCTTCCTCTACTGTGGAAGGTATGTGGACGAAAGCTGAGTGGCTTTTGAAGACGCCAAATCAAGTGGTTGTCGCCCCAGGCTGTTCACCAGATGCGCGGATGGTGGCAAGTAGCAGAATCCTTGACCGGCCACATCTTGTTATCCCAGGAAAGGCAGAAGGAGAGTTTCGTTGCGACAAAAGCTGTCCTCAGTGGAATGGCCTAGCTGTGTGCTCCCATGTGTTGGCCACAGCGCAGTCTACAGGAAAACTGCTACCCTTCTTGCACTGGTATCAAAACAGCAAGATAAAGAAAAAAAATGGAAACCTCACTGCTCTCGCTCGAACGGATATGCCAGCTAATCCGGGAAAGAAAGGCGGGGGGAGCACTTCCAGGGCAAGACCCGAGCGACTTCCAGTCGATCACGTCACAAAGAGAGACTATGCATCAAATGAGCGACTTGGCTGTGCAACTCCACCAAACAACGAGCCTTTCCTTTTGAAGAAAGTAACCAACAGAATACAAATATGCCAGGGATGCCGAACATCAATTCGTGGGCGAGGTGGAAGGATCGAGGAACCACCGTTTGACTTCTGTGTGGCGAGGTTGGAAAAGAGGCCTTACAGAACACCAGAAGGAACTCTCAGGCTGCCAACAAGAGCAAGTAACGCCCACTACCATCTACGCATGAGCTGTATCACAGCTGTCGAGCCTTCATTTGTTGGAAAAGCATTGCTTGTCCCTGATGATGTGAAATGTTGTCTTCTTCAAGTTCATAAAATGTACCTTGCCAACGAGTTTGGTTTACAATAACACTGTAAGCTATGAAAACAGAACAGAACAAAAGTTTATCCTAAAAAATTACTTGCAAAACCGACGCAAGTACATAACAGTTTCTAGGAGGTTGAGTTAGACAAGTAACAGCTTGGATGTTTATTCACAGTTTGAGTTATGATCGAACAAAGCAGTTGACACTTAATGAATAACAACAAGTTGTGTTTACGGATAACTGTAGTCATCCGTGTTAGTTTGTACGTTGTTTCGTAAACAAAATTGCAATAACGTCATAGAAAAAAGAAAAAGAAAAAGGCAATAGAAATTAATAAGGCATTATAACGATAAGTTTGAAATTTGCCCGAATAAACTGAAACACACCGCGTAACACGAGCATGGCTACATTTTCTGTAAATTATGAAAGCTATGTCAAATAATCTAACTTATTTCTATCTTCCTTTATCATTGTTCTTGTTTCTATGACGAAGGTTATGAGCCAAGGTCATTGGTACACCTTTTAACAAAGACATTCTCTTAACATAGCAATACCACCAAAAGTTGAAGCGACGAGTGTAGGCTCTAGAAAGCTCTTATTTCATTTATTCCAATTTGTTGTTGTTTATACACTGTTATACACTTGGACCTCTGCATGATAATTTTTATACTCTGTGTTGCTTGTCATAGATAAATTCGTTCAGTACATTATTACGTTTGTTTTTGCCATCTTTAAATAAAATGTTGGATATTTGACATATACAAATGGATCGAAATGTATTGGTGCCTGCTGTTAATAATCGGCTCGTAGTTATCAGCAAAGATAACATTCTTAGGTACCACTATCAGATTATAGTCGAGATCACAGGCAATTGAATTCTAAAGAGTAATCTTACCTGAGTAGCTTAGTATTCTCGAAGGATAAGCCATTGTTCTTTAACTTTGCGCGCAAAACATTTCATGGAAATTTAAACAAAGGTGTTTACGTAGAAAAGGCAAAAATGTCCGCCATTTCTAAATGATTGAGCTTGCGACCGCTGATCAACTCGTCCGCAGTCAATACGCAAATAAGGTAATGAGCTCCTGCTGTGGTATAACTCAAAAAACAAATGCCTCTTCCGGTCCTCGAACTTTTAAAACGAAAAACGCCCGGAACCCTACAAGATGTTCCTGAAATATGTTTCATAAATTGCAAACGAATACAAATAAAGTGGTCCTGAATATAACCCAAGGTATGTATCATCAGGGGACAGGGGATAACCACTCTAACATTGCATGTAGATCCTTTATTTGTTTTGTTTGTTTGTACGTTTTTTTTTTTAATTTCTTTTGGTTTTACTTTTAATGCGTTCCGGGTTTTAGTATTCCGGCGTTCCGGCGTTCTGCCATTCCGCCATTCCGCCATTCCGCCATTCCGGCATTCCGGGTTTTAGTACAAGCTAGCAATCAATGGTCAACGTTTACTTTAAGGGAGTCATTTTAAGACTTAAAAACAACCTAACCGGTCTCTTGAAGCTCAAAACCCTAAGCGAGCGCTGCATTATCATTGCGGTACTTAAAGGCGAACTTGCGGTATAAAAGAGCAAAGCCCCACGCCGAATCTAATGCAAATGAGCAAGAACAATAGATTTTGCTCATTTGCATGAGTTGGACAGTCCAGCCGCCTTTTATATCGCGGATTTAGCTTTAACAGTATTTACAACCCTCTCCCCCAGACTCTCTAATGTAAGCTTCATTCCTCATTTACCGTGGTTTTAGGTTCATATCCCGTTGATGACTATTTTTAAGGTTCATAAACACAATATTGTAGTTATGTTCATAACGGCGATGACCACCTGTTCGTTCCAAATTTTATTAACTTTCTATTTACATTTCACAGAGTTTTCGGAAAGTTCGGCTACGGATTTGGACTCCCAAAAAATTCGCCGTATACGCACCAGTTTAGCGTGAAAATCCTGGAACTGCGCCAAAAGGGTTTCGTTAAGCATTTGAGACAAAAATGGCTTCAAGGAGTGTGCGAGACGCCTACACTGGAGACAGGTAGACTTAGTAAACGACATAGCGTAGTCCTCTCCCTATCCCTCCCCTCCCTTCCGTGAAAAGTTACGTAAAACATCAACAAGTTAGTTAACCTACAGCAGGAATAAGATTCTCTGCAGTGTTGTTATTATATGAGGCAAAAGACTTTGCTCTACATTGTCTCAGTTATTTGTTAGCGAAAATAAAATTTCTGGGAGGCTTTGCAATGTATGGGCGTCCTTATTTTTTAACTTATATAACTAAAAATGCTCTCATTTCCCCATTACAGCCATGTATTTTTTTCAGCCATTGCTGTCACTATTACACTTTGTCCTACATGTAGGTGGGTTACGTTTTTGTAAAACTGTCATTGTCATTAAATGACGGACGGATTTCGCGTCAACCGAGATAAGAATATGATATAGGAGTGAAATGGTTAATTTAACGATTTATAAATAGGCTAATTAAGTGGTATTAATTCATTTTAGAAACTTCTCTTAGTACTGGAGATGTGATGGCTTTTCATGACATGGCTGGTGTGTTTTATGCTGTTATTTTTGGCCTGCTAATCAGCTTGTTTGTACTCCTGGGCGAACTTATATGGGCGGCGCGTAAAGATACAATGAATAACAAGGTAGAAAAGTTTTACTGTGCTAAATAAAGTAGTTACTATACAGGAAAAAAAAAACGCGCCGTCTTACTACTAAACTTCCCATTTCCCATATCTGCATGAAATGTCCTCTCGTAATCTGTAGCGGTAGACGTGCGGTGGTCAACATGTAAGTAGTGGGGCGCGTCGGACTTTTAACCTGAAGGTCTGTTGGTTTAAAGATCGGTGTTTCTCTGCTTCTGTGATGCTTTCATAGGCAAAACGTTTTGCTGTACATGGTCTCTCTTCGCCCAAGTGTATACATTGTAAATGTGTACCGGAAAAGGGTCAGGGGTGTTTTAGCGATGGACTGGCGATGATCTCATCAGAGAACGGGAGTAGTAATACTCTCAGTCAGTTTATGCTACAGAAACTGGGTTAAGCTCCTGAATATGTAAGCCATCTCCCTTTCAAAATAGCGAGGCGAGTGGAGAAACCCCTATGTGTCACGTGACAACATACTCCACGATTCTTGGAATATATTTCCAGTCTTGTTCAGGGATTTCTCAAACCGAACCACACCATTTTGAAATCGGAGTAGGCCCTGGTGACCAGGTTGGGGCCACTTGGCTCGTGAATTGTTTTGTGTTATAGTAAAATAACCATGACAACAACATATTATGATACAACAATATTTAATATATATTTCAATTATATTTTTGTTTTACTCTCGTTGTGACTATGTAAGTCCATTTCGTCTAGTTTCCGTTTACATCAGAATAATGGAGTAACTCTTGATGACTATTTTAAACTATAGGCTTCTAGCATTCCACAAGGCATTAAAAACAGGCTTATAAAATCTTGGAGGAGCAAAAGAGGAAACACTCCAACTCGTGAGAGCTACAGTTTGGAACCCAGAACTCACTGGAGCATCGCACGAGAACAGCTACAAAATCTACTTCCTGTCACGAAACCAGACGCAAAATGGGAACCAGGAAATGATGAAACCGGGAATGGACTCAATGGAAATAACGAAACCCGGAATGAAGAACAAACTAACGGAGATTTAAGCAGAACTGACATTGCAAAAGATGCTATTAATCAACATTCTAGCAAGCCTTCTGCTTATATTTAAAGTATGAATATGACTAGTTTAGATAGTTATTATTATTAGTCGCCAAAGTCACGTTATGGGCTTGTTAATAGAGAGCACCACACGGAAATGAACCGCCCAATATCTTTCCACAGACTTATACGTTAACACTCCTTTGAGCAGAAAAATAAACAGTAGATAAAGAAAGTATCGATCCATAGCTTTCACTTAGAATGGCCCATACACAGACTTTAAAAGAAACACTTGTACCGGCATAAACAGGACAATTGCCAGGAAACTAATGCTCAACAGCTATTTTTTTTTTAATGAAGAGTGTTGTTGCTTTTGTTTCTAATATACTTTTGTATATTCACGAGCATAAACCACCCAGTGACAGTTTAACTTCTAGTTAAGACATTTTACTTTTTTTGTTACAATAAAGTCTGTTAAAAGTACAAGGACCATCGTAACGCAAGTACCGGATCTGTAGTAAACGATCTAATCAGCTTAAATAACGTTAATGCTCCCAACCCTTGAGATAAAAGCAACATAACGAGAATATGTGGGAAAAGGGGTTTGGAAATGAAGTACTCCGACAACAGGTCAGTTTCCTTAGTCACTAAGTCACTAGTCTAGGTAATGAGAGATTGAAACCTCTCTAGGGGGTCAAAGATCCCCCTTTCCTCATCTCCAGGGGTCACAATCCCCTGGGCGATGTCCTTACTCCTCTTCAGGGGTCACAATCCCCTGAGAGAGGTCCTTAGTCAAGGGGGTCACAATCCCCCTCTCCTCTCCAGGGGTCACAATCCCCTGAGAGAGGTCCTTAGTCCTAAGGGAGTTTCGACTCATGGTTACCATGGGAACGAAACAGGGGGCTCACTCCCCATTCTGTGAGTCTATGGGGGCCAAGAGTGACCTGTATGGAGCACTCCATCCCAACCCAAATCTTTATTGACAATCTCAGTAGAAATAGAATGTTGAGACTAAAGGTTATATTGAACTAGAACTATGCAGTCCCTGAGAGTAGACAGGCCTAAAGAAGTTCATAAATGTCTTTGATGCAAATAGGCTGCATAAGTCCCAACAGCATTAGTTGCTAACTGTAACATGACATAAAAGAAGATCTGAATACATATGGTGATATATGCGGAGATTAGATATATGGACTATATATGGGGTTTATAAGATATTAGCTAATCTCCTAAAGTGGATGCAAAGACCCACGCGATTACATAAAGACAGTTCTTAAGTATTCTACCTTTACATAAGTTATATGTACTTGGTGTGTGACATGCTTAAAGCTTAGGGAGGGTGGGTGGGAAAGTTGCTTGCGTGCTAGCCGCCAAGGAATGAGTAAATTTGAGACTCACGATCAATGCATGTAGGAGATTGATAGTGAGATAAGAACCGGTTTAAACACGCAAAGCCTACGATATGCGTGACTAAGGCACGGAATCATCTTAACTTTAGACCATGAAACCCTACCCGTGTCTTATTACATATCACACACCTTACATGTGATCTCTCAAGGTTGTCACATTAACTTAAATTTATGTTGGCATAAATTGGTCTTTAATGCTCCCAACCCTTGAGATAAAAGCAACATAACGAGAATATGTGGGAAAAGGGGTTTGGAAATGAAGTACTCCGACAACAGGTCAGTTTCCTTAGTCACTAAGTCACCTCTCTAGGGGGTCAAAGATCCCCCTTTCCTCATCTCCAGGGGTCACAATCCCCTGGGCGATGTCCTTACTCCTCTTCAGGGGTCACAATCCCCTGAGAGAGGTCCTTAGTCAGGGGGTCACAATCCCCCTCTCCTCTCCAGGGGTCACAATCCCCTGAGAGAGGTCCTTAGTCCTATGGGAGTTTCGACTCATGGTTACCATGGGAACGAAACAGGGGGCTCACTCCCCATTCTGTGAGTCTATGGGGGCCAAGAGTGACCTGTATGGAGCACTTCATCCCCACAAATACACAAAGTGTATTCCCCATAGACGAAACAAAAACCTATTGTAGTAATAAAACCCCCAGAATTCTCACTTAGTTAAATGTATCATCCAATAACTGACGTGAAACCCCAAAGAGAAGGGAAGGTGGGCATCGGACGTATCTTTCGTAGCAGTCTGAGTATGTGAGACAGTATAATGTTCTCCAGCTAGCAATATCTGGAGAGGCAGGAAGCTAGGTTCTAAGGAACTTTAAGAAAGGTTTGAGCTTGGCTGTCTACCGGAAAGGGTCGGTTTTGCACTTTTTTATGACAACCTCGACAAAAGTAGGTTGCACAGATGTGGTTGGGATGAGATGTCAGATCTGGTGGGGTGGGATTAGTGTCTTATAATACCATTATGCCCCAAGTATATACTTAGGGACCACAAACTTTCAAAATAATCCTGGCTAATCTACCAAGTAGAAAAATCCCATGTACAAAGTTCACATGGAAGCTTTGGAATAAATGCGGTTACTTACAGAGAAACCGCTCTACGTTCAAAAGAGGAAGGGATCACTATGTTCACGGAGCTAGCGGGAGAACAGGTTAGGTGTACCAAGTGAAACTCGCTGGCTGAAATACGGAAATTTATGTTCGCTCAACAAAATTGAAATTCCGAAAGTAAAGGAAGAGTGAAAATAATAAGGCATGAAGGTAAGCACCGAGTTGTGTGAACCTTGCAATGGGCTGGTACTGATTCAAATGCTCGCCTGCCTGTTACGAAAACCCTTTAAAAAACCCAGTGGGAAAAATAAGGGAACGTATACTCCCAGAGAAATGCAGGCTCACCACCCCTAGAGCTCGGGGCAATCAGGTACCAGAAAATACGAAAATATGCCTAGTTACTGTAAGACTACTGAAGAAAGCAAGATCTGTGCAGGATCCAGGGCAAGGTCACCACTTCTGACTGTTGACAGACAGCAGGTACATCCTGGTGGTATGGTCACTGTTGTAAACTATAAAGTTCCAGCTTGTATGTGCCAGCCCCTCAGTGCTGTTGGGAGATGTCCACCAGATAACGAGGACCAGACTTTAGAATTGTTGACCTCATGAGCAGACTGATGGATGGCGCACGCTTGCAAACAAAAAATAGTATTAGGCATTGTGAGATAACAGGGGTATGACAAAAAGCACCAAATGAATGAGGTTAATGACGTTCCAGGTGAAATCATGGTTAGCTGCAATTTCTTTTCTGTTTGGATCCAGCAGTCCTCCCCGGCACTTATGAACGCCCGTTTTGCCCACTGCTGTTGCCGTTTTCAGTGACTAAAATATAGATGGCTGCATCACGGTGTTCCTAATTTGTTTGCTTTATCATTGCTAGGGTCTCGTGACAATGTAAGTTTTATGCTATTTCAGATTTATAGAAGATTGAGTGAGCTTATGTTTGAATCGCAACATCTTTTTACATCTGTGCTGCTAGCCTGTACTCTCTCTATGTCAAATATTCAATGTTAGTCGTTTGACTCCAGTTGAATTTTTTGGCAAATTCCGCGTATTTGGGAACCGGAATACGTCATTGTAGAAATTGCAGCGCAGCTGTCACGCTGTTTCTTTCGTACTGGCTTTCGAGGAAATTGACCATGTCATCTTGAAGAGCTGTAATGGGAAGGCGATAATCCAGAATGTTTTGGTAATAGCATGGCCTCGGGGACATCGTGTTCATCCACGATCGTGCCTATTAACTGAGCCAGGGCCGCCGGGTTTGAAGCCGGATTCTGGCGAACACCCCTTTTAATTCTTGTTCGCCATCATTGTCATTGTGTTTTCTGCTTGGGTTGTGGGCATCCTTTTTCGGCAGAGTCAGCTGATTAAGCGCTGCGTGTTCGAGGCTGTGAGTACATCCGCGTGAATTGAGCTAAGACGTACAGATAAACTGCTTGCGCGACCCAGGAATTGGTGGGTTAATTTGAGCCAGTACGAGACGGAGGGCTTAGTAACTTAGGCCCGAAAACTTCCATTTTGAACTCTGAGCAATCTTGATCTTGCTGCGGGGAAACTTGCAGCCTTCTCGAAAAAATTATTGATGCTCTGTGCGAAGCGATGGAAGAAGTTGCTTGCGTGCTAGCCGCCAAGGAATGAGTAAATTTGAGACTCACGATCAATGCATGTAGGAGATTGATGGTGAGATAAGAACCGGTTTAAACACGCAAAGCCTACGATATGCGTGACTAAGGCACGGAATCATCTGAACTTTAGACCATGAAACCCTACCCGTGTCTTATTACATATCACACACCTTACATGTGATCTCTCAAGGTTGTCACATTAACTTAAATTTATGTTGGCATAAATTGGTCTAAAAAATATGGCAAAAAAAATGCTAGACTGATTTCACGGTAGGGAAATTATATTATTTAGAATCGCTGAAACACGGCGGTTCAGTTCTGCTCCGGTTATTTCATTCATAGCACTACTTTCCGCTCACCACCGATCCTCAGGTCAAGCTCCAACACTGAAACATCTCCTTTTCGCTCTACAGCTTTAGGTTTCACAGAAGTTCTTTCTACCTCTAGTGCCTATTAGGACAAAATGATAATCACGATAAGAAAATAAAGATTTTCTTGGAAAGAGTTATTATTTTGCCACATCAAATGTCATCATATCCTTTTCCAGAAAAGTTTTATACAAACGTAAAGCTTCATTTTTGTGTCAGTTGCCTCAAATCCGTGATACATTCCGTTTATTCGTTTATATATTCACTAGTCCATATTCTTTCTTTCTATACAAAGCTCTGGATTACATCCATTGAGCACTTTTATAGCAGATGAAGAGTTCAATTTTTCCTCTACTAGTTATATATATATATATATATATATATATATATATATATATATATATATATATATATGCTTAAAAATGTAGTCCTTAGACTGAATTTCACAGTACTTTTGTGTTCATTTCTCTTCGTTTTAGCCAATTTATACATTTTCTTTTCTTTTTTTTTTCTTTTCTTTGTTTTCGTCTTTCGTTGTTTTGCGTTTTTCCTTTTCCTTCTTTATTCTTTTAAACTCCTTTATCCGTTTTTATCACTTTTCATGTCCACTGAGAGAACAGTTTTACTGTGAAAATTCGCGGTAGATTTGTTCGATAAAAATTACCTTCGATCTTTAGTTTGGGCTGTCTGTTTCGCAGTTGCAGGCTGAATTTAACGCCGTATGAAGGGTGTTAATCGAAAGGAAGGTTTGGAAATGTTAGTATGAATGAGCCATGCATATACGGTCATAGGATTCGTGCGTTAGCAAACATAGTTCTTCAATACAATGAAGAGGTTGGAAAACTTGACGTAACTTCCTTTCAAAGTGGCGTAGTCTAACCTAATATACTATATTATCTACACATGAGCACTGGCCAGGGCCTGGTAAGCTCACTCGATCTTAGCAAGTATTAGGACACTCTTATCACAACATGATAGAAGACCAAAGATGGAATATAACTTTAATTTTCGTCGCCTAAATCGACAGTTCACACTTGTGGTGCTTAAACATTCAGAACGCCAAAGAACGTTTTGTTTCCAGGGATGAACCATCTCGGTTGACATCAAAGGGGAAAAAAATCGATAAACAGAAAAACTCAGTGGTTAGAGCATACGAGTAGTATACGGTAGGTCGTGGGTTCGAATCCCATCTGGAACTTAGAAAAAAAATTCTGAGTTTCTTTTTCTCCACACGTATCTTTATATTTTTTCAATCAGAAAAACGAAAAAAGTAAAATTAAGTAAAGGAAGAAAGAAAGAAGACTAAACGAATAAAGGAAGAAGCAAAAAAAAACAAAGCAGAGAATGCAAATTACTGTGTAATTCAGTTTCAAATTCAAATTACTAAATTTTACAAGTAAAAAAAATGGCTGAATCATAAAACAGAGATTGTCCAGTCTTTGGTTAGTTACATCAAATAATGATTACCGCGATTGAAATATCTTTTTTTAATTGCGAGTAATCGTAGCAACGTAAATATTTTATACAATAGACGTTTCTTAAATTTATGCTTTACATGTTTAGTCGTGGTTAATGTCCGAATAGGAAACCAGACCTTTAACGTATAAAGGTTGGTTTTCACTAGCGCATAAGCACAAGCATAAGCATAAGCATAATCGGCCGAAAAGCAAGTGAGGACGCCAGAACATAAGCATAAAGACATACGCAAGCGCAGTATGAACGAAATTCTCGATACCAGCTTTCCTCGGCTGTGAGATCTGAATCAAAGATGGCGGATGGTTTGGTTGACCGCCTTGTGCTTATGCTTGTGCTTATTTCATCCCCGTTCTCACTTGACATAAATGTGACACAAGCATAGCATAAGCACAAGAAGAATGGAACGTCTTCTTGTGCTTATGCTTATCCTTATGCTTATGTCGTGGGAGTTCTCACTTGCTTCTGGATCTCTTATGCTTATGCCTATGCTTATGCTTGTGCGCTAGTGAAAACCAGCTTTAAAAGCCCGCAATACTTAATAGTAAACTATCAAGCAATCTCATTTCCAGTTTTCTCGTCGTTTAGATATACATGTACCTGTAAACCATGTTTCGCGGTCTGTCTCGTAACTCTTGAACAATATTTTGCAAAAATTCTCTGTTCTGCCTATGATTATGCCCTAATTTCCGATTTATTTAACATAAATTATTGTTAACTGGCACTTTTTGTGCTTCGCTTTATCATGTACACCACAGTGTCGTTTAAAAATTGCGAAACTGGTAGAGTACCAACAGAACCGTTGAAGGAGAAGTATCACGGAAATCAGTTTTAACCTTGGTCAAAGCCATGCTACAGTACCTTTACTTCAATATTTACAAAATAATACCACAACACCAAGAGAATGTAATCAAACAATTCTTGAAAGAGGAACAAATTAGGGTCTGTTCGAGCCCATTTTGGAGACGAGAATGTGGGAATTAGACCAAGAATCAGACCAAGTCCATCTATGACTAGAGAAACTCATCGACAGTTTTGGTACATTTTGTGGTAATTTATCACACCACTGGACCATTATTTTTCGGTTTCTGTTCATACAAAAACATTTTTTGATTTTAAAATGACACCCTATCCTAGTGATACTTCCCCTATAAGGAGCTCTCTGTTCCTGGAGATTGATACATCTTGATGTGCCAAAATTTATGTAAAAAGCAAAACAATCGGGGTTTGCCCTTCTTCAGTGATGACTATTCGTTAATCATTGTCTGTTAAGACACCACTAAAGAAAGGCAAAGCCCGAACCGAACTTTTTAGTTCCAATTTCTCCTTTCCAGTAAGATAAAGTTTAAATATCGATTGGAAAACTTTCAGAGTTAGTTTTTTTTTTACTAGCTATTACAACTACTAGCAAGAAAAAATGGACCCTCCTCGCTGCTTTACCATATGCCTTACACTTTTATTTTTCCCTTCTTGTAAAGATTTCGTTATATGTTACTGATGCCATTATTTTACTTATATGTTTCGTTTAGATGGCTACATGCTCTGTCGAACTTTTACTTTTTGAGTTATGTTGTATTGTTAATGCTTGCAAATGTGTTTATTTGACCAAATTTAAATAAAATATGCTACCATAAAAATAAAAATAAAATAAAAATAACAGATATATAATTAAAAGGATTCTGCGTCGATAGATTTAATTCAAACTTGTATCGACTTTTTTCAACTTTGGACGGTTTAAAAAGGGTTCTATTTTCAAGGTTGTTCCCTACAAAGATTTCAAAGATTAAAAAGATATTTTATACTAGCGAGCATTTGAATCAACAATTAAATGTCCTATTGTAGACCCCAATCTGCCTCGTGTACTTAGTTGCGATCATATGCTATTTTCTTGAAAATTGGAAGAGAGGTTATGATCTCCCGTGTAACATATCATTGTGTTTACAAACAATACGCCCATTAAATAACTTATCATGTAAGGCCAATATAAATATTTGTTATTTGCATCTAGCAAACCAATCTCCTGGGACTAATCTTGGGAATTTATATTTCTGGAATATTTTAAGTTAACCTTCTTCTGTGTTCATTGCTGTTTTTAAGTGGTGTCAAAAAATGACAAACGCTTCCACTGCAATAAAATCACTGCATTTTGAATTTAAAAGAAACCCGACTTTACATTTACTTTAAAATCAGATTTTGCTGTGCGTGAGCGGTGACACTGTTTCGGGATTCGATAATTTGGCGGAGTAATTCAGAGTACTCATTTTCACAGCGGTAGAGATGGTTTGGTGCTCATGAAAACTACTAAAGCAAACGGGGGTCCACAATTAAAATATTGAGAACACTATTTATTGGCAACACCTGCAGATAGCTCTTCTAATCCAAAACGAAAATCATTGAAGTTGTTCAATTCAATCCTGTAAATAATCTGCGGGTTCAACGCTTATATTTGTCAAAGCTGCATATTATTCATTACGTTTTAACATATTTATCATGTAAAAGGTTTTTTTTTCACACGGCAATTCATTTTCAAATTTTCGCATTTGTCTTTGAATTGGGAGACAAAATTGGTTTTGACTTGCGTAGCTTGTGTATGATGCAATTTGCACATAAAAACAACAAGCTTCATTTGAAACCTTTAGGGCGTTACCGCACGAAAGTGAGCATTCATTATAAATTTGAAGCAATGAAATATTGTTATCCAAACTAATCTACGAGAATTTCATCTTAAATGAAATAAAAAAATACGCAGAAAATTGTTCTTGTAATCAAACTCTCGACAGGGCGCAAAAAGATGCGGAGTTTTGACGTCGGCACTGGCGCAGGGACTTAAATGTTTAAAATGATATTCTTGTCGAAGAATTGAAAATCAGTCTGGCCTGATATTATCAATTTAGCAAACGCTGGTATATGAGCAGTTTGCGGGAAAACTACTTATTCTTTGATATTTAAAGTTATTCGTAAACTTAGTAGAAAATAATCTCGGCTAAAGAATCGGCCCTTGATTTGAATTTACCAAAGTGGTTTCCAGTCTTGTCAAGTATTGTTTGCCGACTGAAAACAACGCATGAAGGAGCTGAATAATTAATAACCAACCGAAGAAGTCCCGCATAAAATGCTCATTTATGAAAAGGCGGGAGAACGAAGTTCATTAGCAAAGCAAAACATTGCGGTCACCAGCTGAGCTAGGTCGTAATATTCTTCATCGCAGCTGCCAGTTCCCCAGTAAAATGGAAAAAGAACCTTTGTATTCATGTTTCTGTAACGCATCACCGCCCGAGCAAGCTTGATAATAACAATATTTAAACAAAAAAACACTCCTCTCACTTGATTGCAAATGAACTCTTGTAATTAATCATTCACTTGTGTATCATCCGAGTGGTAAAAAAGAAGGCAACGGCGACCCCAATTTATTCTACAGTAAATGTTTCCCTATCCTGTAATGCTTTGTCGCACGGCTAACCCAAAGTGACCTCGGGCGCGCACTATTATGTGACAGGTGGTTTAAATCCGGGGGGGAGAATCAAAACAAATTTAAAAAATATTATTCTTACATTATAAATCTTAAAGACTAGTTGAAGTGTCATTTCCATGTCATGTCAGTTTTTCAGAAAGTTAGTTCGAATTTCCTTTTTGTTCTCAGAGTTAAAGATTTGTTCTCCTTTATCGCCCACGTAGATGGAAGATTTGTCTACCGGCTCGTGAATACGCTTAACAACCTGTTGTTAACCAATCAAGAGTGTTTTTAGAAAACAATAACAATAAGCCGAAGTATGTCCATGGCACGCGCCGATTGGACAAAAGAGAATAAAACACTGATTGTATTAACACGTTACTGCCGTTTTAGAACTTATAATTCCCAGCGGTCGGCACGTGTGGTACATTTGAAAGGTTCACAAGAGAAAATACAACTGGCTGTAAGAAGCCCCTCAAAGGCGCTGGCTCAAGTATTAGCTTCAAAATATCATTTTAAATCACGGAGAGTAGTGTTACAACCAAGAAAACGATGCCTAAGTCATTTTTGCTTCGACGCCATTTTAAGCAGGAATGGAACAATACAGAAGACGATTATCCAACTCAAGGTAAGTGAAGTATTTCCCATTCTAACTTTTGAAAACAAGAATAATGGACGCTAAGGTTTTATACAAAATACAAGGTAACTTACCAGACTTCTATGTGTATTTATTTTATACTCACGGATTATGCATATTTTTAGGACCTTTAGTGCAGATGGATTATTGGGGTGGATTCCCGGAACAATCAGAATCGCTGAAGTTCAATTTTCAGCAGCAAAATAGCTTTGGAGAACTGGCATCAGACGAACATGGAAAATATCTTGATGAGAGAAGAAACCAAGTGGAATTCTTCAGCGCAGGTCGTAGTAATTACACCAATAATATGGCGCCAAATCAAAGTCTCAAAGAAATAGAATTGAAGCCAAACAACCCTAGAGGCATTTCACAAGCAACGGATGAAGAATACATCAGTGCAGAAGCAAGAGATAAAACGCGATCGGGTAAAATCAATAAAAGGTCCCAGCAGCGAGTCAATGAAGAACAAAAACAGCATCGTGAAACCTCCAAGAAGCTGTCCCCATCACACAACAGCCCGACAAACAAGCAGCCATACAGGTGCGATCAGTGCGGCAAGATTTTCAAAACCAAATACACACTTACCATCCACCTGAAGATGCCTTCCCACACTGGCGCCAAGCCGTTTGTGTGCGCCATATGCGGCAAGGGATTTCGCCTATCCAGCACGCTCTGCCGTCATAAAATCATTCATACTTCTGATAAACCTCACAAATGCCACATTTGCGACAAGGCCTTTAATCGCTCATCCACCCTGAAGACTCACATACGCACTCACAGTGAAATGAAAGAATTCGTATGCGACATTTGCGGCAAGGGTTTTCATCAAAAAGGCAATTTGCGTAATCACGTTCTGATCCATACAGGGGAGAAACCGTATCACTGCAATCTTTGCGAGAAAGCGTTCAATAAGCTGTCCAATCTGAAATTCCACATGCATATCCATACAGACAATGCTCCATACCGCTGCCGCTTCTGCAAGACTTGCTTCACCCGACGATGCGATCTCAAACTCCACATTTCTGATTGCAATCCCTAGAATTGAAGAAGGAAAAAAGCAGCCCAAGCGGTTTGCATTAGGTGACAGTTAATCGACATTAACACGTAAAGCAAATGGATGGTTTGCTGATCAAATATTTATAGCGAAGAAGCCAGAGATTTAGATGAACTTTCCTTGTAAAACGTTTTGCTTTTGAGAATCAGTTGAAGACTGTAAAAACCGTGATAGAGCTACATAATTATCATACAACTTGCGAGGTTGTTTTGTAAGAAGGAGAAACTAACTTCATCGTTCTATTTCTACGAAATAATGAATTTTGGTTTAGTTACCGCAACGAACTAGCTAAATGCCACATTACTGAAAATCAAATTTGCTTGCATTGGCTTTGAATTTTACACGTAAGGCTAATTCCTTGCTTGCAGAACTAAATATCGTTTTCTGTGTATGTAAAAAATAGAACTTTGTGTTCCAAATAGTATGAAAAAAACCCGTTTGTATTTAAAATGATATTTTGTAAAACAAATACGATGCACAAATTTATCTTATTGCACTGCTAAGGGCTGTGGCTCCTCGATTGTGAAAACGCACCAAGCGTATACCACTTGTATTAATCGAATGAACAAAAATTTATATTATACTTTGCTGGCAAAGATATTTGTGTCTTTATTCTTTACAGTTATTTTTTCTGCTTTTAAGATATTTGTTTGCTACTTCACAGACAGGTGAAAAGAACATGTGAAATATCTAAGAAATGCCTTCTTGAGGCAGCAAGGAGACTTATAACTTATTAACAAGTGTCGAACCTGCTCATTAACATAACTGGGACACCGCAATGATAAACCTATAAGATTTTAAAGGAAAAGACCAAAAAAAAGATAGCAAAGTTAGCTCATTTCTACTTCGAATAATGTAGAAATTCAACGAGTCTTGTTTAACCTGGGGAGGATTCTTGCTTTTGAATCGAATGTTTATTGCTCGGAAGCGATTAAGCTGCACAATGACGGGAAGATTGAACTTTTGTTTTGTTAAACGTTCTTCATTTTCAACCAAAACAAACTTAAAACTTTTAAGATTTGAATATGAAAAATCCTAAAACGTGACAACGTGGGACAAACATACGGTGCAACTCAAAGTAGAAGCGTGGGCCGCAGGGTGAGTCAACGATGTGTTTCTCTTAAAATACGACCTTAACTGGCCTTTTCCGTTAATTTCCCTGCTTTAGTCCTCAGCGGATCATTTACACCTTATTCATTACTTAACAAAACCACCTGAATCCAATTTAACGTGGATTTTTGGCTCAGCACAAAACGAAATTGATATCAGACCAACTGAACGAAATAAAAGACATCATGACTACGGTTGAGATTGATCTCAAAAACCGTTTTCTTTTGCCTTTTGTGTGAAAGTACACTGTTTTGTGTTTTCGTATGCAAACCGAGCTCAAAACAACACAGGTTGTTTGTACAGTATTGTTAAGGCAATCACAAAGGATTTAATTATCAACAACAGTGCTCCCAGAGACCTGAGATTTGGCGTTAAGTGGTGAACTCATCAACGGTAATTAACGCGCGTGGCTTTTCAAAAGAAATCCTAATTTATTGAAACAGGTGTAATTCGCACAGGCCGCTTGCTGATTTTTCAACATTGCGAGACAAAGCAAGAAGACAATACGTGGGTGGCTAGATAATCAAGCGCTTAGAAAAGAACGAAAATAGACCTATTCGAAATTAGGAAAATGTTTGTGCATATAAATTCGATGCGATCTTTCTGAACTAGCTAAGAGCTACTATTCTATTTTAGGAATTCAAATTTGTAGCGAAGACAGTGGAACCGACACGGGATTGCTAATATTTACTGAAATGCATATTACTGAAAACGAGCTTTGGAGCTATAAAGGAACATTCAATCTTTTATGCGCAAGAAAAAAAATAAGGTGAAGAAAAAAAAAGCATACGATTTAAAGTGTTCTTATACCCTTTGAAAAGTCTATCGCATAACACATTTGAATGGCGGCACTAGTTTGTTTTGCTCCCTACCGAGTAGCAATAGATTATACTATTATTTACGGTATATGACTAATGCGTAAAGCTATATTTCCAGCAGCGAGCATGTGAATATAAAAATTAGTGTCATAGCAAGCTAGAGATAGGCGGCCGCGGCTTATGTACGCTAAATACGAAAACAACAACTTCTTTTTCATATCAGTTCAGGTACACTAGATTTGCGTTGTTTGCGCGATTATCACTCGATATTGTTGCAAAAAATAAATTTTAAATCATTGCTATGTCTTCTTTGTCAATATATAAGTAAATTTTAAAATTTTACAAAGTATATTTTTTTTGTCTGATCTATGCGCGGATGTGTGCAATTTGAAATTTTAAGTTTAAAAAAAATACATTATATTTCATTTGGCATAAACTGTTCTTTCAAAGTCGATAAGAGTTGCACTCTCGCAGGGTTAATTGACTTTTTCCCTGAATGAATGCTGTCTAGAATGCGTGTCTTCGCAATTTATTAAAATGAGTTTAATCTTTTAACCTTTTAAAAGTCAATCCTGCATTGATGGAAATTGCATTCAAAGCCGTGACTAAAGATGATCTATTTTAAAGGCTGACAAATTGATGCTTGCACTTTTGATATAAAAAATGTAAAAGTTAAATTTTGTGCAATTAACATAAACGCCATTTTATCTGCGAGTTAAAATAATTGCACTTTTAAAATTAAAAACATCCCTTATGTGTAAACGTTTTGCAGTTTTAGAAAGTTAATTAAGTAAAAATTAATTTAGCACAATAAAACATTTGTCCCAAAAAACGACTTTAGATAAAAACTTGACCGCGATTTTCAAATTAAACAAAATATAGTTTACTTTCTAAATTTCCAAAGAATCAATGCAGCGCGGTATAGATTGTTTTGACAATAGCTTTACTTTTTTATATTTTTTTGCCGACCAATCTTGATGATCTTAATCAAACAAGCTTGATTTTCGAGTGAACGCGCTTCTATAAAATAAATTCAAATAAAACAATAAAGAAAACTGGCACATTATACATATTTGTTATTAAATCTATTCATAAAATCTGTTCTGCTGTTTCGGGTAGTATTATAATTATTACTGATACTAAAATTGTGATCTTCGGTTTGGATAGAAAGCTTTCTATATTATGGATGGTATCTTAACCCTGCGAGTCTAAAATCTTGAATAAAGACAAACATATAACTGTCAGTTAAAATATATAAAACCATACACGAAAATTAAATTGTACATATCTCGCGCAATTTTGTAATAAAAAATAACCTTTTACTAAACCATAAACCATTTACTGTAGCCCTAAAGAAACGTGGTTGATTAGTATGAACCTTAATCCGGGAAGATAGCAACAAGATGAACCAGGCGTCTTCTAGTAGAAATCATAAGACAAAAAAAAAACGAGAAAACAACAAAGTTTAACGTGTTTACTAGCTGTGTTCGGGCAAATTTGGCAAATTCGCAAGCAAAACTTCTACTAAGAAAATTGGCTTTTTTAAACAGATCGGCGAAACCAAGAAATCATTCAAAATAATTCAAAGGGTTATGAAGGGACAATGAAAGGCAATGAAGGGACAACAATTTCAGTATTACCACAGCTACTGAGAACCAAAAACATTGTTTTTATTTTCTCTAGCCCGTCATAAGCCATCTATTGGTTTGTATCAACTGAAACGCATCGTCCTTCACTGCTTATTGGTCGTTTTCATATTAGAAACGGATTATCCGAAGGCGGTGATGATAATTTTAGATGGATAAGGCGCCTGATTTTATCCGTCTGCTTACCGGTCTTCTTAGACGAAGTTTGAACACGAAATATGAAGGTCGAGGTACTGCCACAAGACATTGAATAACACAATCGACCCAAATGCGATCGCCAAGACTTTCGCAAGCGCAAAACAAGCAAAGGAAGTTGGTTTAAATGCCGCTGGTTTAAAACAGGACAGAAAGTGACTATCAACTCACGATTTAAATCCCCCCATGCCGACGACCGAAACAACGTACAAATGATGAAAACGAAACCGGTTGGATTTCGGCTTTCCCCACTTTTTATTTTGTTCTGCCGTCCATGCGTATTATCAGTCTAGACGGATTACTCGTCTGAGGGATACCCTCTCTACACTGAGGATTCTTCTCTTGTACAGTGGAACCCTCACTTTTGGATACTTGTTCTGGTTCCGGCCGGCAAAACGCTCAATAATCTAGTTTGTAATTATCGCCTCTATTAAATGGCCACTTCTATTAAGAGGGCACTTCTATTAAGGGGACACTTCTATTAAGGGGACACATCCATTAAGAGGACACTTCTATTAAGGGGGCACTTCTATTAAGGGGACACTTCTATTAAGGGGGCACTTCTCCTGCTCACGACGTTGTCCCCTTAATGAAGGTTCCACTGTATAAACTAAGCCATTCGGACATGGAAACATTTGTGAAAACTCGAAAACGCCGGCGGAAACTCTTGGCTACGGCTGTGTGTCAGGCTTTACGACATCGGGCGAAACTTCTTTCAAGTCCATATAGAATCATGATAAGTCCTTTCTTTTTCTCTTGTCGACATTTCGCCCTTTCGGTTTTAAGCAACGTATTGATACTACTCGCTTGGGTGGCTATTTGGGTCGTAATGTTCCCAAACTAAAGTATACCGTGCAGATAACTTTAACTATTCCTAATTCAGATTATGATATCAGTTCCCCTTGTCAGCCTTGTGGAATACAGGTCCGATTACTCATGATGTGATGTGCAGGGCCGATCATTATTTAGCGAAAGGCGAGGGCCATTTAGTTTAGAGGGAGAGTCGTTAGTGTACGTGCGCCGTTTTGGGGAGGGCTATAATTTTTTATCTAACTTGTATTTGAGGGGGGTCCTTGATTTTGAAAAATACTTTAAAGAGTAATGTTATTATTTTAGGTTTTTCCAATGTTGTGATGACGTCATGCATACCAGCCAAGCGGCGTGCGTCACGAGTTGCAATGCCCCATGGTCCCGGACTAATTAATTTGTATAGCGGCTCATTTTCCCTTAATGTCTCAGTCGACGGAGTGAAAATTTCCTGTTTGCAGTATTTTGCCTGAATTTAAATCCAGCGCCTTTCCTTTGGTACAGTAATCAAAGAGACAAGTCTACAAATGCAAAACGACTTCGCAAAGGCCGGATTTTCTTTTTCTCAAAGACGCAAGATACAAGACAAAGTGTATATCACTCAAAACGTAACAGCTGACGACAACATGTATCGGGACAGTAACGTACATGTGATCCACATTCAGGTACGATAACACCCCGTCTCTCTAATGTTACCTTACTATTTTATTGAAATATTTTTGCTTTGTTAATCTGCAAGTCTGGAAGCGTCAGTAAGTAATTGCCAACTTTTGTGCTTTTTATCTGTTAATATGTATGTTTGTTTGTTTGTTTGTTTGTCTGTGTGTTTGTTTTGTTAGGTCCTTTTTATCCAATGTCACATCGCACCGGTACCTTCGATTTCCAACAACATTTCTTAATTTACAATTTTTAAAAGTTTAAATACATTAAGAGGGCATAGCGGTGGAATTTTAAAGACGGAATAGTCGGCGAAAATTATTTTTGAAATATCAATTGGTGCTCATCTACAGATTATTAACTTTTTTCTAAATTTGAAAAATCCCTCACCCTTCTCGTTTCTCTCAAATACTTCTAAAAATAACCTTCACGTACAAACCGATGGAGGCATTTTTGGATTGCTTGAAATGTTAAGCAGATAATTGTATAAAACCGATCTACCACAGCGCAAAAAATAGCAGTTTACTGTAATGCTTCCTTTTCTCAGCTTTCAATAAGCATAATTGAAACTGACACAAAAAGCAAACCGCTGATCAGTGACAGATTCGTGCTTGGATTCAGGATGGGGCAGTGGGTGACACTGAGTGAGTGAGTGAACAATATCTCAAATGAAAAAACAAGTGCAGCACTTCGAGCCGGATTCAATTTAACTAAAAGACAAAACCTGAGTCCTCCGAGTGCCTCAACTAGATCCGCCACTAAAACTACAGGGTGTCCCAAAAGTTCGTTCCTCTACTTTACAAGCCTGTATTTTATTCTATATCGACTCATGTTAAAGCCTTTTAATACAAACTTTCACAAAAACAATTCAGTTTAATGCCCTTATTACTTACGGGGTTAAACGCAGCAGACCCTTTTTCATTTTCCCTCTAAAATATGAGATTATAAATCGCGCGCGCGAAAATTTCCCGCCATTTTAAGGCATTTCACAGCCGCGAGTTGCTCTGAATTAATTGCCAGTGTTTTGCTTAGCGGCTTATAAAATGAATCCTCAAAAAGCCAAAAACATCTCCTATCTCCCAAAGTATCTGTTTCACCTGCCTAACCCAAAGAATGACATCGTCTGGGGATCACAAGAAAGCTAAGTACCACCTTCATACCAAATGAAGCAAAGTTCAAAGAGGATGATCTGGGGCGGAATGATAGGTCGCGGTCTCACTGATCTTCACTTTATTCCACAAAGACAGAATGTTACTGCTGATTATTATATAACAAAAATACTAGAAAAAGAAGTCAAGCCACTTCTGTGTCGTAAATCTTTAAGTGAAGCAACCGTGAAAAGAAAACGTTTCATTTCGAACCGTAACACGACATTCGTTCAAGACGTGGCACCAGCTCACACAGCTAAGGCCACGCAAACATGGTGCGAAACAAATTTGCCCAATTTTATTGAGAAAGCAGAGTGGCCACCCAATTCACCAGACATCAACCCGATCGAGAATCTCTGGAGTATAATAGATGAATTCACATACAAAGATCCTATCCCGAAGACCATGAAGGAACTGAAACGGCGGCTCAAACTGGCATGGACAAACGTCCCGTTTTCCACGCTACAAGAATTATTACACTCCATGCCGGAGCGGCTACGAAATGTGATAAAAAATAATGGAGGCCACTCAGGCTACTGAAACAACGTATGAAAATAGTGTTCACAACGGTTAAGACTGCTGGTGTTTTGATACATACTAACATTGCTTGTGAATCAAAAGCTATTTGAATATACATCAGAGGAACGAACTTTTGGGACACCCTGTATAATTTTCCTTCGTAAGAAAAAAAAAGAGGTAGGGTAGGAACTTAATCAACAGTTTGATTATCGGCCATTACTACTGGAATATTATCCAATATCTCTCTCGTCTTTGTTTGTGCTTCTTTCGCTGTAGTCTCTCAGATGACTTTCTGGTATTTCCTGATCATGGTTAGAATATCGATACCTGACGGCTAACCACAGAAACACAGCCGCATTCACCAGCATAAGCCCAGCCAACAGGAACATGTAGTATTCCAGCGAACCTTTGTTGAGGTCATCAGGATACCAATGACCATCTGACGCATGTTTGACAATGGACGCCAACGCTGATGCGACGTAATAACCTAAACCAATCATCGCCAAGCAGACACCCATCACCACGCCGCGCAGGTCAACAGGGGACTGGGAATAGGCAAATTCAAGACCTGGAAAGAAAACACACTTTGCAACTCAACAGGATGCTAAATGAATGGCCAGGGAGGCAAATGCAAGGCAGCAAGGCGGGGGTGGGGATGGTAATAAGGATCTCAACCAGTCAAGGCGGCAACACCAAAGGAAAACATCACATTCTTCATATGACGGCTTCACGATTTGTTCCGACTCATTCAATCACTATGTGTCCAGGAATTAGAATTTACAGATACATATTAGACTGTTGTCCTGTGCAATTGTAAATATCATTGTAAATATAGCCGTGAATGATTACAGTACCTGTTACTCCCACCAGAGCCTCGCTTGCCCCTTGTAGAATGTACTGCGGTACTTGATAAAACACACTCATAGTGGATGCGTTCACAGTTTTATCGAGCACTTCTTGTTCAAACGTCCCACGAGTGTTAATGATGTGTTTTCTTTCAATTTCAATGATTCCCGCCAAAACAACTGAGCCAGCGGCAAACAGCAACCCGACACCGATTCTGCGAAGCGGGGTAAAGTTGAAGCCGAGATGGCGCAGGCCTGGGTACACAACTCGGTCGATAAAAGGAATAAGAAGCAGCAAAGAAATGTTTTCGAAAATGCTGAGTGAAGCTGCAGGAAAAGATATTTTGCCAGTGACCTTTAAATCCATGTAAGAAGCTTGTAGGACATATGTGGTAAGACCCTAGGGAAAATCAAACAAAAGGTTGTCACGTTTTAAGACAACTGAAGAATTAACAGTATAACTAATCAGTGTATGGTTCAGTCTTGCGATGTCACAAAACTCAGATGGTGTCTTTGGTAATGAATAAGTGAAGTAAATAACCCAGTCTCGAGTCCTCCGTTTACGTCAAATAGCAAATTTGAATGAGTCAACACAATCCTCAGATACTATTCCTTACTTTTAAGACGTCAAAGTGAGGCAGCAAACTTTAAACCACTTATTAGCCGTATGTATCAAATCGCTCTCTTTCTGGAATACGTTTCAAGATATCAAAATAAAAAACTATTCGGTTACTTTGATGAAACTACTAATTGGCAGGCACTGAACTATTAAATGTTAATAGCGAAATACCACATTTTCTGCACAAACAGGCGCCAAGACAAACTATGCTTCCAAAGCTTCATGCTGCCAGTTCAAACAAAAATCCAAATAATAAAAGAAATTTTTTCAACTGCATAAAATGTCTGCGGACATTTTACTGAAGGTGGGCAGTTCTGCTTTAACGAGTTCTTCATTTTGTAGTAGTCCGTAAACATAGTATTATCACTTGTTATTTAAGTTTTAATAGAATACTGAATGTTTTGGAAAAATACTAAATAGTATCAGAAGGCCATTAGTGTTGTATTGCAAAATGAATTCCATAGTAATCGCATTGGCTTTGTATATTGATTATTATATAGTAACTTTAATAGTAATTATAATAGTAATGTTATTTTTATAGAGCGGTTTTCAATTGAGTATCGAACGTAATTAAACGATTGCTTTGGTTTTGCATTGCTACGCTTCGTGATTGGTTAAAAAATCTTGCGCCACTTTATCAACCAATCAGAAGTAAAACTAAACTGGCGAACCAATCGTGACTTGCTCGCACGCATTTTCCCGCGCTTGGCGCCGGCCACACGTATTTGCTTGTCTGCGTCTGCTGTGATTAGCTAACGTAATTATTTTGGTTTTGGTTTTACGACACTCAATTAGAAACCGCTCTAGTAATGTAATGATGTAATAGTAAATGTATTAGTAGCAGCTGCTGTATATAGAACTGAGATAAAACATAAGCGCGGAGATGGAAAATTTCTCTTCAAGTGCTCACTCGATATTTTCCGAGTTTTCCCTAATATTTCCGAAGATTTCCGACGAGGATCCAAAGATGTTTCGATTGTAGACCAGCACCGTTAAAGGCAAACATGGTAGCAAACGTTAAGATATTAATATCTTCACTCTTCACAGTAAAGATAAAATTGATATCTTCACTCTTCACAGTGAAGATAAAATTGATATCTTCACTCTTCACAGTGAAGATAAAATTGATATCTTCACTCTTCACAGTGAAGATAAAATTGATATCTTCACTCTTCACAGTGAAGGTAAAATTGATATCCCGGCTTCACATGTGAAATCCTTGTATTTCACTGAAGTAAAGAGATAAACACCTAGGAAATTCCACATGTAAACATGTTGTCTTAAAAGTACGTAAAATGTTTGACACTGGCTTTTAAAAAACGTAAAAACAAACGTTTTGTAAGAAATACTTGAAAGACGTTTCGACCTATGAACTTAATAGGTCTTCTTCGGTTTAGATGGTATGAGAAAGGATAACAAAGAAAGGTCCAAAAAGTTATGCAAATGTATGTACTGGCGTGCGAGAAGACTCAGTCGCCCAAGAAGAATTTCGTTGTTTTACCATACATTAGAGGCACCTCCAGGGTGCTACAAAAAGAAGAAGGCGTTAAAGTCGGCTACAAGCCTGTTAAAACATTACATCAATATTTCCCAAGACCTAAAGACACATCGCAAGAAATAAACGATGTTGTTTACAAAATAATTTTTTTAAACTGCGAATTCGTGTACTATAGACAAACCGGAAGAGCTGTCAGTACTAGAATTTCGGAACACAGAATGGCATTCGGCACTTTTGACTCTAATTCTAAATAAGATCGCGCAACACGCACATCAACACGATCACAACATGGATAAGATCATCGACAGAGCGAGAAACTATCACACACGACTATTTCTGGAAACGTGGTATTCCCAAAGAGACCCCAACTCCCGGGTCCCAACTCAAGGAATGATCACGTAGACATTCCTGACATTTACGCTTCCCTTTATTAATTTATTCTGTTGTCTTCTCGCACGCCAGCACATTTGCAGAATTTTTATACCGTTCATTGTTAAAAAAAACTTGAACAAAGCTTTATTTTTTAAAAAACCATGAATGCCGTGTGTTTATGACTATATTATTTACAAATTATAATAAGCCTACTATCTTCAGACCTGACTGACGTAAAATTGAAACAATTTTTTTAATTTTTTTAAAAAAATACAATATTAATGTGTCAGAATGATACCTTTCATTGTTATGCTTTCTCATTCCATCTAAACCGAATAAGACCTAAGTTCTTAGGTTGAAACGTCTTTCAAGTATTTCTTACAAAACGTTTGTTTTTACGTTTTTTAAACACGAGCCAGTGTCAAACATTACTTACAAAATCGCAATTAATTTACAAAATAATGCTTTTTACCTGCCCAAATATTGTCCAGTAGAGTATAAATGTTAAAAATATTGGCA
This sequence comes from Dendrophyllia cribrosa, assembly GCA_024195265.1. NCBI lineage: Eukaryota > Metazoa > Cnidaria > Anthozoa > Scleractinia > Dendrophylliidae > Dendrophyllia > Dendrophyllia cribrosa. The sequence goes on along the minus strand of JAJLRJ010000002.1, from coordinate 1,858,676 downwards.
TCAATCGAACCACCGACTTAACACCTTGCACCATTTCATCGGAGAAGTTTCCTCCTTTTGCCATCTTAGCTCCATCAAGCCAGTGGGTCAAATCCGGGGATTTCTTGCAGCAAAGTTTGTGCTTTAGGCCACTACCAATGATACGTAACGTGTCTGTCAAATAACTGCCCTGTGGGGGGTAGAGTGTGTAGTACTTCCTCCCAATAAGCAATAGAATGGTTGCCAAAGTCATTGATACCGCAGTAATGAGATAACCATAGAAAAACGACACTTCTTGTTGAACGTACACAACAATGGTAAAAGCAAGCAGCCCGCCAACTTGAATAAACCAGTAAAACCAGTCGAAGAATTTCTGTACCACTTCTTTTCCCTCTTTCTCTACTTGGTCCGCACCCATTGGAGAAACGTTTGCCTTGATTCCCCCTGTACCTATAGCAATAAGAATGAGTGACACAGCTAGGAATCCTTCTTTACTGGGAATGCTCAGGGCATAGGCCGCTGGATAGCTATAAGTGGTGGCAGTGAGGACAGCCGTACCGGCTAAGTAGAGCAGCGAGCATCCATATATGGTATTGTATCGACCGAGAATTGTGTCAGCTAGCCATCCGCCAATAACAGGAGTGAAGAAACAAGTTCCTAAAATCAAATAAATGTTTTCAATTAAGGGAACGATTCAACATAGCGTGACGAGCAAAATACGGGAAACATTCTTTGAAATGTTTTGGGCCTTTTTTGTGGTCCAAGTTGACCAAGGAGGAACGTGGTTTGGATAGTGTGTGAGAACTTTTAAACGTGGGATAAGGAAAAGAGAAATAACGCACTTGATTGAAGGCGGGACTTGCAAGAACTGCTATTTATGTTATAGTTAACTCAACCTCGTTTCCAGGGTCTCTCTTCTTCCCGCCCCCTGGAGCGAGGGGAGCGAGAGAGAGAGAGACCCTGGGAACGAGGTTGTAGTTAACTTAGGAAGTTAAGTGATCGTAATTATATGATTAGGGTATGTTTTTGAATACGTTTTTAGCTAGGGTTTTATTATAATTAGTTTTTAACTAGAGTTTTATTTAGAGTAAGTGAACAGTACTGTACTGCATGTGATGCTGAATATTATGCTGTACAATTCAAGTAAGTCGGTGTGAAACCCTTGTGCTGTGATCATTCAAAGTAAACGGCTTTTAAGCAGTTCCTTTGGTACTGTTTATTTAATGTATGTATTATGCTATACAAAGTGGTTCTGAGTCTACGGAGGAAATTCTGAAGTGTGACCTGGTTCAAATGAAAGCTACTGAGCAGCACTTTCATGTGAGACTGTTTATTAGGCTAGGCTGTACAAGGTTCTCTAAGTATATGGATGAAATCGTTTATTTACTTATGAGATGAAAGATTTTGCTCATCAGTGCTATAATCGGGAAATTCGATGAGTCTAAATATACAGTTAAACGTTGAAAATTAACTTCACCTTGAAACTCAGTAATAACTGATATACAGTTAACTTCTCATTGAAAATATAAAATATACACTGAACATTTATACCTTGAAAAGCCAAAGTAATTGTACTGGGTAATGGAGAAGCAAGCTTGAGAACATCTTTACAATAAAACACCAGATTGGCTGTCACGCCATAAAATGTCAGACGCTCGCAAAGCTCCACAAACAGAATGCATAGAACCACAAGGTATCTGCTTCGCTTTGATCGCTTCTCGTCATGCTCTATTGAATGATCACCTGCTACAGTGGCAGTGCTCTGTGCTGCTAGTTGTTTATGCCTGCTGTGATCATCGTCGATCAATGGGCAATTTTCATCCGCCATTACGTTGGTCTGCATGAAGAAACAAACTTAGTGTTCAGATGAAGAAGGCAGATAAAGTAGTACGTAAGTAGTAGACGCCGTTTTCTCGCATTAAACTGAGTGATGAGAAGTCTACGTGTGTAACTTACTTGTGAGGGGGCGCCCCAGATGGCAGGATGCAAAGAAACTTATGCTCAGTTAAAGTTTAAGATGAGGAAATGGCTCATGATATGTAATACTATACTGTAGTAGTACCAGGCGGGGGGCGGGGGGGAGGGGGGTACTCCCACAAAATGACTATACGGGTATGTGCCGTCCAACGGGATCGTGATTTTGGCACTCCTGATCTAGAAGGGTGTATCCATTTTAGAGACGTTTCCTAGAACGGGGTATTTTAAGAGCAAATTCTTTCTAAAACAGGGTCCAAATTTGGAGACCCGAGCGGCACATACCCACCCAAAACATACCCGAGTACCCCCGGGGAGTAGTACACCTAAAGAACATGTACGTACGTCACGCAAGATCAGACTAAGGAAGGTGACCGATGGTTTATTGGCTTTTTCTTCCCAAATGAATCTTGAATACCTTATTTTCACTTATAAGAAATTGATAAAAACTCCTGATAATTATTTCGCGAGAGAAGACACTGATTTCGAATTCCTCGTGATAAACGTGATGAGTTCTTGACCAAAACAGGAAGGAGGGGCGTCTCTCGGCAAAACATTGGTCGAGTCATCACTTCCTAAAAATGGCGGGCAAATTTGTTGTATGTTATCTTTCAAAAAATGTGGAATTTCCTACAGGTTGGTCGATGTTCTCAGGATTCTAAAAATATAAGAGACTTGTTTGCGATAGTTTTCATTAGCATAGAGTATTCAAAAGAGTCATATTTGGATTGGAAACCCATTCTGACCAAGTAGTTAAATTTGTTCTTCTGTTAACGTTTTCGGGTAGCTCGTGCAGTGATGCGGAGATATTCTGATCCCAGAATAGGAGGTTTGACACATGGTATATTAAACTTGTTGTGTGCCGAGTCTACTACCGGAGTCTCAATCCTTCACTGCTTCGTTTCACAATCCCATTAAAGTCACGGAGTTGCATGTGGAGAAAGCTGGAGGAGATCACCGACACAAACTGTGTGACGTTCGTATTTTTAAATTTAGAGGAAATGTATGGGAATATCGAAAATGTTCAAATTATCGTAATATACTGCGATGAATATTTACATATAAAGATCAAAATAAACGTATTGAAATATTGTGTGTTGTCGTTCTTGTAGCTGAAAACGGCGCATTTTAGCGATTTGAAGGATTTTGCGTTGGACGTTTACCTGAGCGTGTAGTAGAGAGACTATTCGCTCAGGTAAACGTCCAACGCAAAATCCTTCAAATCGCTAAAATTCGAACGATCATACAGTTTGTGTGGGAGCCCTGTGATATTACCGCTCCAGGTTGGCACCAGAGGTCATTAGCGGCCAAGTGTTGGAGATTTTTTACTCCCATGTAAATAATACCGTCAGTGAACACTCCTTGAGTCGAAAATCAACAATACTTTTGAAATTTTGGATCTGCTATACAGGTATCGGTGTAAAACAGTACTGTACATATCTTGAGCTTTTTTGTATTCTGATTCTCTATTTTAATAGAATTAAAAAAGAAAAGATGACACGACATACCGTATATAAACCTATACTAGATTCATCACAAGGATCTAGTTATACACAATGTGTAAATCTGTTTTGTTACCATTTATTTACTTGATTTAAAAAGCTACAAGCCACTGAAAACAGGTTATTGAAAGTAGTTATACTTTGTTTCTTGCAGGAAAGATCACTCGTTGGGCTAAATTTATTGTTACATTGTGAACATGTCACAATGGATGGTACGTATTGTCTCAAGAATACCTCGCTGGGCATAAAATAACTGTGATCTAAAAGAGCTATATGGGAGATAAAATGCCGTAAAGCTTATCACATACTCTAAGGTTATTGAGATTTTCAAAATCAGCTGTTATGTCATAAGGGGTACTTTTCATTTCATACTGCCTAATCATGCTATCACATTTACGAGATCCGGCCTTATTTTTACACCCCTTCAAACAGCATTGTACATCTTAACCCTATTCAGCCTGGGCTTTTTTGAGTTCCTGAGCCTGGGAGGGGACTCATTGTGCCCCCCCCCCCCCCCCCCCCCCCCCCCCCCCCCCCTTCGTAACTTCAAGAACATTAAGGCTATGACAATGAAACCTAGAGAGTACATAGTACGTCCAAAAATGTCTCCTTTGCGGTCCGCACAATGGAATGATGACGTCATATGACGTAGTTATTAGGTAATTAGTTATACGGCCGCCATCTTGGATCCGCCATCTTGGATTTCTGAAATGTTTTAAAATCTCTTAAAAACCATCCAAATTGACGCAAAATTAATCAGAACCAATAAATAAACGCTAAATGACGTAAAAACACAAAAGTTATACCAATAAACATTGTTTTTCTTCATTCAAAGGTATAAATATGCAAATTTTAAAAAACATGGCTGTCAAAATCTATTGCCATGGAAACATCAAGTCACGTGATCAAAAAATTATTATACGAAATTGTTGCCAGATAAATTTTAGGAAAAGTCACAAAGTTTGATGGCGTTTGAATACATATTAAAGAAGATACGAATGTTGAAAGTTAGCGCGGGCACTTTGTGAACCCCCTCCCCCCCCCCCCCCCCCCCCCCCCCCCCCCCCCAGGCCGAATAGGGTTAATCAACCATCCATGCATGAAAACTGTTCCGGTTATTTCCTCCAAAGGTACAAAATCGTGTAAAGGTCATGTAAGGGCTTGCCACAGTATTACAGCCAGAGCAAATCACTTTTTATTTTAAATTTGGTATTTACTGGATATCTTATATAGTGGCATATGGCGCAAAACTAAAGACAGTCAAACCCTGTTAAAATGGACACCCAAGGGACCATGAAAACTGTATTGTATTAAGGTTACAGTGTACCTTCAGATCGAAAATTTATTGAAATTTTTTTTGGCGTCAAAATAAAGTTTACAGAATGAACTTTCATCCAAAAAATTATCGAAAAATAGTGAAAATTGCCGGAGAAATGACGGAAAAACTTTTGTGGGCGGAGTTTGTTTATGAAGCGATATGTTTTTCTAAGCGCTGTTTTCTCAAAGTTAATTTTTCGCTTGTAGGGGACACTTTAAAGAGCTACAACTCAAAGGGAATTTGTTCGATTTTCCTCCAATTTGGACACAAGCTAGGCTAACATATAATCAACAAAAATCTGTCGGCGAATTTCTTATTTCCGAAAACTTTTTCGTCAAGAGCCATTTCCGTGCGATCACTCCAACTTTTTTCTCCCTTTTTCGAAAATATTCTGTAACTTTTCACTGCAATTGAATATGGGAAATCGCCGATACGTTTTTTTAGCGCTTCGTGTCCGGAAATTCGAGAAGAAATCAAATTAGCAAAATACAATAATCGCTTTGAGTTATAGCGTTTTAAAGCTGATTCGGACGTTCGAATTTAGACGTCGTAAAAAATTCGATAATTCATTTTATTACCAAATGGTTTCCATATTTAGATAGCCAGCTCTATAAGCTTTAATTTGATGTTTGGGTTTAGGTATATTAAGTGTAATCTTAAGACGCTAGAGCTGTTATACTGGAGACACCCCCGAAGGTACACTGTAACCTTAAGCGGGTGTCCGTAATGCGGGGTTCGACTGTACATGTGATTTGTCTATTATGTAGATAAGCGAGATGGCTGTTACCAACCGTTTTAACCCGTGCTAATTAAAAAAAATTATGTTTTAATTCAACCATTTTTGTACAAGGATAACTAATTGACAATACACCAAAGCAAAAATACAAAAATAGGGGGAAAAAAAACAGTGGCATTTCTGAACAGTGTCTGAGCTAACATCAAAGTTTTCCCCAATTATTATAACAGTAATTACATGTGAATTATGAACCCACGAGGAATGGATATAGTAAGGCCGAAATGGCCTAAACAACAGCAACAGTTACCAAGTAAAGAGGAGCAGAATAAAGCTTACTGTCTAGTACCAAATTTACTGGCACTTTATATATTTGTATGGCAGATACAACTGTTGCCAAACCGCAGCCGTACGCTTATATATAATTTACATGTATCCCTGGGTACGGATTCTCTGAAAGCAGGAGCCCATGACACTGCTGAAAACCACTCGGGCTAATCCAGATGAACGTGAAGTTTGGTGATTAAGGTGGATCGCAACGTTTCATTTTTCTCCATGGGGTCCCTTTTAAACTCAAATTTTCATAAGAAACACGAACTTTGATTTCTTTCATGCCTCACCAAAGTTATAACAAATGCCCGTGAATTCGTTCTATTTTTCACTGGTTTCCATGCAACGATGGTTACCATAGCAAAAGCAGCGTATTTAGCCCTTTGTTCTGAACGCTGAAGTGACGACGCGTGATTGACATTGTAAGAGGCACCGAAACGGAACGGAAAGTAAGGCTGGAGAAAATACGCTAGAACAAAGGGCTACGCCAATGTTGCTATGATAACCACTGTTGCTTAGAAACCTGTGAAAAAATAAAGCCAGTATTAACTTGGTGAATTATGAAGGATTTCCGCCCGAAATACATCCTAGCGAGCCTCCTTAACGTCAAGTTTGAACTTAGATTTCTACTTCTCAAGCGGCAATTTTTATGATGATGTCTCCCTGGAAAATGTTAAGCTGAAACGTAAATTATGCATTACAGAAACTTAAACTTTGGTTGGCGTCTTATCCGCCACTGGGTTTTCCCAGGGGACAGTGGCACCTGTTCGGCCATAACCGATATGTCCGTTTTGCCGGAAGTGCAAGTAGAGTAATTAGAGAGATTAAGAATAAGGTTTTTTTTTTCCGCGAACGGCAAAAATCAACTTTTGCCATCCCATCGCCGTTTGGCGTTTCTACGTGAAAGTGAGTTGAGTTTCGCGTTTGTCATGAACATGTGAATTATTTTCTATTTTTCTGGTAGATTTATTTAACCCTTTCACTCACAGAGTCAATTATGTAGACGTGTAGCGTAGTTCTAACTTTTGAGTCTGTTGATGAAATCCTATGGTGTGACCATTCAAATGAAACCTCCTCTGCACTTCTTTTGCATGGTACCATTTGTTCTAACTTGTGAGTCTGTTGATGAAATCCTATGATGCGACCATTCAAATGAAACCTCTTCAGCAGTACTTTTGCAAGGTACCATTTGTTCTAACTTTTGAGTCTGTTGATGAAATCCTATGATGTGACCATTCAAATGAAACCTTTAGGCACTTCTTTTGCATGGTACCATTTGTTTCTTGAATTTTGATGTTTGGCACTCTTGGGAGTTAAAGAGTTAACGATTTGAGGAAAAGTAAAGATAATCAACTTGAAGCTGACGTTTGCAGTAGAACGCGGTGCTTAATCTCTCTATACTGTAATTCAAATTCCGTTTAGACACAAAATATGTCAGTTTACATCGTGAGACAAATAACTACATTAGAAGCTCTTCTTTGGAACACTCTTCGTAAGAGACCAGCAGCTTCCTCTGTGATCAACCTCATGAAACCTCGCTCATCACTGAAATTCATTCTTAGTAAAGCAGAGTATTTTCCTCTACCACTAGTTAAGTTATTTAAGCCAAACTAGCAAAGGCTATAGAATATCTACCGATTTGTTGACAAAATATTTAATGTCACCAGTGAAAACCAATGCTACCTGTGTGTTAATTCGCCTTCATGATTCCTGATATAAAGAATAATTATCTGGCCAGTTCAATTATTTTTATTACAGCAAACCGTTTTACTGTCATAAGTCCCTCGCCGAGACTTCACCTTCCGCTACAATGAATTCGCCGAGATTTCACCCGTTGACTCCAAGAGCTGAACTTAATCTAGTCATGTAGTGTGGGTCAGTTATCCTAAAGTACATTACACTAAGGGAAGATCCATTAAGTAGCACAACTAACATGTTATAATGGCATTTCGGGAGTTAACTTTTTATTTTTGAACGGGAGAATACAGTACTTGTATAATTTATGGTTCACATACCTGTTGGGTTGAGCAGGTCCTTTTATCTTTCTTGATTTTAAACTATTTTGCTATCCGGTTCCAAATTGTCGCGAAAAATCGGTTTTAATGAAAAAATAAATTGGTAGAGCACCCTGTATTTAAGTCTTTGAGAAAGCTTATGTTCCTTTGATATAGACGTCACTTTTCACCTCACTCGGCTACGTAAAGCTCGCTTTTAAGCCGTGACATTAGCTATTACGCCGCGAAATTCATTATAGCGCCGCGAAATTTGCTGTTACGCCGTGACATTCGCTATTGGCGCTTCATTAACTATTGCATCACGAAATTCGCTATCATGACGCCGTAACATCCGTTATTGGGCCGCGACTTTCGCTATTACGTCGCAACAGTTCGCTATTACGTCACGACAGTTCGCTATTACGCCGCGACATTCCCTATCGAGCCGAAATAGCGTACTGTCGCGGCGCGATAGGGAATGTCGCGGCATAATAGCGAATATCGCGACGTAATAGTAAATTTCACAGCGTAATAGCGAACGTCGCAGCGTAATAGCGGCGCGACAGTTCACTGTTACGCTGGGACAGTCCGCTATTTACGTGGCGACAGTTAGCTATTAAGCCGCAACAGCTCGTCATTACGTCGCGACAGTTCACTATTACGCCGCGACGGCTAGCTATGACGCCGCGACATTCGCTATAGCGCCGCGACAGTTCGCTTTTGCGCCGCGACACTGGCTAATACGCCGGGACAGTTCACTGTTACGTCGGAACAGTTCGCCATTACGTGGCGACACTTCGTTATTAGGCCGCGACAGTTCGCTATTACGCTGCGACATTCGTTATTACGTCGCGACATTCGCTGTTACGTCGAGACATTCGCTATTACGTCGCGACATTCGCTGTTTCGTCGCAAGATACGCTATTACGCCGCGGCATTCGCTATTACGCTGTGACATTTACTATTACGTCGCGACATTCGCTATTACGCCGCGACATTCGCTATTACGCCGCGACATTCGCTATTACGCCGCGACATTCGCTATTACTTCGCGACATTCGCTATCACGCCGCGACATTCGCTATTACACTGCGACATTTACTGTTACGCCGCGACATTCGCTATTACGGTGCCACATTTACTGCTACATCGCGACATACACTATTACGCTGCGACATTTACCATAATGCTGCGACATTTACTATTACGTCGCGACATTCGCTATTACGCCGCGACATTCGCTATTACGCTGCGACATTTGCTATTACGCTGCGATATTTGTTATTAGGCTTCGATGTTTGCTATTATGTTGCGGCATTCGCTGTTACGCCACGACTTTTGCTATAAGGTTACGATATTTGTTATTATGTTGCGACATTCGCTATTACGTATAAAATCCATAATAATCTTTCCCCATTGTATTTGAGGCGGATTTTTACCAATATTTCAAATATACACACACATAATCTTAGAAATTCTGAGTTTAATTATTACATTCCCAGACCGAGAACTGAACACGCCAAAGGTAGCTTACACTACAGGGGATCTGTTCTGTGGAACAAGATCCCCTTAGAGATCAGACAGCGGCCCAACTTGAACGATTTTAAAACCTCTTTATGTGTGAAAGATTATAATGAAACAATGATCATTTAAGTTTTTATAGCATTCTATTCTTTCGTGTAATTTAGTTAAGTTTTATAGTTCAATTCTTAGTTTAATGTAGTTTGATAAATTGAAGAAACCTTGATCGTAGTTTTCATTGTACTTAGCTTTATCTTTCTTAGTTAAGTAGTTTTATAGGTAATGTACTCTAGTGTAAATTCACACGACTCCTAGGAAGACCATGTAAATATGATACGATTTCGTGTATAAATAAAGATTGATGATGATGATGACGTCGTGACATTTGTTATTAAGCTCCGACGTTCGTTATTACGCCGCGACATTCGCTATTACGCTGCGTCAGTTCACTATTACACCGGGACATTCAATAATAAAAAAGGTTTATTGTCTAAGGAATTTACAACGGCAGAGAGACAGGAGCACAAAGCACCCCCCACATCATCCCGCTAATCTTACAAAGGAAACGCTAACACTAGTTAATTTACAGTAAAAAAAGTAAAGATGAGTGATAATTAACTTGGATTCAGTTTTCGCATGAAAGCGATAATTTCTTTTAAAAGGCCGAGGTATCGTGTTGTCTGCCAAGCAAGGGCCAAGGCGGCCAGTACACGCTATCATGACAAAATACTAGGTCCAATAATTGGATTTTTTACAATCTACTTCCGAGGCATTTCCGGCTCGTTTAGACCTGGGTTCTACCTTGAGTCGAGACGTCATCGATTAACTCTCGTCCCAGGCTTTGTGCGGTCACAAGTAACCAGCCTGATTCTTGCCATGCCAAAGTCTTTAGGAACCGCGCCGACAAAAAGGCAAAAAAAAAAATTTGGTACTAAGCTGGTTTTAAACAGTTATTTGTTGTGCAGGTCTGGTAACTTGCGGTCAGTAATAACCGCCGATTGTGCTTCATTTTACTTCACTGGCATTCTTTAGCACAAAAACAAATTATTACAGAATCACAAAAGAGGAAAAAAATACTTGTATAACGTGGCGGGACGCCAAATATTCTTTAAACGAACACATTTCTAAAATGAAAGGAGTAGTCCGAACCCTCCCCACCCAGCCGTCCCCCCTCCCCCGCCCCTCCCCCCTCCCCCTAGATTTGCAGCCTAACACTCATACCAGCAATTTATTTATTCAAATATATTGTATAGACTGAATTTTGTTACGCTATGTAAAAACAAGGAGGAACTGTCATAACTGGATCAACGCTCGTAACTGTTATATTAGAACCAGTATCGGTCTGGTTACTTTCGATGCTTCTCTCACTGTAGGCTCTTAGACGCTTGTCATGGTTAGCGTATCGATACCTGACTGCTAACCACAGAAACACAGCCGCATTCACCAGCATAAGCCCAGCCAACAGGAACATGAAGTATTCCAGCGAACCTTTGTTAAGGTCATCAGGATACCAATGACCATCTAACGCATGTTTGACAATGGAAACCAACGCTGATGCGACGTAATAACCTAAACCAATCATCGCCAAGCAGACACCCATCACCACGCCGCGCAGGTCAGCAGGGGACTGGGAATAAGCAAATTCAAGACCTGAAAAGATAACACACATCACAATACTAAGCTGGAAGGGAAATTATATATAATGACAGTTGGGTTTTTTGGGGGAATATAGGGAAGAGGGTGATTATATCTTAGTATTGGGGAAGGGGTGGGGAATCGTAGTCACATGATAATGTTCCCCAAAGGTTGTTTTTATTGCCTTCTTTAAAGGGACACTGTCACGAGGGCGCATGCGCCAGTTTCTTGAATCGAAACTTAAAAAGTTTAGCCTAAATTTTTCAAGTTGAAGTGTCAATTTTAAAAAGGCGTCGACAAGTGGCGGCGGTCATGGTGGAAAACGAAGAAACTCGACGCCATTCTACAAATTGACACTTCAACTTGATTCGAGAAACTGGCGCATGCACCCTCGTGACATTGTCCCTTTCATAACCATTCTCGTCCCCAGAGCCCGCGATCCTTCTGGTCTGCGCCAGGGATCACGGACTCTGGCTGGTTCCGATTTCTAGAGCATGCGCAGAGTACTCAATTTCTATTGTAAGCCAATCAGAATTGAGAGGATTAAACTCTGAGTCTACGCAGAACGACTTTCAAATTGGAACCGGCCAGAGTCCGTGATTCGTGGCGCTGGCCAAAAGGATCACGGCTCTGGGTACGAGAATGTTTCATAACTGTAAATTGTTATAGTACCTGTTACTCCCACCAAAGCCTCACTTGTTCCTTGCAGAATGTACTGCGGTACTTGATAAAACACACTCATAGGGGATGCGTTCACAGTTTTATCGAACACGTGTTGTTCAAACGTACCATGAGTCTTAATAAGGTGTTTCCTTTCCATTTCAATGATTCCCGCCAAAATAACTGAGCCAGCAGCAAACAGCAACCCAACACCGATTCTGCGCAGTGGGGTAAAGTTGAAACCAAGACGCCGCAGGCCTGGGTACACAACTCGGTCGATAAAAGGGATAAGCAGCAGCAACGAGCCGATTTCGAAAATGCTGAGTGACGCTGCAGGGAATGAAATTTTCTCCGTGACTTTTAAATCCATGTAAATAGCTTGCATGACATAGGTGGTGAGACCCTAGGAAAATGAATTAATCAGTTAATTTAAAGAAAACTCTATCCTCGGAGACCTATGGGCGGTTTAAGACGGAGTGGGACGAAGAAAAAACCTGGCCAAAATCGGCGCGACGGAAAGTTTTCAAGAGCGACGTGCCGCTCTGACTTACTGCCCCTGGGTTTCCGAGGATAATAAATTCGATTGATAAAAAAGACGATGGACTTCATTTAGACAGCAATGTACCACACATAAAACAAATGAGCTTAACTAAGATTAGATGGGAACCTCAGACGAGGAAAAGAGCATCATGTTTTAAAATAACTTTAAAAAATACTATTACATATAGCAAATTCGTAAGATCTGTTTTAGCTTTAAAGCGCTGAAATAGACCTAAATCCCTCCGCCTAAAGGCTAATTAACCATTTCACGGGACCTTTTGGACATCAGTGATGACTGATCAGTTTTAGACCTCTGTTGAATTTTAGCTTCTGTATTTGGAACTATTTTGGGTTCTAATTAGTTGGTCTAAATCAAGGGATAAATAGCTCCGAAAATACCGGTATAGAAAGAAAATGTTTAGACCCTGACTAATTCATTGGAGGTAGACTTTTGTGAGACGACAAGGTGAATAGCATGTTTTGAATACTATGTATGTCAGTTGTTTATTAGTATCTATGCTCATCTGCACTGTTCATATCTGTTGACATCAACAAATCAAGATACTAAAATGTTCGTTTACAATTCTTTATTTCCGAATTCTCAACGTCTTAAAACTTAAAGTAAAACGTTACAAGGAATATATCCCTTACCTGCCCGAATATTGTCCAGTAAAATATAAACGTTACGAAAATTGGCATCAGTCGCACGACAGACTTTACACTTTCCACGACTTCGTCAGAGAATTTTCCTCCTCTAGTCACCTTAGCTCCATCAAGCCAGTGGGTCAAATCCGGGGATTTCTTGCAGCAGAGTTTGTTGTTTAGGCCACCACCAATGATACGTAACGTGTCTGTCAAATACCTGCCCTGTGGGGGTTTGAGTGTGTAGTGCTTTCTCTCAATAAGCAATAGAATGGTTCCCAAAGTCATTGATATCACAGTAATGAGATAACCATAGAAAAATGACACTTCTTGTTGAACGTACGCTGCAATGGTAAAAGCAAGCAGGCTGCCAACCTGGATAAACCAGTAAAACCAGTCAAAGAATTTCTGCACCGTTTCCTTTCCCTCTTTCTCTACTTGGTCTGCACCCATTAAAGAAACATTTGCCTTGATTCCTCCTGTTCCTATGGCAATAAGAATGAGTGACACAGCTAGGAATCCTTCTTTATTGGGCATGCTCAGGCCATGGTCTGCTAGGTTCCTATTACTAATGGATGTGAGAAGTATGGTGCCAACTATGTAGAGCAGTGAACATCCATATATGGTATTGTATCGCCCGATTCTTGTGTCAGCTAGCCATCCGCCAATTAGAGGAGTGAAGAAACAAGTTCCTAAATCAAAGGGAAATTGTCAAAGCTGATATTAGATGATCAGAAGTTTAATACGTAACGTTTGTCTCCTTGACACTGTAATAGCGGGATGAGCAAAATAGGCGTAATTGTACAAGAATTTGAAAGAATGAGACCTCGATTGTTAATGTGATGTGGTTCAAACGTTTGAGTTTGTGTAGACTTGATGCTGTACAACGTGTTTTTAACTTTTGCGTCTATGGATTGAATAATAATCTTTAATGTCACCGTAAAGTTTTTAACAGAAAGGTCATTTTCCGCTGTGAAGGGTATGGTTTTCAAGCAGTTAAAAAAACTAATTAAAATCTTGCATTAAATAAACGTTTAATTAATTACTTTAATTTAATTACAGTGTAGCTTAACTTGACGTGTGACCATTAAAGTGTGGCCCTACAAATGAAAGCTATTGAGCATTTCTTTCCAGTGGTACTGTCTATTGTAATGTACAAGGTGTTTCCAACTCTTGAGTCTGTAGATGAAATCCTAAAGTGTGACCATTCAAATGAAAGCTACTGAGCAGTACTTTAGTTTATTATGCTGTACAAGGTGGTTCTAACTTTTGAGTCCGTGGATGAAATCCTAAAGCGTGACCATTCAAATGAACCTGTGGTACTGGATTATTCTGTACAAGGTGGTTCTAATGTGCCGATCAATTCGAAACATCAACTTCCCCCCCCCCCCCCCCCCCCCCCCCGGGCATGCCCCGGGCATTTGAACATTTTCTGTGCCGCAGCAGGCAGGACGCTTGTCAATATCATATATGAACCTAGTATACATGGCCTAAGATAAATGTAAATTGGAAGTTAAATTTTGAGCTTTTTGTATATAATTTCCCTTTTGTTGTCCTTTTTGGCTTATTTTAGCTTGTTTAGCTTGTACTATGTCAGTCGTACATTTAAAAACAATTTTGTAAGTTAATACTAATCCCTAGCTACTGTAGTATCGTAGTCTTTTGTATTGTAAATATCGAAAGTATTGTAAATAGTGTAAGTAGTCGTGGTGTTGTAAGTATTGTTGAATTCAATAGAAAAAAAAACATGGCCTAGACCACCACGAGTCTCTCATAGCTAAGTTTTTTCTTTGTCCCACGCTCGTGGCACATGTGAACTTATTCACGACAAACACCTGACCGGATCTCAGTCTCTTCAATCAGAATATCATACTTTGGCATTAATTAATTCAACTAACAACTTTCAACAAGACGTTTACCTTGAAATGCCAAAGTAATTGTGCTGGATAACGGAGAGGCGAGCTTAAGAACATCTTTACAATAAAACACCAGATTGGCTGTCACGCCATAAAATGTCAGACGCTCGCAAAGCTCCACAAATAAAATACACAAAACCACAAGGTATCTTCTTCGGTTTGAGCTCTGCTCTACTGGCTCATTTTCTACTTCAGTTACAGTGCTGTCTGCTTGTGTTTGTTCGCTGTGGTCATCGCGGATCAACGGGCAATTATCATGATCCGCCATTATATATGTATATGTAAACGTCTGGAAAAAGAAAGACAGATGGAAAATGCAAGATAAGCGAAGATAATATCATTAATCAACAAAGGACTTTGGGTAACCACGATTTGAGAGGTAGTAAATTCTGGTAAATTAAATAAACACATTATGTATACATTTTTGCCATGCATATCTTTTAAATAATCCACTGACAACAAGGTCAAAATAACCAAATGTAAGTGTCTTATGGACAATATTAACACGGGACGGTGAATGTTTAAATTATATCCATCTCAGTTAACTTAATGAACGCCATCTGTAGGCTACAAACTGAGCCCCTGGATAGTTCAGGCAAATAGAACAAACCGAACAAGGTGAAAATTGCGAAGTATAAACTTTGATTAAATTGTCGTTTGTTTGCTTTGGCGTCGCCGCCGCGGTTGCTTAATGTCAGCGATTAGTTAGTTTTTGTTATTTTTCTCGAACTATACTACGGCACAACGAAATGTAAAACCTACCTCAAAATGTAAAAGTGTAGCAAATAGAACAAAACAAGCTGCTAGCAACAAATGCGGAAGTGAAGTGGAATTGAAATGTATTTATGCCATATATGGGTATAAGCACACTTTTAATAACAAATGTGTCACGTAATACACTGTTGACGCTGTGTTGTAACTACTAGCTTGGGTGGTTATTTGGGTCGTAAGTTCCCAAATTAAAGTATACCGTGCAGATAACTTAGCTATTCCTAACTTTTATGATATCATTATGCAGTTAGCTAAGCATTGACTGCCCGAAGCGCTGATTAAAGACATTGACCAGTCGCTGGTTCATTCTCATGATGTCAATCATTATCCCCCCCCCCGGGGGGGGGGGGGGGGGGGGGGGGGGGGGGGGGGGGGGGGGGGGGGGGGTTACTCCTATATATGAGCTATAAGTATGTGCCGCTGTGAAGGGTATGGTTTTCAGGCAGTTTAGTCTAGGATAGGTATAGTTATCAGAGATTTTTGGTCTAGAATAGGGTATCATTTTCCGCTAAACTGATCAATTGCGTGAAGAATTTAGTCTGGACAAGGTTTACTGCCAAATGGCATTTAAAAATCGGTACGGCGGGCAGTACGGCATTTTTGCTGACCCCTGTTAACTAATAGCTGTGATAGCGAACGAGTTTCTGGAAAATAGCGAGTCTGGAATAGGTCTAGGATAGGGTAGGGTTTTTCGGCGTTTAGTCTAGAATAGGGTTACAAAATGCAGCTAAAATGGTCTAGTATAGGTTAAGGGTCTCAGAGTCCCAGCGGCACACCCCCACCCAAAAATTTGCAGGGTACCCCCCCCCCCCCCCCCCCCCCCCCCCCAGGCATTATCCCTCCTAGTCCCTTGTCAGCCTTGTGTAATACAGGTCCGATTACTTGTGATGTGAAGGGCCGATCATAATTTAGGGGCCGATTACATGGCGAATTTCAGCCCGGTCAACCGGGCTGAAATTTCGTTGTGATTACATGACAAATTTCAGCCCGGGCTGAGATTTCAGCCCGGGCGCCAAGTTTGAAATTACGCGGGAAGATTGATAACGATAATCAAAATGGCGTTGCAGATTCGACTGCGCGTGCCCAAATTCACTTTTCAGCCCGGGCTGAAATTCTGATGCGATTACATGGCGAATTTCAGCCCGGTCAACCGGGCTGAAATTCGCCATGTAATCGGCCCCTTAGTGGCCGAAGGCGGGGACCACTAAGTTTGGAGGGAGAGTCATTAAGGCTGGTTCTCATATAATTTCAAAAGTTTTTTGCAAACAACTCAGACGATTCGGGTTCTCATATGATCGTCCCGGGCGTCCCGAACGTCAATAGCGCGGTAGTAAACTGGGTCCGACACCAACATGTTTTGGGCGCGAGAATCATAAAAAATGGCGGCTGTTAAAGCAGAGTTGAACTCCGAAGTTGTCGCCATTTTAGAACTGGTAGACTGCTATGAATACTGGGAAATAATAGTGAAAACGAGAATAATAATAATCACTTTATAATAATCACTTTATTTAAGTGTCAAAGGTATCTAGCACGCGAGTACTAATTGGGGACACTTTCCAGATCTAATTGGAATTTGGAAGTGTTGGTTTTTGAGGAGAGGGGAAAACCGGAGTACCCGGAGAAAAACCTCTCGGAGCAAGGAGAGAACCAACAACAAACTCAACCCACATATGGCGCCGAGGCCGGGAATCGAACCCGGGCCACATTGGTGGGAGGCGAGCGCTCTCACCACTGCGCCACCCCTGCTCCCCATAAAGGGAGGGACCGTGAACGAAAATGCTGCTAGTATACGCAGGATCTGTAAGAGATCTGATCAGCCAAAAATAAACAAAATACTATAAGAAGCAAGGGCTGACAACTGCGTAGAAAAAGTAACGCAACCATGGCATGATTGAGACCAAACCGAAAGTTTAAATGCAACTGTGGATAGCTATTTCGCCGTTATTGCGGCTCATCAGCACAGTGTAGCAACAAGTTCCAGTGACTAACCTGACTGAGTTAGCACTGTACTAATGTGCACTTGGTACAAAACTCCGGATATGACCTCAAGATCATATGTCTGTCCACGTGCACAGCTTATGCCATACACAATGAACAAAACAAGTGCACGCCATTGTTGCGTTACTTTTTCTACGCAGTTGTCAGACCTTGCTTCTTATAGTATTTTGTTTATTTTTGGCTGATCAGATCTCTTACAGATCCTGCGTATACTAGCAGCATTTTCGTTCACGGTCCCTTGCTTTCTCGTTTTCATTTTTATCTTTGGACCGAAGATCTTGGCAGATCCGTTATGCTGCGTCATTTTTTTCACATGGTTTGGCCATGTTCCCTCTGGCAGATAGTTTTGCTATCGCCGCCTTAGTTAAACGCAACAGTGGCATGATATTTTCAAATGTTTTGTTCATTTTGTATGGCATAAGCTGTGCACGTGGACAGACATATGATCTTGAGGTCATATCCGGAGTTTTTACCAAGTGCACATTAGTACAGTGCTAACTCAGTCAGGTTAGTCACTGGAACTTGTTGCTACACTGTGCTGATGAGCCGCAATAACGGCGAAATAGCTATCCACAGTTGCATTTAAACTTTCGGTTTGGTCTCAATCATGCCATTGTTGCGTTACTTTTTCTACGCAGTTGTCAGCCCTTGCTTCTAGAAATAATAGTGCATTCTGGGATAGATTTGGGTCGCTTCCATTGCCTCAGTCGTCCCAGTCGCCTGAGAGTAGTTCTCATATGATCGTCCCCGATTTTTTCAATTGACCCCTGTATCGGGCAGGGACAGTTCATGGCGCAGCAGCCGCCAGCGTCCATGACCTGTTCATTCTATGAGTTGTAATCCTCGAATTTTGCCATTTATATTTGTGTTATGGAATCTACTGCCTAAAAATATAAGAGCCGGACCTTCCTGCATTATCTGTATTTAGGCAGCGTATCAGAAAGCTCGATTTAAATTCCTTACTGGCCGATGTTCATTGTTCTAATGGTATTTTATGTAGTACATGGTAGACATTTTAGTATTTATTGCGTCGACGAAGGAGACGCTTCCTAATCTTGTCGGCTAGGCGGAACGAATCGAGAAAAGTGTCGGTACCAAATCTGCGCCATCTTGAAACGTCACAATAGTATCCAGCATGCTTAGCGCGTCGTTTAAGCGGAACGAATCGAGAAAAGTGTCGGTACCAAATCTGCGCCATTTTGAAACGTTACAATAGTATCCAGAATTCCAACGCGTGGTGGAAATCAGGCATCATCCTGGGGATCTGGGGTTCCGAAATGTCACATGTGAATAATCTATTTGTCTTGATTTAGTTTAGGATATTTTCCCGATTTTGGAATCGTAAGGCTCAATATTTCAATGCCTACTAAAAGTACGCGGCGGAAAAATTGGACTAAGGTTCTCCGGGCAAGTAAGTTGTTGGGTCTCTTTGGAATCAAGCAAGAAGTTATCGGATTTTCCTCGCTACCGTTCTGGTATGTTTTGAATGTTCTATCTTGATTTTGCTGTGGTTCTCTGCCTGATTTGGGAAGCTTTCACCTAAATACCGACGTCGTTCTTCGCGATGTTCTACGGTACGGTGCAATTCGCTGTATGTCTTGTAGCAATAATTCACTGACCGGCCGCGCCAGGTGAACGCAGATTAACTTTACATAGCTCGAAATTACGCCTGTATCGGGCGCATTTGCGACTAAAGATTTCGCAGTTTTGTGACTAAAATTTGTCTAGCTAATAAAGAAATTTTATTCAACAGTTTTGTGTCTTACTTGCAACTGGTAGTTGTAATTTTATCCGAAAAATCTTGCGAAATTCACGTTGAATGTTGCGTGACATAATCGTCGATTTCATGCTCCATTAACGCGGTGTCCAAGAAGTTTATCACGGGAGCACTTTTTCAGGCTTTCTCATTTACGGTTCCGGTATTAGTACATGTACTGAGGAGTATGATTTAAGAATCGGAGAAATAACCGAAATGAAATCAAGACCAACATACTATTTATATGTCGGAAAAATCTGAGACCTTTCGGAGTACACAGCACGGCAGGATTTTGCCCGATCCCACGGCGATAGCGTGAATTTGTTTGATGTCGGCCCGACGTTTTTGCCTGCGACATATCTCGTGACATAGCCCTTTTAAACAGTGGCTGAATTAATTCATAAAACTGAGGTACTAGGTCAAGACGAGGTGCCACGGGATAAGGAGACGCACTATAATCTATGATTACTACTAGTATACGTTTATAAATACATAGTCACCCGGGTCTCTATTTAGTAATCATAGATAGTCATGTAAAATAGTTTTATTAATTCTAGTTGTAACATTATTTAATTCATAGTGTCCCCATTTAGCGGTTCTTTTACTGCTATTTAGTTTGACACTCAAATAAAGGTATTGATTGATTGATTGATTGATTATGTTATTTGGTTGTTCTTTCAATTCAGTAAATGAAGATGCAAGCAATGACGTCATTATTCAGCAATAGAGGTTGTCTGCAGACACGCACGTACTAAATATAACATAATCACTTCCGACAAAGCTGTGTCAACTGCGCCGGAGGTTTATGACCGTTTGCGTTCTACTGCTTTGTTGCGGCATCAGAGGTAGGTTTAATATTTCGCTATGTTGCTTTCTAAACGCGAGAAGAACAGCAAGAAAGTTCAGATGCTTTTTAGAGATCGCTAAACCAGCTGAACTACTTTCACAAGGATTTAGTTTTATCGACTGAGTCGATAAGGTAAATTGACCACCGTAAAAGGATTCAAATAGCTGACGTTTCGAGCGCTAGCCCTTCGTCGGAGCGAATCAAGGAATTGTGGGTAGTGTGTGGTTTTATATAGTAAGCG
The DNA here is from genome assembly GCA_024195265.1 of Dendrophyllia cribrosa. Lineage (NCBI taxonomy): Eukaryota > Metazoa > Cnidaria > Anthozoa > Scleractinia > Dendrophylliidae > Dendrophyllia > Dendrophyllia cribrosa. The sequence continues at coordinate 1,838,319 of JAJLRJ010000002.1, read as the reverse complement.
GTGGAGCTACGCTATTGGTGGAAATTTGGTGACGTGAAAAACAAATGTAGATTAGTTGAATGAAAAGCGTTCGTTGATTCCGTGGGGTTTGAGAGTGCCGATTTGAAAGATGATTTTTTGTTCTAGGTTTTTACGGCTTTCTGTGTTACCCTGGTGTAGGGAAAGGCCGCAGATTGTCATGTGTTGTTTAGAATGGTTAGTAAGATTAAAATGGCGCGCGACTGGTTTGGATGCGTCTTTGTCATTTTTTTCAACGTCTCGGAGATGTTCACGAAAACGGTCGCCCAGTCTCCTCCCTGTTTCGCCAATGTATATCTTTTTGCAAAAAGTACATGTAATGCAGTAGATAACATTTACGGAGGTGCATGTAAAACGATCAGTGATTTTAATAGATCGTTTGGGTCCTGTTATTTTGTCCGCGTTGTGAATGAAAGGACAAGTGTTACATCGTGTGCGTGTGCATTTGAAAGTTCCCGGTACATCGTCAGATTTCAGTGCGCTCGTAACTAGAAAGTTGCCTATGTTTTTGTCACGTTTGAATGAAATTAGTGGGGGTTGTGAAAAAATTCTGCCAGTTTCGGGGTCGTTTTGGAGTAATTTGAAATTTTTTAAAATGATGCTTTTGACTGTGTTGTTGTGTGGGTGGAAAGTGAGGGTGAATGGAATTCTCTCGTTCTCTTCCTTCTGTGGCGTTTGTAGTGCTGACTGTCTGTCGATCTGTTGTGCACGTTGTTGGCCCGTATTAACAACAGAGTCAGGGTACCCACGTTTCTTGAAAAACTGGCACATTTCTTCTGATTTGTTGGAAAAATCAGAGTCATCACTACATAGACGTCGAAGTCTGAGAAATTGAGAATACGGAATGGCGTTTTTAACGTGCGATGGATGTGAGGATGAATGTAACAGATAACTGTGGGAATCTGTAGGTTGAAAAAAATTGACGTTGAAAAAAATGACAAAGACGCATCCAAACCAGTCGCGCGCCATTTTAATCTTACTAACCATTCTAAACAACACATGACAATCTGCGGCCTTTCCCTACACCAGGGTAACACAGAAAGCCGTAAAAACCTAGAACAAAAAATCATCTTTCAAATCGGCACTCTCAAACCCCACGGAATCAACGAACGCTTTTCATTCAACTAATCTACATTTGTTTTTCACGTCACCAAATTTCCACCAATAGCGTAGCTCCACCGCTTACTATATAAAACCACACACTACCCACAATTCCTTGATTCGCTCCGACGAAGGGCTAGCGCTCGAAACGTCAGCTATTTGAATCCTTTTACGGTGGTCAATTTACCTTATCGACTCAGTCGATAAAACTAAATTCTCGTGTTTCATCCCCCCACCGACGCAGCACCACAGTTTCTCTAGAAACTAACCCCATTACTTTCACAAGGGTCAGCAGCATGATGAAATTAGCATGAAGAAAGAGGAAGTCGAAACGGACAGAGAAGAATCAGCGAAGATTGTTGCAATTTTCGACCTAATCATTCTCTTGCCCAGCTATCTTCCTTGGGTCAGTGTTAATTATTATTAAGACACACTCCTTCACTGCATGGTCCTAGTTCTACTAAATAATTGTCAGATTTATGAATTCTGTACCTAATAAAGTATCTAATGTATCTATCTACTGGTCGAAATATTGGCTATTAAATCTGTCTTTAATTTCCGATATACGAGGGTGGTAAAGGGTTACGCGTGACGCTTGATCAGGGTAAAAATCAGTGCGTGAAACATGAAAGTTAGCACAAGGGAAAGGAACTAAACAAAACGTGTGGCCTCGCTGTTTCTGACTGACTGGAACATGCACTTTTAGGCTCAGATCGTGTTACAAGCGGCACGTGTTGTTGTTGTTGTTGCGTCAACGCAGTGAACAGGTGAAGTCTTCTATTAAAATGGTCCTAAATGCCGATCAAACAAAGGTAATTTGTCACGAACATGGCCAAATGAGTGAACATGTTCATGGCCTCTTAGCTCTTTACTTTCTGAAACAAGATGAGGTAAGAGCCGGAGTTTATACTTTCCAAATTCATGATTCGTAAAAATTCATTAAAAGAATACGTGACGCGTGAATTGCGTAAAACGGGATCACGACCCCCCTCCTACTCTACTAGCCTTCGGTTTGAATTGTTTGATATACACTTTGATTGAAGTATAGCTAGTACACGCATCTAGAAAGACAGTTACCACGAAATTTATTCCAATCTCAATCATTGTTATTTCTGCAGATCTACCTAATGGCCGATGAGGACTCCCCATTGATCCAAGATGGTCACAAGGGACAGGCAAACATGACCTACACTGTAACAGGTCCGCAGTCAGCAAAGCAGTGGTCAAAGCGAAGCAGATACCTTGTGGTACTTTGTATTCTGTTTGTCGAGCTTTGCGAGCGTCTGACATTTTATGGAGTAGCAGCCAATCTGGTTTTTTATTGTAAAGATGTTCTCAACCTCGCGTCTCCATTACCCAGTACAATTGCTTTGGCATTTCAAGGTATATTACAGGCAGTATTTCTATCCACGGAAAATAAACTATCATTTGCTTCTAATCGTGAAGCAGAAACTTATAAAAAACTTCGACAGGAAACAATTAGATTTCTCTTCAATGAAGCGAAGACAAAATAAATCTCAGGAACCGATTGTCAGCATGTATAAATACAAGATAAAACGGAAGCTACAAGCTTGTAGGGTCGTGACCAAGGGCTAGGACGAACGGTATTGTCCCATATGAAGATAAAAGTAAACTATTTTCACCGGTCTCACTCGCACTTATATAATGAGAATGGGAGACCTGGCGTCCTTAGCAGTCTTAGCAGCGGGGTACCAAGATCACAGGGACAGAACCGACAGACGCCCCATACTCAATCCCAGACTCAAACCCAAAATAACATCCAACACCCAAACTGAAACCCGTGAAAGAGGGGAACAAGAACGCTTTACGCCTGAAGGCGTAGAGGGAAAAGCGCAAATAAAGCTCTAAAGGGGGCAAAACTGTCAACGCGCAAATGGTAACACATGTGGAACTAAAGTATTAGTCCACAAACAAGCGGGGGCCAAAACTGTTAACCCGCAAAATTAAATGATGTGGGACTAAACTGTTAACCCACAGAACAAAGCGGGGCATAACTGTTAACCCGCAAAAAAATTAAATCATGTGGGACTTAACTGTTAAATCACAAAACAAAAGCGGCGCCAAAACTGAAACAAAGACAGAAACTACGGGGCGCCATTCCCCGGGTGTGGGGATAAAGGGAAAACGGAGTAAATAATCCCGAGAGGGAAAGGGATCTTAAACTTTAACAAAACCTCTAAAACTAAGAGTAAACCCGGGGAATGGCGGCCCTGGCGCCCGGTAATCCGAGAGGGACGTTGTGACCCCTCCAGGCACCGCCATTATAACGAACCTAAGTGATGTGAAAAAACTAAGGAGCCAATCCGCCCCCCCCCCCCCCCCCCCCCCCCCCCCCATACAAGGGAGTAAAATGCGAGGGCAATATGACAAAGGGAAGACCCCTGGGACAATGCAGAGACTTGTGAAAGAGCAAGGGGCGTGCTAGCAAGGACTTGCGAAATATAAGCGCTGTAAAATAGTAGACAAATGACAGCCCGCGAAGTCTACATGTGCGAGGACAAAACTTTAAAAGCGGGGTGAACAACAAACAAACACGCAAAAATATGAATTTGATATGCAAATTAAAATATCACAAAATCCAAGAGGACCAAATGTAAAAGCAGAGGTAACACATATAATACAAACAGCGCGTAATAGCAGGACGGAAGGGCAAAAGTTAGCGAATATAAAGCCCAAAGGGCGAAATGTTCAAACCAGGGCGACAAATATCAAATTTATAAAGAGCCCGCAAAAGCCCAAAGGGCAATCGTTCAAAGCAGGGCGAATAAATATCAAATTTATAAACAGCTCGCAAACGCCCAAAAGGATAATCGTTGAAAGCAGGGCGAACAAATACAAGATTTATAAACAGCCCGCAAGACGCCAAAATGGCGAAACGTTCAAAGCAGGGCGAACAAATATTAAATTTATAAACAGCCCGCAAACGCCCAAAGGGCAATCGGTAAAGGCAGGGCGAACAAATACAAGACTTATAAACGGCCCGCAAAACGCCCAAAGGGCGAAGCGTTCAAAGCAGGGTGAACAAATATCAAATTTATAAAACAGCCCGCAAAACGTCCAATGAAAGGGCGAAGCGTTCAGAGCAGGGGGAACAAATATCAAATTTATAAACATAAGAATAAAAGGCAGCCCGGTTTAACAATGTATTGAATACAAGTAAACGAGGACGAAACAGGAGGGAAGGGAAACAGATATAAATAAACTTGGCAAACCTCAAGAGAGATTTCATAAGCTAGAGCAGCGCCTTGTGCTGCGCCTTGTGCTGCGCCTTGTGCTGTGGATGTGCTGCTGGTTCAGGGTGTAAAACAGCGTCGTTTTGAGGTGGAGCTGGTGGTAATACGTTGGGAAGGACAGCTTGGGCTTGAGGGAAGCTGTTGGGGCTGGTAAAGTACAACTTGGGCTACAACGACGGCTTCTTGTTCTTGCCGAGGTCGTTGAACTTGAACTGCGATTTATGGAGCGTGAGCCATATAAACGTACAGGACACGGACGTGCGAGAAAGGAGAGCGAATGTAGAATGGATTCTCCTTATATACGCTTCAGTGAGACCGCTGAGAATAGTATATTACTCCAATATTGCAGTTTTTAACTTCATCATAACCTCTTTTATGCAAAACGAGGTCCAAAACATATGCAATCTGGAGGTGTTATTTGGCAGTGCATGTAAATGTTGCGGTTTTCACGTGACTGCTAAAATTTATGTGTTTTATTTTTCAGTAGTAGCTAGTAGTCTTCCTGACTAAACAGCAAAGTGACAATGTTGGCCCATAAATCTTTAACTTGTTCTAAAACGGCACTATTATTTGTAAGACTTGCAGGCGAGAGTTGGGCTGTTCGTTAAATAACCTGATATCAATTTATTCTACTATAAAAAATCAGTTGCTTCTAAGCCCTTTACCCCCAGATCACCTCACAGAAATTGACAATTTTCTTTTGATGTAGGGACATGTTTCTTCACTCCCATGATCGGCGGATGGCTTGCTGACACAATACTCGGACGATACAATACCATATATGGATGCTCGCTGCTATACATAGCCGGTACCATACTTCTCACGGCCAATACCTACAAGTACCCGTCGGCCTATGCCCTGAGCATTCCCAGTAAAGAAGGATTCCTAGCTGTGTCACTCACTCTTATTGCCATAGGAACAGGGGGAATCAAGGCAAACGTTTCTCCAATGGGTGCAGACCAAGTAGAGAAAGAGGGAAAGGAAGTGGTGCAGAAATTTTTCGACTGGTTTTACTGGTTTATCCAGGTTGGCAGCCTGCTTGCTTTTACCATTGTTGTGTACGTTCAACAAGAAGTGTCATTTTTCTATGGCTTTCTGATAGCCGCGGTATCGATGTTTTTGGCAACCATTCTATTGCTTATTGGCAGGAAGCACTACACACTCTACCCCCCACAGGGCAGTTTTTTGACGGACACGTTACGTATCATTGGTAGTGGCCTAAAGGAAAAACTTTGCTGCAAGAAATCCCCGGATTTGAGCCACTGGCTTGATGGAGCTAAGATGACAAAAGGAGGTAAATTCTCCGAGGAAATGGTGGAAGGTGTTAAGTCCGTGGTTCGATTGTTGCCAATTTTTTTACCCTTTATATTCTACTGGACAATATTTGGGCAGGTAAGTATCACTCCTTTGAAAGGCCAGAGCTAAGAATTTTTTTTGTAGCTTATAAAACCAAACGTTTTTGGTTATTCAATCCTTTTTTGATAAATGGCTAAACTACTTTTCAATAAAAAAGGCCTGAAAATTTTAAACCCCTTTACTCTTTATAATGGTTTAAGTTAAAAGGTAGGAAGGTCCAAAATTTCGTTTTGCAAAATGCTCAAAGCAAAAAAACAAAACATTTCCCTGGTGAGAAGGTCACACTTCAATTCAGGGGTTCATGCATGACAAACAAATGTTAAAACCATATTACATGGGGTACTTATTGTGAAGGGGTGAATGTTTGTTAATGCATGTTTTTACTGTATGTACCTACTTAGCAACGACAACACACTGAAAAAATAATTAAAATCTCTAATATTGAAATCCGCGTTGTAAAATGTGTAACGGAGCGACTAATTCAACAGCCACACTGTACTGGGTCAGATGAAGAATCACTATCACTTTTCTTTCACGACGCAAAACCCAAAGACAATTCAAACCACTATCTTACCCTTTCTATATTTTCCCTAGGGTCTCACCAGCTATGCCCTGCAAGCTTCTTATATGAATTTAAAAGTCACAGACAAACTATCATTCCCTGCAGCGTCACTCAGCCTTTTCGAAATCGGCTCGTTACTGCTCCTTATTCCATTTATCGACCGAGTTGTGTACCCAGGCCTGCGCCAACTCGGCTTCAACTTTACCCCACTTCGCAGAATCGGTGTCGGGTTGCTGTTTGCCGCTGGCTCAGTTGTTTTGGCGGGAATCATTGAAATTGGAAGAAAACACATCATTAAGACTCATGGGACGTTTGAACAACACGTGTTCGATAAAACCGTGAACGCATCCACTATGAGTGTGTTTTATCAAGTACCGCAGTACATTCTGCAAGGAACAAGCGAGGCTTTGGTGTCAGTAACAGGTACTGTAAGTTGTAATTCATAGTTATTTTCAGAATCCAAGTAAATATAAAACGTAACTGACAAGTTCAGTTAATCACTGAGACTATTATCCTGCTTCATTCCTTCCTTTGTAAGTATACATTTTCCTGTCCTATTCATTACTGTGCGGTACGTGCTGACGACTGCTTGATCAATACTAAGTCTTCAGGCAACGGAGCCCAAATCTTTCTACTTATTATATTGATAACTCTCACGCCTGTGCACAGTAGGTTCTTCTTTAGCATTGCCCTTGCCCTCTACTCCCATACTAAGTTCATTCTTCCGCACCCTACCACACACTGTGTTTATTCGTCCCTACCCAACTCCCATACTTAGTTTATTCTTACGTACCCCACCCCCATACCGTGTGTATTCTTCCCTTACCCACCGCAATACTGAGTTTATTCTTTCCTATCATACTCCCCTACCGAGCGCGTCACAATGAGTTGCAAAGGACAGGGCTCGTTGCAATGTTTACCTTTTCTTTTCAGGTCTTGAATTTGCCTATTCCCAGTCCCCTGTTGACCTGCGCGGCGTTGTGATGGGTGTCTGCTTGGCGATGATTGGTTTAGGTTATTACGTTGCATCCGCGTTGGCTTCCATTGTCAAACATGCGTCAGATGGTCATTGGTATCCTGATGACCTTAACAAAGGCTCGCTGGAATACTACATGTTTCTATTGGCTGGGCTAATGTTGGTGAATGCAGCTTTGTTTCTGTGGTTAGCAGTCAGGTATCGATATTCTGACCATGATCAGGAAATACCAGAAAGTCACCTGAGAGACTACAGCGAAAGAAACACAAACGGAGACGAGAGAGATATTGGATAATAGTCCAGTAATGATGGCCGCTAATCAAACTGTTGATTAAGTTCCTACCCCACCGCGTTTTTTCTTACGAAACATTACATATTGCAATATAGGAAAATTATGTATATATATATATAAAAAAAACTAGTTAAAAAGACCGAAAATGGACAACTTTTGGTATAAACAAAATATAAAAATTTAGTTAAAAAACGTTTCGTTCTCTCGACCTTCATCAGTTGTACAGACAGTTACACATGAGACTTATTTAAATACGGTTACAACAATGACTTAACGTTAAACTACTGATAAATTACGTAACAAAAATAAAAGCAAAATTACGAAAGGAAAACCACAAGTGCCACAAATATACTAATGAACTACGGTAACCTAACAATAGAAGGTATAATTACTAAGAAAAACAATTAAAAATTAATGGTAAAAGTTATGCAATTGCCCCAACGTAATAAGTTTCCCATTCAGGGCTTTGAATAATCATACAGGCCAATGTCACGACAGAATCCATGAGCAGGGTCCTTAAACAATGAGTAATAAATTCCGCACTCACAGCCTTTGAGTGACGAGGCCAGCACAATAAAATAACAAATTGCCCGAACGAGGCCCTTGAACGCTAAGACAATTACAAAAGGCGATAAAAATATAAAAATTAATGCTAAAAGTCTACTATAAGAAAATCGCAACCTAGTGATAAAACCTCCCTGCTTAGGAATTCTGTTGTGACATTGGCCTATATGATTATTCAAAGCCCTGAATGGGAAACTTATTACGTTGGGGCAATTGCATAACTTTTACCATTAATTTTTGATTGTTTTTCTTAGTAATTATACCTTCTATTGTTAGGTTACCGTGGTTCATTAGTATATTTGTGGCACTTGTGGTTTTCCTTTGGTTTAGTCTCATTATCACTTCTATTATTGTATTATTGTTGTAATTTTGCTTTTATTCACCCGCCGTTGTCACGTAATAATTTATCAGTAGTTTAACGTTAAGTCGTTGTTGTAACCGTATTTAAGTCTCATGTAACTGTCTGTACAACTGATGAAGGTCGAGAGACCGAAACGTTTTTTAACAAAATTTTTATATTTTTTTATACCAAAAGTTGTCCATTTTCGGTCTTTTTAACTAGTTTTTTATCATATCCACCGAATCCAGACTGTGAATCCATTATTGTGATCCTTTTGGTATGACATCTTTCGTTGGCTCAGGCAGCACCTTCAAAACTGTGTGACTTTTTAGTGGCGGATTTAGTTGAGGCACTCTGAGGACTCAGGTTTTGTATTTTTGTTAAATTGAATCCGGCCCGAAGGGGCTGCATTTGTTTGTTTTTTTTTTTCATTTAAGATATTATTTACTCACTGTCACCCTCTGCCCCATCCTGAATCCAAGCATGAATCTGTCGGCAATGTTCAGTGGTTTGCTTTTTTTGTGTCAGTTCAATTATGATAACTGAAAGCCGAGAAAGGCAGTATAGGCCTTTATCACGCGGTGGCCATGTTGACTCCCCCGGAGAATAAAATGCTTTGTTTTTGCGGAAAACCTTAGATAACAACGGCCTGGACCACCTCGGACGCCTTATTGAGACTTATAAGACGGAGTAACTGGTTAGCTTGCAGTTGAGGTTGGGGTTAACAGTTTATATAGTTAAATTTAGGCCTAAACAACCCGAGAAGCTAGGTGGTACACTGGTACTGTAGGCTATGTAAGCCTAAGCCTAGCTGAGGTCACAGGTTCAATCCTGAGTGGGGATTTTAGATTTTCTTTTTTACACTTAAAATTTATTGAAAATAAAATTCTAATTGTCGACATTACGTTATATAATTCTCAGTAAGTGTCCGAGGTGGTCCAGACCGTTGTTACCTAAAGTCTTCCTGTTTTTGCCCGCCCAACCTCGTTTTCAACTTTTTCACTGCGAGGCTGGGCGGCGTAAATCTTTTGTTTTTTTGTTTTGTACAAAATGGCGGGGCGTGATAAAGGCCTATTACAGAAAAATGCTATTTTTGCGCCGTCGTAGATCGGTTTTATTCCGCAATTATCTGTTTTGTGCAATCCAAAAATGCCTCCATCAGTTTGTAGGTGATGGTTACTTTTAGAAGTATTTGAAAGAAACGAAAAGGGTGAGGGATTGTAAAATGTAGAAAAAAAAATAATAATTAGTAGATGAGCACCAATTGGTGTTTCAAAAAAATGTAAGTTTCGCCGACTATTCCGTCTTTAAAATTCCACCGTAGTGCCCCCTTTAAACTTAAATTGTGAATTAAGAAATATGGCGTTTTTAAAATGTTGTTGGAAATCGTAAAGGTACCGGTGCGATGCGATCTGATGTTAGATTAAAAAGACCTTACAAAACAAACACACAAACAAAAACAAACTGAAAACAAATTAACAGACAAAAAGCACAGAAGTTGGTAATTCATTACTTGCAGTACGCTACCATACTTGCAGACTAACAAAGCAAAAATATTTCAATAAAATAGTAAGGTAACATTTAGAGAGACATGGTGTCATCTTACCTGAATGTGGATCACATGCACGTTTTCTTTGTCCATATATATATAGGGTCTAATCCTCAGACATGTTTATACACGCTTCAACATGTGTAGATGAACAAGTGTTGCAAACTACGGCTGTTCAACACGGCTGTTCAGCAAACAGTGTATCATGTCATATTGTCATATTGTCGTATAAGTTACAACTTGATGAAAAATTCTACCAGTTAAGACCCGTTTAAACCGGCGATTTTTTGTGCAATTTTTTTCGCACTTTTCGATGCAATTTTTGTCGCGCACAAATTGCATCTTCAAATCGCGTGTGTGAACTGATGGCGATTTCGGTGCGATTTGGCCGGCGCGATTTGTCGCGCGAAGTCGTAGAGGTTTCGAACATGTTCGAAACCCGATGCAACTAGGCGGTAATTTTTGGAAAATCACAGAAAATCGCAGCAAATATCGTACCCGAATCGCACAGAAATCGCCGCTAGTTTCACTTGCGGCAAAAGTTGCATTGCAGAGCGCGACAAAAATCGCGGTGTAAACGGGCCTTTAAACAGAGTTTGAGCGTCCTGGCCGCATCCCCTCACCCTACCGTCTGTCGAATACCCTCCCGGTGCGATGCAACGACAACCATCAATCATTTTAGTTTTTCAGCAACAGGTCGTACGATACGCTCAGGACTCGATGGCATTCCATGATCGGGACGACCTGAGGGATGTAACCTGCGATCAGGCGTTTTTTCACGCCTGATCGCATTGTTATGCGGGATGAGCCACAACACTTGAACTTGTACGAAAACCATTTCTCCTTTGTTAAAGATCTGCCCCGTTAAAGTAAATCTTTCTGTTGTTCTCGGTGCAGCAAGTACTGGGAACGCGCAAGTAACAATAACTGTGATGGCAAAGTACAACTCAATAACAAAATTCAGCGTAAAGGAATTTTAAAGGGGTTATGTCGCGAGATATGTCACTCAGGCGAAAACGTCGGGCCCACATCAAACAAATTCACACTATCGCCGTGGAATCGGACAAAATCCTTCAATTCTGCCGTGCTGTGTACTCCGAAAGGTCTCAGAATTTTCCCCCATAAGAATAGTATTGAGTCTTGATTTTTGATTTGCCAGACGTTTTTCAAGTTTGTAGGCTTGCGTGACACTTCACGACATAGCCCCTTTAAATACTTACACGAAATTAGTCACTGTACAATTACATTAAAAAATACAGAGGTAGCGTAGTCGAGCGGCAAGGGCGCCGTGTTTCGTCGTGCGCTCTTTACGACTTAGAGTTGTTTCACGTTAAATTCGAGTTCAACTCCTCGTCCACGCTTGTAAAATGGCCAACTGGATGTTATCTTTGTTGCAGTATCCTTGAAACTCCTTTCAGGCTAAGCTTACTCGAAAGCGAGAAGACCCCTCAAACGTTACCATAAACTTATATGCGCCATAGATCCAGTAAAATTTGTATAACAATGTTTTTATTTATCGTGACCGACGTCCGGCGTCGCGTATTGACTAGAGTATGGATGATGATCGAAGTTGGGATTGAACAACTGTGCAACCTTGTTTGTTTCAGTCGATTGCGTGAACCTTCGCACGCGCGCGCACGTGACCCATATTTTATCGTAAGACACCGTAGTACATTCTTACATTCTCGTCCCCAGAGCCCTTGTTTCGGTTTGGTCAGCGGTAAAAACGAAGGCTCTGGGACCAAAGCTTTCCGGATGTCGTAAAATCCACGACATCCGTTAGCGCATGCCTAATGCATTAATGCGTACTATTGCCAATACCAGAAACCGGAAATAAAAAACCTTTCGTGTGTACATTCTCGTCCCCCAGAACCCTCGTTTCGTTTGGTTGAGCTCTGGAGACTAAGGACTGTACACTGACTAAGGGGTGACTCTACCTGAATTTGAAGGAAATTTGAAGAGGTTTTAAGAAGGGATAGGAGAAAGAAAATGATTTTTGGAACACCAACAGACAGTTGATACCCACGCAAGAGCACCCCAGGTTGCTAGCGGACTAACTTGGTATCCGTCTATTAATTATTAACTACAAATTCTAATTTTAAAACTTCACTTAATCTTCAATGTTTCTTATTTCTCTAAATTTTACAAATCCTTTAAGAAAACACCCAAAAATTTACAAACATCCCACAACATAGATTCATGGGGGGAATGAAGGGTTTTTGGATTGCTTGAAACGTGAACGAGATATTTCAATCCACTAACGAAAGCCATGTTAAAGGGGCAGTATCACGAGGTCGAAACTTGAAAACGTCGGCCCAGTTTTCAAGTTTGATTCCGCAAATTCAAAAAGGCCGTCGAGAAGTGGAGGTATTTGTTGAATCAAAAAATCCGTTTTGATAGCCGGAAGAAAGAAAAAATCACTTTTAACAGTGATATGTCCAAAATTCCGGTGCAAGAATAGTGAACAGTGCCGCGCGTGGAACCTCGTGATACTATCCCTTTAAGTAGCGACAAAAATGAATTCAGGTAAAACCCCGCCTTCAGTGGCGGAAAAATGGCATTTAGGTAGTGTCCCGCCTTAACAATTACACGGAAAACATCGCGCTGAAAAACAAAGAAGAAAAGCTTTGCGTGCTGCTGTTATTTAGAAGAAAGATTGTCTTTGTATTTTGCCTACTGGTTTTAGAAAAGCCTCGATAAGGCAACCGATTTTTTTCGTTTGGGAGCTGTGTTTTTATCGTTTTGCCACTGAACGCTATCATATCCGACCAAATCAGTTGATGGGACAGCTAAGTTTGTTGATGGACACGCTGTGTTCATTGTTTAGGCATATTTCATCGAACAGTGGTAAGAAATATCGAGGAATTTTTGTTTTGCAGTCGTTTCATGTTATTTTAATTGGGCTTCAAGGTCTTCAAGTGACCTTCGTTTTCCTAGATTTGTATTTCAAGTTGTAACAAAGAGTACTACCCAATCAAGGAAATATATTACTTGCTTACGAGAGTGCTGATAGTGTTGTTGTGTTGTTGTTATTTAAAATAGGTCACCTAGTGGTAATATTTCTTTTCGCCCTTGGGCTTTCTTCAGGATTTCTGCCTCTCTTTACTCGTCCCTGTAGCAAGCAACATACTTCTCTAATATTCGTGGCCGCTTATAGCTTCGTCTTCCAAGACACATACTGATTAATTTCGGAAACTGTACATCCGCGGAGAGAATAATTTTTTCTCCTTTATATGGCAATGTTACGTAAGTATAAACGAACAGTAACTAAGGCAGATAATACCAAGGCGGAATTAAAGTCCACTTCTTATCCCTTTTTTTAATACCAAAATAGCTAGAAATCTACAAAACAAAAAATTAACAAAGCTTCATTGCGAGACAATAAATAAAGTCACGGTGTTGAATGTCTAACAAAACTTTATTAAAAGTATAAATAGTATCAATGTTAATGTTGGTTTAATTTGCTATCAGACGAAAACCGATAACAGATTAAGAGTTGACTTCATCCGTTTATCTTTGTTTATGTTTGTTTTTTGAGCTATACTGGCCCCATCGATCAGGCCAAAACTGACATCGGCACCTGTCGGTGAAGTCGGCTTTGTTCGGCTTACCATCGCAAACACATCGTGTGTCAGTGTCTCGGTTTCCACATACGACAGGCAGCTTTTCCACTGGTTTACAAATCGAACTTTCCTCGATGCGTGGTACGTCTACAATCCTTAGGTGAACTTGATGGTATGGTGGCTTGCATTGCCTTATTGCGCATGCACGAGCCCAGATAGGGAGCAGCGGGCCTGTTTTGCAATCGATTACGCAGTGTGCGATTTTAGGATTAATTAGATCCCCCTTCTTGCAGGTCCATGGACGTATTGGATCACACTGTTCGCCATCATCTACGCTACAGTGTGTTATACTGTTTACAACTCTCACTATGTCCTCTGCTTTGCTTTTGTATTTCAAATCAAACGCTACCTCGAGAAGGCACTTCCGAAATTCCACATAACAGTAGCATGGTCGGTAACTAAACACAGTTCCTTTTTTGGGGATACTTTCCCCACCTGCGCATGTCAACATCCGATAGCAACACAAGTCTAGTTCGTTCCTAGGCTCCACTCCTCCTATTCTGGTAAACGTCTCCCTGGAGACGTCGCAATAATGAGTAATCTTCTTCAATGATTTGACAGTTTCTGTAGAAATGCAAGCAAATCCGTCGCCTTCCTTTTCATCTCCTATTCTCCAACCCAAATTATTATCATAAAGCTCTATGCACATCTTTCCCTCATCCACGCAAAGTCCCGGATTAACCTTGCACTGATTTATTCCGGGCCTACAGTCCTTGTTGTAAGCGCGACACTCGCAACGAAGCTCGGATCCTCGCATTTTGCAAATTCCTTGGTTCGCACAGACTCTCGGGATGCGGCAAAGATTCACAAAAAATTGACACCTGTGGTTAGAAGAAAACAAATCAGACTACGCATGTTTAATATGAAAATTTGGTTTTATCGACTGAGTTGATACGCTAAATTGGCTCCAAAGGCCAGGGCTAGCGCTCGAAACATCACCTTTTTAGATACCGTAAACCTTCGAAAATAAGTCCTGGGCTTGTATTTGGGTGGGATTTTTGTTGTTGGAAATATTCGTTAAAAAATCAACGGGGCTATTTTCGGGTGGCATTTTGCAAGCCATTTTTGCGATCATTGAATTTTCTGAAGATGCAATCAATAACACATTTTATTAAATCTTTCAACATGGTTACAAACTGACAAAGTCTTCAATCGGTTTCATCTGAGTGATCATCTTCAGTTCCTTTATCTGACTGTGGAAGTGTCTAAGAGGAATTCTGGCTCAGCTTCTGGCATAGTGTAATCTTCTATCCCTTCTATGTTAACTTGATCATTCTCATGTCAATCGTTAAAATACCCCTATGGGCTTGTATTCGGGGTGGGGGTGGGGGGGGGGGGGCTTATCATTGGAAGAAATTTTTTCTTATAAATTAGAGGCGGCTTATTATTGTTTTTTTTTTTGGGGGGGGGGGGGAGGGGGTTATTTTCGGAGGTTTACGGTATTCTTACGGTGGCTAATTTCCCTCAGTTGATGAAATTAAATGTTCATGTTTCACTCCCCCACCGACGCAGCACCACAGTTTCTTTAGAAACTAACCCTTTTATCCATTTGACGAATGTTTAAGTTTGTCTTATGATATACATATAAGCTACAGAGAAAGTCATAAGCGTGACGATGGATTCGAAACCTTTATTTTCCCTGTATTTAATGATCACTTTGAGAAGTTATAATAATAATAATAATAATAATAATAATAATTTATTGCTTATAGAGCAGTTTTCAATTGAGTGTCGTAAAACCAAAACCAAAGTAAGTACATTGTACTCTGACTAATCACAGCAGTCGTAAACAATCCAATGAACCAATCAGAGCTCGAAGCAATTACATGTCGGCGGCGCCAAGCGCGGGAAAACGCGTGCAAGCAAGGGCCTGGTCGCACTACAGTCAAAAACAAAAATTAGCCCGTGCAAAATGACATAAAAACAAAAACATTCCACAAAAAGCGTGTCCCACCGGAGCGGTTTCTTTTGTTTTCCTCGATTTTTGCACGGGCGGATTTTTGTTTTTGACTGTAGTGCGACCAGGCCCCAAGTCACGATTGGTTTTGTTTTTACTTCTGATTGGTCGAGAAAGTGGCGCGAGATTTTTTAGCCAATCACAAGGGGTAGCAATGCAAAACCAAAGCAATTGTGTAATTACTTTGGATACTCAATTAAAAACTGCTCTAATAATAATAATAATAATTTATTGCTTATATAGCGCAAATTAACAAGCATAAGATATGATCAGATGCGCTTTACATTTTTCAATCAAGTTAAATAAAACAACAATAATAGATAAAATGCTACAATAACAAAGTATAAGGTAATGCTAATGAAACTGATAATAATCTGATAAAAAGGTAAGAACTGTTTGCAATAATTATAAAACAACAATATGATAAAACTATTTACAATTAATATATCAGGAAATTTTAAGGTTACACGTAAAAGGCTTGAGTTCTCTAAATAGTGGGTCTTTAGCAGTGACTTAAAAGTACTAGGGACGTCATTAGGGACGTCACTAGGAAAAATAAAGTAGATAAAATCGATAAAACCTTTGCCCTCTTGAAGTTCAGAAACGGCTTACAAATCATAAATTCGGGAAAGCGCAAAAAAATGCGATGTTGTAATTTACCTGCATGTATTTTTCCACCATAACTCGGCGTACCCATCTTCCGGAGGGGAATCACACACACATCGGGTTCCATAGTCACCACAAACGAAGCTTCCGTGCCGAGCTAAATCTGTCGGAACACATCGGGGCTCACCGAAGCTCGGACCTACATTTCGCCTGTGAAACAGATCAGGTTCTGGTACGGTGGGAAAGCATCTGTAACCCGTGCTAAGTCTGTAACCTTCAAGCAAAGAGTGAAAGACGTTTCCGCTGAATTCTAGATGGCAGTTGGCTACCCGTGGATCTACAAAGTCACCCGTTTGACAGTTTTTCTTCAGTGGATTGCAGCTTTCTTTGATAGGATGTATGTACTGGTTTTTTAGTGCCACGCATTGGATAAGACTTGGCTTTTCATCGCAGAGGGAAGATGAAGCAATCCATGGCAAAATCAAAATAATAAAACCGCGTTGAAGAGGAATTTTCATTGCCTTCCAGTGTTAAGTCAAGCCTCTGTTGCATCATCAAAGACGGGAGAGATGTGCGCGCGCTTCAAAGCTACATATCCTTATACCAAGGCGTTTAGAATTTAGATATCTTCTTTAGTGGGAAAGAGTTTATACAAAATAAATTCAAAATCGTCGCCACCATCCGAATAATATATTTTTTTTGTTATACGACAGTCATCTCTGTTTTCTAGCGCACGGGCATAACGTGCCATATTTGGACTCGTTTTGGTGCTTCCTTTTGCATTCTAAAATGCTATGCCGAATAATAAATTGTTGAGTACGACAGTCACCTCCAAAATTAAAGTTTTTGAAAGTGTTTTCCCGAGGCCGCGGTCCGAAGAGAGTAATAGCATGTCATATTTGCACTCGTTTTGGTGACGGTATTTGCATTTAAAAATGCTGCATTCTTGTCGAATAATAAATTCGTTTCATACATACATAGTACATACATAGTTTATTTAAAAAGCAGGTTAAAAATTGGCAAGACTTATGTGGACCTGCGCTAACTACAGTGTAAGCTAAAAATAAATACAAGATGAACTGTAGAAATATCTTCGTTCAATTAAATTAAAGTTAAAATCTAAAATTAACATCAATAATTATGGATCTAAAAATATTTGAAATCCATATAGACTTGAATGCGACGCTACAAGAGGCTTTCTCAAAACTGATTGAGTTTGGTAAGTTCTTATTTTCCCTTATAGACCTCTTGAAGGAGCCAAGACTAGGAGAGTTTTTGACTTTCCACCTGCTCTCGGTCTCCCCTAACTCGCGCCCTCCGCGCTCTCTCGTTGCTCGCTCTTCGCACTCGCACACTGCACGCGACTTGTTACCTGCCGGCTGATCAAATAACCCACCAGTGCAAAAAAAAGCACTGTTATCAATGGGGTCCTGTTACAATAAAAATAAAAAAATAAAATATTTAGCCTAAAAATATAAACTGTACAGAGTTAATAAAAAAGTAAAATATAAGATAATTACGTTATATAAAAATTTCGTTCAAATGTTGCTTAAATAAAATTCTAAATAAAATTCTAAAGATCATTTTCTATTAGTGTTATGTATCTTTTTTCTCTAGTTTGCAAGACATTTTTTTACGTTGTTTCTTCTGCAAAAGTTTCCAGGATTTTGTTTTTGTGGTATTACTTGCCGAACCATGAACCACCCCGTCAAAAATAGAATGGTCTCCTTGTAATCTCGCCTGTATCTCTCGTGCCACGAGCCTGCGCTGGGAGTCTGGGCTCGAATGACATTTGTACGCATGTACAAGTGTCCCACGTGACGCCGGTAAGGTGAAATTTCTGTGAGATTTACGGCGATTTTACTCCAGTTAGTATGGCTTCTGGCGATGAATTAGCAGCCAAAGATCAAAAAGAACAAAGTAAAGAAGAGGTAAGATGATAACAGAATTATTTAAATTTACGGCCGTAAAGTTTCCATCGCCTTCGTCGGAGTATTTGTTTAAAATTCCGCCAACAAACTCCTCGGAGTTACGACTGCATATGCATGTCATGTGCACGGATCAATGTAAAACGGTATTTTATTTTATTTGCTGTAAGAATAACGTTCCATCGTAATCAAACCCCTCTAATAAATATTGCTTTTAAGTTGTTAAAGATTTGCTGCCTAGCTTCAAGGAATTTATTTTTCTGCCATGTTGAGTTTTTTCTCAGAATATATTAAGCTAAGAACAGTTGTAGTAAACCAATTTAAAACAATAATTATTGTCTGCGAGTCTCATTATTCAGTAATTTCCAGTTATCTTTACTGTCTGAACTAAATAAAGGTGATCTTCGTACACGAAGAAGTAAAAACCCGCCGTTATTTGAAATTTAAGCATTTTAAAACCTTTATTAATATGTCAATTTTTAAGTCACTAATAGTGATACTAAATTCATAATGAAACATTTGATTGATTCTTATGATCAGTAAAGGCTGGTTTTCTCTGGCGACGAAGTCAAAGTCGTAGTCGGAGTCGTAAGAGCGTTTCAGACCTAGTGAAAATCGAAAATCGGAGTCGTAAGCGGAGTCATAAGCTCGATTGAATCTGAGTCGGTTTCATTTTCTTCCGATTCAGATTATGACTCCAACGCTTATGATCCAGTGAAAACTAGATTGTTGAAGTCACAAGCAGAAGCAAATAAGCTAATCACGATGCCCATTTCTTGCTTACGACTCCGACAATCTAGTTTTCACTAGATCGTAAGCAACGGAATCATTAGCGCAGTCGGAAGCTCTGTTACGACTCCGTTTTTGATTTTCACTAAAATACGCTTCCAATTACAACTCCGACTCCGTCGCTAGTGAAAACCAGCCTTAAGAAAACCCAGTGGTAACCAATACCAGTCAATGCCAATCATTATAACATTGCGGGCAAAATTACTGAATGCTGACTGGCTGAGACAGAGGGCATTTTTTCTTAATCGCGAGGGCACTTTTGGTAATCAAGAGGGCATGATAACTTGAACCCTATTCCTCAAGCATAAAAATTTCTCCCTCGTGATTGGTTGAGCGGGTCGTTCTTGTTGCATTCAGTTGGCTTTGCAAGATTTTAAAGAAAATTTACAAACGGAGCACTCGCTTTTTTCACCAGAGATTTTTCTATAAAAAAAAAACAAGGAAATTAGATGATACGTAAAAAAGAAATTCTACAGGTGAATTATAGCATTTTAGGCCAAACAGGAAGCGATTATTTCTGTTAACTTGGATTAACCGGGTGCCCGCAGGCCAGTTTGTGACGTTGAAGACCTCAAAGAAATTCATCCATGGCGACAAAAGGTTTTAAAATTCCATCGCTTCATTGAATATAAGCGGATTTCTATGGAACCTAAAGAAAAGAACTTTGACAGATTTTGCTGAAAGGGACAATATACGTTTAGCAGGAGAAAGAATAAGGCTAATAGAAGTGAAAGAAAGCAGTTAAATTGCCAAACGTGCAAGCAAGTTTGCACTCGCCATTTGTTGATATTATCAAAGTGGCCAAAACTTCAAACACAGGTACACTTGAATAAAACTTGCTTTGCTTTTGTCGTGAAGTGTTTTTTATCAATAAAAATTAGGCTATGTTCTCTAGATGTACATAACAGCCAAATGTATTTTGACCGATTAGAAATTTGTTTAACCACAGTGAGTTGAAAAGTTTTTCTTGTCAGTTTGCATGCCAGAGTATTTTCACTTCGGGTAGTTTCAAGTCTGAGTGACTCTTAAAAAGTCTGAAATTTTTTCCTATAATTTTGCCCTCTAAATTATAAACAAGTAATCACATGTTCCTCGTAAAATTAAGGATTAATATCACTTGTGTTTTCAGGGCAATTTCTACAGCTTCTGAAAACACGTGATATTAATCCTTAATTTTACTCAGGCCCATGCGATTACATATATGTTGTAGTTAATTTTTTATTTCAGGTAATTTTTGTTTTTCCTTTGTTTCAAATTCATTAGCATATATTACCATACCCAAAAACAATGGAAAAATATAAACTACCTGAGATAAAAAATTAACTACAACATATACATATCAATTCATTGGTTATCAATAGCAATCGATAGAGAATCGATGAAGTAGATCTTTTGTGACGTTTTATTGACTAGGATCAAATTTTAATATCAATTAATAGATTAATTGATATTGCAGTGTGACGTGAGCACCATTAGTTACCGTAAGCACCCAACAAACTTTTTTTCAAGTTTTAACAATACCACTAGCTAATTCTTATAATCATTTTCATAACTGCGGATACATGTACGTGTGAAGCAATAAAGTGAATAAAATCTTCATATTTTTTGTAACAAACTTTACACTTCTGTGATGAACACAAGCGAAAAGTTTGCTCGTGTTGTTTGTAAGATTTCTTAGATTTTAGTAGCATCATGGTAACTAGTTTTATAATGTATAGTTTTTATAGTTTTATAATTGTAGTTTTATTATGTATATAGTCTAGTATATTTGTAGCATTTTATTGTATTTTTTATTGTGCTCGAATACATTAGCATATATTTGCTACTCTAAATTTTTCGAGTTGAAATAAAGTATATGTATGTATGCATGTATGTATGTGCCGATTGCATGTCCATGGAGCTATATTGGAGAAACTGGAAGGTGTTTACAAACCCGGAAGAAAGAACATAGGAACACAAAAACCCATAAAAGGCTCAAACATTGCCACTTGTGCATAGCTGCCTAACAAGGAACTTACATGTAATAAAAACAACATTTCAATAACTTTGCCATTTGTTTACTTTTCACCCACTTTGAAGTTGAAGGGACATTGGTGATATCCTTTCACCGTGCCCGACAGAGTAACTTTCTTCTCTTCATCCATGATTACCATGACAAACGTAGCATGACAAGTACCCAGGAAAGTATAAATAAAGCAAACAGGAACTTCCTTTTCAGTGGAAAGGACTTGTTATACACCATCTAGTTTTAGCAATCAATAACAATCCATTTCAATGGATACATGTATCAATCAATATCTAGTGTATTTTTTGTGTAATTATCTATTGGTTATTGATTGGCCGATGCCAATCAATATCAACCAACTACATGTAATAATATTATGAGAAAGATGTATTTGTTCATCGTGTCACTAGTGTGGGACAGTACTTGTACTTAGACAGGAATTGAATCTATGACTTTCTGTAATAGTTGGTATTAGATGCTTTAACCACTGATCAAGCCAGTCGTTTTTAAATGTCTTTTAAAGAACAAACTTTTAGACGATTTTGTAAATGCTCCTTAGCTTACGTATTGTGATAAGTAATAAGTTAAGTTACATACAGCTGTAAGTACAGTATTATAATTCGTAACAAAATAAGTTAAAGTACTGTATGTATGTAGCGACATGTACAAGAGACTTGTGACAAAATTATTAAAGCTAGGCCATATACTAGGTTCATATATGACATGCGTCCTGTACTTTACTGCTAGGATCAGCATCCTGTGAGAAAACTGGTTACAGAAAATGATTACTGAAGGTCATAGTTTGGATCCTGCTGGGGACTCGGGTTTTTTTTTTTTTTCATTGTCCCACTCTCATGACACTGTGAACAGTACATCTTTCTCATTCTCATGACTGTTTATTGTCACCCTCATTATAAAAAAAGTTAATTTATTTTATTTGAAAGTACTATTAATAAATACATGTATGCCTTCTATAGTGTATGATCTCTGTTTAATCTCTTCAGTTGTCTTTATTTTAATACTTTATTCTAATCATGGTTGTTCAGCAGGAGAAACCTAAAGATGTTCAGTCTACAGGAACTACTTTGGCTCCAGCACCATCCTATGTAAAACATCCATTACAAAACAAATGGGCTCTATGGTTCTTCAAAAATGACAAGACAAAATCATGGAAAGCAAATCTGCGCCTTGTAACATCTTTCGATACTGTATCCTTTACTGGTACTTTTGATTGGTGATGTGTTAACATGTATGTAGCTTTAGGATGGTTATATCCCCTTCACTCCCAAAGTCGATTTTTGAAGACGTTCACAATGATTGTGATGTAGTTCTAATTTTGAGTCTTTGGATGGATTCCTGTGGTGTGACCATTCAAATGAAACCTCTTCCTTGGCTGCACTTCTGCATGGTTACTACATGTACTTGTTTTTAATATTATACACAATTAAATTTGTGATTTTTCTTGAATTTTCATTTTGGGCACTCTTGGGTGTTAAAGGATTATGCTCGTAAAACCTTTACCATTAAGAATGTTAATTTCTATTTTTGCCTTTTGTACATTGACAAACTGGCTTGATTGTTGGACAGTTTGTTGTCCTTGAACATCTGCATTGTTTCTAACCGCCGCCTGGTTAGCTCAGTTGATAGAGCACCAGTCTGCAGAGTGGGAGGTCGCAGGTTCAAATCCCGGCCGGACCAACACTCCGGGTCTTTAAATAACTCAGGAGAAAGTGTTGCCTCTGCTATAATGTCTGCAAATGGTTAGACTTTCTAGTCTTCGGATAAGGACGAAAAACTGTAGGCCCCGTCTCACAAACCATGTTCTAATTCTGTGGGACGTTAAGAACCCACACACCATTCAAAAAGAGCAGGGAACGTAGTCCCCAGTGTTGTGCTCTGTCTTCAGATGGACCAATATCGGCAGCCAGCGGTGCCCTTTGTATGCTGACGTCCGAGCCTACTGCAAAATATTGTAAAAGAGGACATGTATCTTTGTCCTCTTATCTACGACATCACCATTACCATTACATGTACACCTGTAAGTGCTTTTCATTGTTGAGGTGCTGGTGTTTTTATCAGTAAGTAAATATACAATGTATCACTGAGTAAAGGGGTAACTAACAACAAACTAGACATCTGAGTGCATGTGATGTAAAATTATTATATTATTTTATAAGAAGTTTTCCTTGACTTTCCTTCTACCACTTAAGGTTGAAGATTTTTGGGGGTAGGAACAGTTTTTGTTAAGTTACTGCTTAGTGCCTTTACACAATCATGCTGTGCCTGTTCAGTGCAGCAATTCTTTTGTTTTATATTTCTGTTTTTAGATAATATCCAGTGTACTACCAAACATTACAAGAATTGATTAACTATTTTTGCTGCCATAAATGATAAGTTATTCAACTTGCCTTTTGTCATTTCAGGGTATATAACCATATTCAAGCTGCTAGCAAGCTACAATCTGGATGTGACTATTCAATGTTCAAGGTACATTGTGTATACATGTATGTTTGGAAGTTTGAGTTGAAATCATGGTGTTAGTTAGCCAGGATCTGTTTTATCTCTTTTTTTTTCTAAATTTGTTCTATTAACAGGAAGGAATTGAGCCAATGTGGGAAGATGAGAGAAACAGGCAGGGAGGTCGCTGGCTAGTGAACACACAGAAAAATTTTAGACAACAAGAGCTTGACAGATTATGGCTTGAAACTGTAAGAACTTTAATATGCCTTTGGTTGCAATCATATGGCCTTGTTAGGGGTGGGGGAGGGGGGGAGGGAGCAATATACCCTAATGCCATTTTTCCATTGTTTAAGGTCGGTTTTATGGAATTTATCTTGTTAACGTTTCAAGCAATCCAAAAATGCCATCACAGGTTTGTAGATGAATGTTACAGTGAATGTTTTGACATTTTTTGGTAGTTTTTAGGAATATGTGGGAGAAGAAGAAAGGGAAGAAAAATAAGAAATATTCAAGATTAAAATAAAGCTTAAAAATTAAAATATAGTTATGGAGTTATGGACACTAAAACAGTCTGCCACCAGCCTGGGGTGCTCTTGCATTTGTGTCAACTGTTTGTTGGTGTCTGAAAAATAATTTTCTTTCCTCCATCCCTCATTAAAACTCTGACAATTTGCCCCCCTGTTTTGGGAATACAACTGTGTTCACGCAACCTTTACATGTACAGTGTATGTTCTTTTTATTATTATTATTTTAAATCTCCCCAAGTGAAGATAAAGATGAGAAATAAATTGTCTGATATTTTTCATTGTGTAGTTGATGCTTCTTGTTGGTGAGGCATTTGGAGAATTCTCTGATAGTGTATGTGGAGCCGTAGTTCAAATACGTACAAAAGGTGACAAACTGGCAATATGGACAGCCAATGCATCTGACCAAGATGCTAACCTCAGTATAGGGTAAGTAAACTGTACATCTTTTTTGTCACAATATTACTGCATTAAATGTAACATTTATGGCTCAATGTTAGATTTGTGTTGCATTATTGTCATAATTATACAGCTGTAATTGTAATTATTTTGATGATGTGATGGTGTTGGGGCTTGTGCAGAAGATATTCCTCAGCTGGAACTTGCATGCCATTAATCTTCAACAAAGAAAGAGTAAATAAGGAAAAAAAGTTTTGCAAGCACGTAACTGCCTGGGGCAAGCAAGATTTGAAAGTTTCTTGTCCAAAGGGCAAGCTGAAGTTTTAGTCTTTTTGAAACCCTGTAGTGAGTATCCATGGCAAGCTTTTAGTAATTTATTGCGCAGTTGATACCTTCATATAATCCAATCCCCAGATCTGGTAAAATAGGATTTAACCTGTCAGGAATATGACAGGCGAGCAAGAGGACATGTCTCAAATAAGATTTATAATGGCAACCAAATCTACACAGTTCAGTTGCAAATTTTGAATATTACATGTATCCAATCGTCTGTTCTGGAAAGCAATTGTCGTAATGCCCTAAGTTATCCTCTAAGTGGCAGTGAGGTACACTTTTTCCAAGTCCCAAAAATCATTTATAAAACAATTTAAAGTGCCCCTGTGATCAAATTTTTGATTTTAACCCATTGACACCTGAACCGCCCGTAACCGCCCATACAAGACTCCATTGCTTTAAAAAATTGTAATTTTCTCAATCGTGCGAACATTGCCTTAACTAGCAGTTGTGAGCATTGACTAGAAAGTCTTTCAAATTGAGATACCCAATAAACACAAAAAAGTCAGCAATTTTTGCAGAATATCAGCATTTGAATTTGGACAATAACAAAAATTACCATTTTTAACGTCATAGAAAAACAACAAAAATCACGTTTTTGCCTTTAGTTATTTTTTATTCAAATCATCGTGGCAAACCCAAAAGTCAACATTTACAGCAAAATTCAGTTCTAGTCCTAGCTTAGCAGTGAATTGTTTTGCTCTTATTCGTTGCTCGGGCCTAGCTACAGCTTCTTATACTAGTGCATACTCACCTTGCCTCGATTTTCAACATCACCACCGCACTGCATGCTGGGAAATAAACAGATTTTTTTTTGACAGCGTCCATTCCGTCCTCCACAATTTTCATATATATACTAAGTCCACAGCCACTCTGACCCACTGCCGAAATTTCGCGCTTGTTGTGTTCTCCTGTGGTCGCAACTTCCAAAATATGCCGCAGTAGGTCGAGAAATTCATCCAGAGTCGAGTCCCAAAGCTACTTCGTTTCCAGGCGGCCATTTTTCCAGTTCAACGAGCAACGAGCCAAATTCGTAAACGAAGTACAACACCTAACTCGCTTCATTGAGAAATGGACTCTGAACTACCTCCAAGCTTAATGATGCTCATCAGGCAGCTACTTTAGATGAAAAATGGCTGTGAACTTACCAAAAATCGTAGATAATTCATATTGGACCCTTTATTGCAAATCAACCAAGCAAAATGAAATCGTCACAATGACATTTCCAGTAAACTCGAGCCTTCAGTGTTTTAGAACAACAGCACTTTCAATGGTAACTCCAAATATGAAGTCACGAAATCCTATGGGGTGTGTGTATGCAGAAAATCACTCAAAAACGTAAAAATCCTCAGGTGTGAATGGGTTAATTTTTTTATATTTTCGTGTACAATTAGACTTTCTTACTCATCTTGCCAAATTTCAATTCGCTACGAACATCAGAAGTCATTTTATTTTAACATTTATTTCCAAAAATTTACGGCCGCCATTAATCAACCTTGTTCCAAGGCTTGGTTGCGAATGGGAAAAAGTGACGTCAAAGACTCAAACATACCTCACGGGTTAAAATTATAATAACAATAAGTATTGAAAATCGCGCGAAAAGCAACAAAAGCTTTGGAATTGTTCTTCGTGCAATTTTCTATGCTGATTGTTATTATAATTTCAACCCGTGAGGTATGTTTGAGTCTTTGACGTCACTTTCTCCCATTCGCAACCAAACCTTGGAACAAGGTTGATTAATTGCGGATGTAAATTCTCGGAAATAAATGTTAAAATAAAATGACTTCTGATGTTCGTAATGAATTGAAATTTGGCAAGATGAGTAAGAAAGTCTAATTGTACACGAAAATTTAAAAAAATGAAAATCAAAAATTTGATCACAGGGGCACTTTAATCTGAGATTCTTGAAGTGAGATGAAAATTATAAATGTTAGATAGGTCTTCTTTCCAGAAACACAACACATATTGTTTTTCTTGAAGAATTATGTGTAACTGCTGCCCATCTGATAAGTTTATGACTCATGCAAAACAACCTCCATTCATTTTTTTTTTTTGCCACCCAAAAAGCAATCAGTATAGATTGGGCATGGAGTACAGTGAAGAGTTAGCACATTCTATTTTTCCAGATCTTGCTTCCAGCTCTCAAAAGGAGATCTGGGGTGAAAAATTTGATGTTGGTCTCTTTTGAAAGATACATTTAAGTTCTGTACATATGTCCATGTACATGTCAAAATGCATCCATACATGTATGTGTATTCCATTGAGGTTGTGGAAGAGTAGCTAAAAGTGAGGGATGTGATTGTCCCTGTGGAACTTGAATTATTAGCTGTGATCACACTGCACACTTTTGCCCTAGGGAAACTTGACTTGTTGACAGTTTCCCAAAGGAAACTGAAATTGAGAAGTGTGACCGATTTTCCCCAGGTAAATAATACCCAGGGGAAATTTTATCTAAGGTAACTTGAATAATTTATGTCAAGAGAACAATAGAATTTCCCTTGACAGTTACCCAACATGGATTGAAGGGGTAAACTGAAATCCCAAGGAAGCTAGCCAATGGATGTTCATTGGTACATTTAATTTGCTGATGACAGATTTGGAGTTCTGTCACTTTTGGAAAAACATGATGTTGTGTAATTGCTTTGGCCGCATGCGCCCCTCAAACGAAGAAGATGTTATGGCGAGCTTGTGAGTAGAAATCATTTGCAATACATGTTTTATTTTGCTGAAGTTACTCTGGCTTTATAAGTTACCTTGTTTGCTATAATATTTTTATGATATAGTTTTTAACTAATTGGGTGATACATTTTGTTCCAGAAATGCAATTTATCCTGGAGATGAACCGGAGCCGGTATATCACAATGGATATCTATTCAATCAGCTTCAGGCCAGTAATCCAGGACCCAGTCGAGTATTTCCACCCAATTTCAGCCCACCAATTTCGCCGTAAAAATAGTAGTGAACAATAGTAGTGAAATGAGAATAAAAACTTATCTTTGGTCTGCTTGATTTTCAAGCATGTTTTCAATTTACACACCAAAAACACGATATGAAATTTAATCCTGTGATAGCACTGTAAAAACCCAGACACAATTCTCTTTTGGCCTGGGGAAAGGAAACCTGAGATAAATTTACCTCAGTTGAACTCAGGTAAATTTTCCCTAGGTAAATCGATTTTCCCTTGGGAAAAGTGTGTAGTGTGACCACAGCTATTATCATGGTACAGATGTGTGCCATATCACACCATTATAAAATATCCCTGTTACATGATATTGGCTGATTAAGCTCTTTGTTTTGCAGACGTACATTTAGGGAGCGTCTCCACCTTCCAAACAAGCTAGTCATAGGTTATCAGGTGAGAGAACTCTGTGCGTGTAATTCAGTTGAAAGGCATATAGTGACCGAAAAGCCCTGTTGAAGGGAGTCTCAATAAATTCTGTATGTATGTACACTTTGTATGTATGTAAAAAAAGAAAAAGGCCTAAGTGATGGTTTTGGCCACAAATGTTAAAAAAAAAAACTCCAAACTGGCTCTGTTGATCTGCCATTCAATTAAGTGAGTGTTGTAAATGTAAATTGCTTGTGAGTCTTGGCTGGAGATAAACAGGAAAAACAACTGGTGTCAACCCAGTCATTATCAAAATAACAATTAAGCTGTGCTGTGTCATTACACAATTGAAAGCTACTGAGGAGCACTTTCCTGTGCTACAGTTTACTGTACTTGTATGTCATACAAGATGGTAGTATTTTTTAAATCTGTGGATGGAATCCTTAAGTGTGACCATTAAAATGAAAGCTACTGAGCAGTACTTTCCTGTGGTACTGTTTATTATGCTGTACAAGGTGGTTCTAACTTTTGAGTCTGTGGATGAAATCCTAAAGTGTGACCATTCAAATGAAAGCTATTGAGCAGTACTTTACTGTGGTACTGTTTATTATTCTGTACAAGGTGATTCTAACTTTTGAGTCTGTGGATGAAATCCTAAAGTGTGACCATTCAAATGAAAGCTACTGAGCAGTACTTTCCTGTGGTACTGTTTATTATGCTGTACAAGGTGGTTCTAACTTTTGAGTCTGTGGATGAAATCCTAAAGTGTGACCATTCAAATGAAAGCTATTGAGCAGTACGTTCCTGTGGTACTGTTTATTATGCTGTACAAGGTGGTTCTAACTTTTGAGTCTGTGGATGAAATCCTAAAGTGTGACCATTCAAATGAAAGCTACTGAGCAGTACTTTACTGTTGTACTGTTTATTATGCTGTACAAGGTGGTTGTAACTTTTAAGTCTGTGGGTCAGTACTTTTCTGGTTCTATATTTTAAGTGTGTAGGGACTAAAAGGGCAAGGAAAAGTTTGAGTTTGCTATCCTTCCTGGCTACATGTACAGTAGACTAGAACACCTCTTCACCAATCAGGAAAATGAAAAAGTTTCTTCCTTTTTTTTCTTAACTCGCCTTTCAATATTAATACATTGTTTCTTTTAATATTTTGGCAGGCACATGAAGACACCATGAGCAAAACAGGTTCCACTACGAAATCAATGTTCTCATTATGATCGTAAAACAACTTCTATAGGCAATATCAGAATTTCCTGATATTTTAAGAAAGCTTTAGGATTTATTCTATTTAATGAAGTTTAGTGGCCTGAAAGCCACTTAACCTTGCTTGTGCAAGGTATGCAGTTCATCCTGACTATTGTGTGAAGACAAAACACTGCATGCATCTAACATTTTGATTGTCGTAACTTATGTAAATGTAAATGTAGAATGCAATCAACTTTAGTGTTATCTTTAGCTTAGAGATTAAACAGATTGGTGATCTTGTGTTGCTGTACAACAGGCAGCATGTATGCTGATTGATAGGTTGTCTTTCCTGTTTAAGATTATGGCTATTTATATAAAATACCTTCAAAGAATTCAGAGGTTGAAACATTAAATACAAGTAATTATAATGTATACAACTGTGCGAAACTATTTTCACAGATTTTTTTGGAGAAAAAACATTGTTTGGTACATGTCCCTCTTAGAGATCTTCCACAGTTACTACAAATTGCATAAGCTCAAACTCTGATTTTATCATAAAAAAAAATTATATTTGTGTTTGCTGGCTAAATTTATTTTTTATGATTATTTGTTCCAGTGTCAAAAGAGATTGCTTGCTAAAAATGATTAGTGCTCCATATTAAATCACAGGCCCGTAGGAGTAGGGGGGCCGGGTAGGCCCGTGCCCCCCCCCCCCCCCCCCACTGACTTTTCAGGTGAAAGTTAAAAAAAAAGAAGACTGCCACTTAACCGTCGAAAATATTGAAGTGGTCTCGGCCAACAACAGTCGATCGTGCCTTCTCACTTTCAAATTCGTTCCTACTGGCCTGAATCATATTATTAGAATATAATAATATTGTTGAAAAATGCTAAAAATCTTAAATTACTGCAGTTGTTTTGCTTTCACACTATGGTCAGGTTAATTGACTGTGAAACAAAACTCACAAGAAGTTTCAGTATGAGAGACTTAAAGTGAGTGTGGTTTGCTGACAAATGGATGCAAGTGTATGAGAGGTTTTGAAAAAAAGACAATGGAGCTCAAGATACAGTATTGGACTGAGTTGTGTTCTCCATGGATCACTACAGATTTGTTATGAGTGGGCAATTTCTCAGCCCTCTTAATTACAAACCCCATTAATACAATATATATTTTGGATAGTTGTACTGAATTTTGTTATGTGGTCGGACCATAATCTTTCAGAATGTGGCCGCACTCTTGATTTTGGATCATTAGTGACCACTTTATCAGCCCTTTCATCTCATAATATATATTGTGTAAATGGGGCTTAAATATAAACCAGTTTTTGTTTAGTTTGCTTAGTACAAAATATGCCAGCAGTCTCTCTTGTCTTCGATGGATCATGGCTTAACCCTACAAAAACAATCACACCCAGAGTCAATTTTGGAGACATGTTGTGGACGAAATCCTACAGTGTGACCATTCAAATGAAACCTCTTCAGTAGTACTTTAATAACCTTTTGCATGGTATCATTTGTTTTCCAATATTTTACAAAATGATATTTAGAATTTGTCATGAATTGTTCTTTTGGCACTCTTGGGAGTGAAAGTGGCACTGTCCTCTGAAATCACTATATTAGCTCCTTTCCACGACGTTATATCGCCAAATGCCACCAAATAAACAACTAAATTGGATAAAAAAAGTGCTATAGAGCAAAACAGAAGCAGTAGTTTGGAGACACAGTGCTGGATTGCAAGGATTGAAGTGGATTACAGTTTGATTTTGTGACAGGTGCTCAAGAAATCTAAATTGTGGAATTTTGAAATTTTTAGGTGTCATCCTGTGTCTTAACATGTAGTTGGTATTCCTGTGCTTTCATCTCTTTTGGTGATTTTTTCTTCCTAATTCAAGACAATAAAGTTTTAAAGCAAGCTCCTGACCATAATTATGAAAACATGATATATCTACCAAGACAGTGTTCCTTTAAAGGGTTAAACACAACGCAAAACAGTTTAGAATGAAAGAGATATGGCCTAACTAACCAGGTGATGATCCATCAAGAAAGAGAGAGTAACTGCTTGCTTATAAATTCACTTATGTTGATGTGAAAATAGAGCCCCAGTGTCGGTTATGTTAAATTGGTTGCAAATATGTTTGCTGTCAAATTACCGTAGGGTAGAATTACATTTAGGTCATTCATGTCTATTTTTGCCAATGTGATTTTATGTTGTTTGTAAAATTATTCCCTTATTCAGGATTATGCTATCAGTGTATATCAATTATTATCCCATAGTGGGCGGTGATGAGGATTATCTGTACCTGACTGACAAGCAGGCTATCTTTTGGGGCCACACGCCAATTGTTAAAGTGATCCAGCAAACAAGACCCCGCCCCCTCGCCAGCTTGTTTCCCTCACCAACTATCCTGTGCACATTCATCTTTTACTTCCTTCCAAAGTTGGACCTCACATATGGTGCACATAAGAGGTGTCTGCGCACAGGTAACCCACCAAGCTGTTTTTTCATGGCTTTGCCACTCATGAATGATACCCCAAACATAAAGCTTATCTGCTTTGCGCTTACTCTAAAAGAAACAATTATTAGGACATGACTTTTTTGTTTGGGCTTGTCCACCATTAAGGTGTCTGTTTTAGAGGGGGTGTTATAAACAAAATAATCCGACTTTCTTAGCCCATGGTGGTGAAAGGTGATTTACTACATACAATCAGGATAAAAAGTTGATCAACATTTTTGTTTTTGGGAGAAGTTAAACTTCAAGAGTTCTACATGTATAAGAAATTAAAAGGAAATGTAAAGGAAAAGGGTAAAACTACATGTACTATGGAATTATTAAGCATGCCAAGCTGAAAGTCATGATTCCATTCCTGTTAAAAGAAAGTTTCAGTTAGCACTTTCTAAAATGAACCACAGAAGTGTCCGTGTTGTGGGTGGGATAGGGTTGTGGGGAGTGGGGGTGGGGGGGATTAGTAAAGGTAAGGGTTTCTAAGCATAGTTGAGTGTTGAGTTTATCCCAGGGGCTGCTTGCATAAACTCTCACGCTGTACTTAACTGCTAACGTCAGATCAGCCGCCGGGCCAGTAAGAGCAACATTTAATGTTAAGATGAAAGCAGCCCCAGAACTAATGCAAAGGGTTGAATACATAAGTACTGATCATATGGTTTATCAATGTGCCTCATATAGTTGTAAGTTTATGTACTGTGTACGAAAAAAAGTGTATGGTATTTTGTTACCTCTTCAAAGCAAAGTATATTTGCAAGTAATTTAAGTTAATTTAATTGAGATGCAAGTCATTGTTTGATGAGGCCAAGTTAAAATTATTTTGAACAAAATATACACCATTTCACAGCTGTCTTAGTGTCCTGGCCTTTGAGTGGAAGCAATGGTGAAGTTGACCTTGTTGTGATACAGAACTTGGAGCATTTCAGATGTAAATTTAGCTAGTTAGCATGTGAAAGCATTATTAACATTTGAAAGGCAGAAAGGTTTGTATCAAAGCAAGGTCACCTCCAGCCTCGCTTCCACTCAAAGGCAAGGTCACCAAGCACAACTGTAAAATGGACTATTGCCATAAGTTGAACTGACACTGTACCTGACTGATTCAGTGCATTTCTGCACATGTAACTAGCTTTGTAGTTGAATATAGGTTTCATGATCATAGTATTTGCTATTAAAATGTTAAAATGGCTTCGGAAGTGTGTGACATGTAATGGTTACCTAATCCTCTTCAGTAGTCATGTCACGCAACCGGCATTTAGAGTGAACTTGTGACATCTTGTCTTCAGCATTTGCCGACCTTTGACTTCAATTCTTTAGATAATACTAGTAGATCCCAGTCAGCCAAGAAAGTCCTTTTGATGCCCTTTGTCCAATTTCTTACAGAATCCGCATTCTCGTTCATTGATGTCACGTACCCCGTGTGCGACATTATCGCAGTGGTGTCGTCGCTTTGTTCTACTGCGGTGCGCCTGGAGTCATGGGACGAACCAGAGAAGCCGGCTTCGCATTTTGCGCACTTCCCATGATTCCACGCGCTCCCTATTTTCCCGCGCTTTATTCACCAGCGCCTGGGGACGAAGGAGCCATGCGAGAACCCACGGGAGTCCCCAGAGTCCCTATATGTCACTACATCATACCTCTCTGCTTTTAAAAGTACCATTTAACACACAAAATACTGGTATCTTGTTGCTTATTTTTTCTCAAGAGGACATTTGCTTTTCTTGATGTACATTAACGATCTCCCTAACTTCCTGCGGGTTGCTGCGCCGAGAATGTTTGCCGATGACAACAGTATAACTTTATCCGCAAAAACGCTAGCTGATCTGAAATTAGCAGTGACTTCTGAACTTAACAATCTTAGCAGTTGGCTGAGAGCCAACAAATTAAGTTTAAATGTGGCCAAAACTGAGCTAATGATAATCGGATCTAGGCAGAGATTGAATGCCCAATGTGAGGAGATTAATATAAGTATCGATGAAAGGACGATCAAGAGAGTTGACCATACTAAATATCTGGGTCTTACCATTGATGCACAACTCTTTTGGTCTAAACACGTTGACGAGCTAAGCAAGAAAGTCTCTTCAGCCATTGGTGCATTGAAACGTGTACGACCTTTTATTCCGACGGATATTGCAGTTCAAATTTACAATGCTTTAATATTACCACATTTTGATTACTGCAGCCCGGTTTGGGATAGTATGAGTGGCTGTTTGAGTGATAAATTACAAAAATTACAAAATCGCGCTGCCAGAGTAATTACTCAATCACCTTTTGATACGAGCTCCAACCTCCTTCTCGCGATGCTTAAGTGGGAGAAGCTGTCTCTTCGTCGTAAAAAGCAGAAAGCTTTAATTATGTATAAGACATTGAATGAACTTGCCCCAGACTATCTTCAATGTCTCTTCACTCAACGCCACGTTAATGATTATAACCTAAGAAATCTTGAAGGAAAGCTTTCGCTGCCCAAGCCAAATACTAATTACCTAAAACGAAGTTTTTGCTACAGCGGGGCCTGTTTGTGGAACAACATGCCCCAAGATTTAAAAAGCGTTTGTTCTATTGGGCAGTTTAAACGGGGTATTAAGAAAGTATCTGAGATATCGGATTCCCACACGGCAATCATGTAAAGCAGTTGTACAAGTTTTAATTTTTAATTATTAACTTAACTGATGATTCTCCGTGTTTAAATAAAGATTTACAATTACAATTACAATTACAATTTGATGCCAGCAACGTAATTCCGGCAACATTAAAATACGCTCAGAAATAAAATCTGCATAAAGTTATAATGCTTTATTCATTATTGGCATGACCATATTCGAAGACGGTTGGACAATGAACGTTCGTGTCATGTGGGATGAAAGTCGTGTATTAGTTTCCCTCGCATTAGATTAAAAGGCCACCCACGTTCATTGTCTGACCCTAACATATCTTGGAAAATTGCGAGAGAAAATTCATGCACAACGTTTCGTCACGAAACAAAAATCGTGATGAAAAAAGAAAAAAACATTGTTCGGTGCTCCTGTCAAAATTGAAATGGTCCGTTACTAAGTACAGAAGAGTCGTCCTTAAATTTTTTCCACGAGTATTCCTGCCATCTTTACTGATTATGAAAGACATCTTTACAACATAACCCTTAAAAAAGAACAACAAACCGGCAAAAGTTCGTAAATGTGTGTTTATTGGAGTTTTAATTCGAAGCGGTTAAGGTGTAAATATGCAATGTACATTATATGCTTGTTAAAATACGATTTTCCTTACAGATCTAACATAATACAGTTCTAATTTATAATTCTAACACAAACTCTCAAAACAAATTTGGAACAAATTTTCCGCGTAGTATTTAGTGCAGTTACTTCATCGTTGCAACACACGCTCCATAAAAAAAACTGGAGATTGATATGAATTCCATACAACAAACTTATCAGTTTTGCTAATCTACTGATTCCCACATAATACCGAGCGGCTTCGTGAAAAGAAGGTCCACTGAGTGTCTGACAGAAATAGACGCACCTGAAATGACGACAAGTTTACTTTCACTCAGTTGCTTGACTCAAATTCAGAAGCGTTTACCATTTGTATGGAAAAACCGGTTGTTCCGGTGGAAAAACAAATGAAACGGTTCATCCCAACGCAAATTTTCCGGGAAAAGGTATTACCTTTTTCTCGCTTTCACCGGAACGACGGAATTTTCTGTACCATTTGTTCACATCACAAGTACCAGGCTCCTTCGCGAAATAAGGAAGCTCGAAGATGGCGAATCACTTTGAAGAAGGAAATTTACTCCGAGTTTATTCGTGTGAAAATTGCCACGTTTCATTGGCTATATTGACAGATTTCCTACAGTATGATTGCGAAATTACAGGTATTAAAGAAAGATGGAAATTTTTGATTGCCGATAGTTGTCGCGTTCGAAGAACGCAATCCAAATTTCGGTTGGTTGCCCTGTGCCTTACATGCAGTAAAATTTGAGAATTTTTGGTGTCCGTTCTTCCAAATGGCCACCCCTATTGCTTTTTTCAGGGGCTCATTTCCGCCGGAAGTTCCTTCGAACGCGTCTCCATAATCTCCGATTACTGCTAGTTTTACTTTAAAACTGTTACGAATCGTGCTTGCTTCATGCTTGACAAGGGGATAGCGATTCGCATAACTGAAATAGTCGTACGTAGCAAAGAATCAGAGCTGGAATTCTAGCGTTAACTTGAGCGAATAAGTAAATAAATAAATGATTGTTCTGGTAAAATTGGAGAATTTTAGTAGGGTTTGAAAGCGTACAATCGCTTATAAAAGTATTTGCCTGTTAATTTTTCCCGCCGTCATTTTGTTTTTCACCCCCAGTGCCTCTCGGCATTCGATAAAATCAGTAAAAATGGCACAGGCAGGAGACATTCCTGTTCCGTTTTCTTCAGTAAGGATAGTCCAGTACTATTTGTCGGAAAATTGTAACCTGAAATTCCATTCAAAAGGTAAGCGCGCCAGTTGTCTCGACTAATTGCTTACCTTAATTTTATAGAAATTCATACATAATTTGCGCTCCTTTACTACGAAAGTGTATTGCTCTATTGAAGTCTTGTCGTTCCTTTTTAGAACTAATGAGTTTCAGCAAGGCGTGTTTTAATATAAATGTTACACTCGTGTAAAAATGAACCAAAAAAAAACTTGCACTGCTTTCAAGGGTGGTAGACAAAGTCGTATTTTTGATTCTGCAAAGAAAATAAAGGTGAAGTTTACTACATAACACACAGCAGTTATAAACAATGATTTTAACATTTGCACATCCACAAATAGCAAAAAAAGAATCATTTCCCTACAATGATAAGAGCCATAGGTTCTTGCATTAAATAACAAAGAGGCTGGTAGTCTATCAAATACTATTAAAGGACAGACAAGCCTGAAATCGTTTATATCATATTTGTAATTTAGTATAATTTTAATGACCATATATATTTAATATTGTATTTTTTTATTGCATGATTTTTGCACGGCTCTCTGGAAGAGCATTTTTATGAATGAGATTCCGTGACTAAATAAAGATGATTGATTGATTGATTTGATTTTAAGTACACTCTCGTCCTTTGGCTAACACCCACCTTGTCTTTTTCTTCCTCGTCCTTTTTGTCCTTTCGGTACTCCCACATCTACAACAGAAAAAAATACGTATTTAATCTAAACATTATTCTATTACGCCACTCCATATACTACTCTATAATATGGCCGTTACTGGGCCAACACTCCAATCGTGAACAGCTCATTATTTGGCCGATAGTTTCATACCAGCTTCCACACTGATTTGTTTTCGCAGTTTAACGCAAAGCGCATTCTATCGATTATTAAAACTATGGATAAAGGAAGTTTTCAAGTAAGCGTTTTCAAAAGCTTCTCCTCTATTTTACATACTAAAACGCTAGAATTGTGTTCTTCGCAAAATGCTGCGTGCGTAAATGTTTCCCCGTTTGCGCGGACAGGAAACATTTGTTGCGGAAACTCATTTTTTGCTTTTGAGAAACAAAAAATGTTTCTGACTTTTTTCAGAAACATTTTGTTTCTTCAACAAATGTTTTCCCGCGCCGAGGAAACATGGTTTCTTGCTCGTTTGCGTGTCCAAGAAACATTCTGGGAAACAATGTTTCCGCAACAATGTTTCCTCGTTTGCGGGGGCCTTTATAGGTGCGTTCCCTTCCCGCAATTTTTGGAGAGAATTCATGACGTAATCGAATAACACGGGCAACCCTGTTCCAGGCCCTTGCGTGGACTTGATTCTCGTACGCGAGAGAAAGAGAACGCACGGTGTTAGGGAAGATTGAGATTAAAGAGTGTTTAAAGACTGGTTAAGTGCCCCGCACAGCAAAACGTAATCAAACTGATAAAATCACTCCACCACTTACCTCCTGGTTGCGGATGCAGTAGAAAAGCAAGACCAGCAAACCCTTCAACAAAAAAAAGGAAAGCAAATGTTGTGTCCCAAAACAGAGTGATAATTTTTTCTCCATATACCTCATATTCTCGATGAAGCGCCTCTGTTTAAATATATCCCCAGAACTGAGGACCCATAACACTATTCATTTCTTTGCTCGCCAGTACAGTGGTGTCTGAAATAGCGGGCGGGATAATGATGTAAAAGATGTATTAAGGACGCAGCCGACAATTCTTTAAGGATTCTTTTATTTTCAACCGTACTAGACATTCTCGCACAACTAGACAAAGCAACATGCTCTACCTGTCGCGGGTTCGCACCGGAATTGCTAAAAGTTATTTTTATTATAAGGGATGTAAAAATAATGTTTATAGAGCGTTTTCACTTGTCGTCATAGCCGCCATATTGGTGTTCCCGTACAAAAGAATTTTAATTAACTTCTTTTGTCAGGAACACCAACATGGCTGCCATGGCCTTTGTCATTTGAGTCCCACGGGACTGAAGGTCACGTAAGTGAAAACGCTCTATAGGCTTAACTCACAGGTCGTTTTCTTTTCTACTTTTTAGCTCTTTATATTTTATTTCCTAATATCCTTTGTAAGTAGTTTAATATAGCTTTTAAGAGTCAACAGTTTTTAGTTTTTCATTTCTATCAGGTCTTATTGATGGCAGATTCTCTGACCTCTGAAGGGCAACCTGAATTATTTTGATTTATTTTCAATAAAGTATCTAACCTGGCAGGTGTAGAACAGGACGAAAAAGTAGTGATATATTTTGTCTTCAGTGTGGTTCACAGCCAGGATTCCAAACAACCAGGTCAACACGATCACCAACATAATCACCATCGACGTCACGAGGCGATTTCTAGAACGATTTAAAACAGTTATCACACAGGACTGAAAAAATATCGATTGTTTTTTAAAAGAAAAGAGCAAGAGTTTTTATTTTTTTCTTTACCGTTAAACATTAATGGTGTGGTCAAGAACAATTTGTTAAATAGTTCCACTTTTAGAATTAGAAAGGCGTCATACTACACATACATGTAGCAGCATCTACTTCAGCGACTAGGAGGTTTTAATAAAAAAACGAACGCGTGCAACTTAGTACTAATCCGACAGCCTTTTCTCTCTCGTTTATAAATTTTTATCGCCGTGTACTCAGCTAAAGGAGCTTAATTTTGCATACACAGTTCTTCAGTTTGTGATTACGTGGCCGTTGTGGAGAGGATATTTTGGGGCTTGAGGAAGCAATGTGTGGGCAGTTGCCGTCGCGAAGAGGCGGGCGTTGTAGGGAGGTTCAAATAAGAGAAAATGAAATGTATGAATCATTGGCCAGAACGAAAACACGTGGCCGTTGTAGAGAGGTGGCCATTGATAGAGGTTCGACCATTTTGTTAAAAACTCCAATGATGAGCTATACGGAGACCTGCCCAAGATCCCAGAAAAGATCAACTCTGGGAGACTCAGTCTGGCCGGACACTGTTGTCGTCACCCAGAGCTTCCAGCCAATAAGGTCATCATCTGGGAACCGGAGCATGGTAGGAGAGATTCTGGACGACCAGCAAAGACAATTGTGAAGATGATATATGATTGAATATGCAGGAGGGGGAGAGACAAAGGAGGAGCTGACCTGTCTCATGACCGGCCGAGACCGTGATGTGTGGAGTATCAGGCACCGTGCCCGACTTAAGTCTCGTCACTTAGGTCGACGGAACGGAACTGTTAAAAACTTCCAGACTATTCCATAAGGAAGGAAAAACGCTTCTGGAATATCTCAGTCGCTGTCATTTCTCGGGGACTAACTGTATACTTACTTGGCTCTTTCAAGTTTGATGTCATCCGGATCATCTTGCCAGGTAATCACCTCCTTCAAGATGAATGCCCGGGTGATAAGATTCAGCTAAAAAATAAATCACATGGAAAAGAGAAACTATTTACAAATAATGCTTATTCCCCTCATGCAGCTGAGTTCTTTCACATGCCGGTTAGGGTATCTCCTCTCTGTTTTTCTTTAATGAATTTTACTTTACTTACCAGAACGAGAATCAAGACGGGGGTACCAAAGTACCACGCTTCTTCTCCACGAATAAACATCCAACAGCTACAAGAATGGAAAGAAAATATATACATTTGTTCAGGTTGGTATAACCGAACGGATATACGAGACTGGTTTAAAACCTGCGTAAATAATACAGTTGTCAGCAAGTCGTTCACTTTGTCATCCATAGTTTTAGGTGTTTACCATGGTATTTCCATCAAAATATCGGTCGGAATGAGCACTGAATAACTGTAAGGGTTTTTTCAAACAAATATTATTCCAACCGAAAGAGAGGAGACTGGAAGCGGGATAAAGGACCAAGTGGTCTGAAATGGTGGTGGATATTTCGATTTGCTCGCCGACCCACCGGGATGAAAGGACGACTTCAGAAGATAGTCTACAATTTCCAAACGAAAATTTAAATTAACTTTTCCATTTGTTTCCTGAGCCAATTGGCGAGAATTTTGGTCAAATGGTATGCATGTGTATGAAAATGACATATAGCGGGTTCGAACCCAGGAGACGTCTGTTTAGAATGACGTTGTCCAATTAAGTGAAAATTTCGATTAATTACTGATTTATAGTAGTATTTACTACTTATTTATTTATTAGTGAATTTATTTATTAAAAAATAATAAACGACATTTCGACATCTTCTGGATTTATTTCTTTGTTACCCGTGTGTATTTGTTTGTTTGTAAACAAATTTAAGACTGACTTACAATTCGCTTTTCTCTGGAATGCCAAAGTGAGGATAGGTGAACTCTGCGCAGGCGCTGGCAAATGCAATTGGTATACCTGCATACCGTGACATAAAGCTTTGTTAAAACTGAGTTAAAAGAAATGACTTACTTTACTATACTATTTAGGCGCATACCAATATTTGAGATAATTTACTGCAAATATATATTACTTTACTACGAAACGATTTACTTATCCAATAAATTCCGTTTTTCTTTCTAAATAATAAAATCTCTCAGTGTAGGGTTTTGTGGCGCGAAAAAAGGTTTGGTGACTAAATTATGGGCTATTGTAAACTAAAAATCTTACCCCAACCAACGGCGACATAAAACACAATCGGAACTGTATTTTTGTCGTTGAAAAGCGGTTTCAGTGTTGAGTAATAGTAAAATCCTTCCATCAGTAACCAAGTCAGAGCTGCCAGCTCAAAAAAGTGCAGAAATGGACTCACAACTTCACATGTTTTGGGATTGGAAAAGAACTAAGGAGAAATGTAACATGACAAATATTTTAACTTCATGCCAGTAAAATATTAGTTTTAGTTAAATAAGAAAAAAATGCGTTTAATAGCTGAATTCTCTAAGAATAAGCTAAATATAATCTTCTGGCGAAAGTTAGAAAGAGTCCGTTCCAGTGACATTGTTTTAAGACCTTCTCTGTACCTGTTGACCAGTAGGAGAGGAAGGATTAGAAATACGACCATCCTCTTCTGCCAAGGACTTTGGCTTGTCGGAAACAATGAAAGCATAGTCTACCGCCATTTTTAATTGGTTTGCACTATCCAATATCTTGGATATTGGATAGTGCAAACCAATTAAAAATGATTATATCAGCCGGGCTGGCCCGGTTAGCCGAGCTGGCCCAGTTTGCCGAGATCTCGGAAACTAACGCAACAAAACATTTTTAAAAAATGGAAAAAAGTTAACTTAGGTGTTAACTTAATTTTTCTTTTTTTTTCTCTTAATGGTAAATTATATTAATTAAAGATAATTTGTTGCTGTACAAGCCTTGTAGCGCGCGCGTGTGTGTACTGTTTTGTCTTTCCGCTCGTTTGTATGTATGTAGTTAGTTTGTAATTGTAAATGTAACTCGATGAAAAAAATAAAAATTGCTAAATAACAAAAACAAACAAAGCGAAGTAAATGAGCTAAAGTGCAAAAAAATCCCGAATTGAAACATTCTACGCTTTGCGCCATTTTCAAAACAACAACTTTCTGCCAAAACCGTTGATGCTAAATCTAGTTGTCGCCCGGGTTGGCTCGCCTCATGTAATACCGGGCTGAAAGTCATCTCGTCAAAATGGACCATCTCGGCTAACCGGAAAGAAAAACTAAGCCGGGCTGGCCCGGTTAGCCGAGATGGTCCATTTTGCCGAGATGACTTTCAGACCGGTATTACATGAAGTGAGCTAGCCCGGGCGACAACTAAATTTAGCATCAACGGTTTTGGCTGAAAGTTGTTGTTTTAAAAATGGCGCAAAGCGTAGAATGTTTCAATTAAGGATTTTTTTCTGCATTTTAGCTCATTTCACTTCGTGCTTACGCACTCTTGTGTACCTCTTTATCATTTAAAGAGAAAAAAGGCCATTTTCAGGCGAGCAGGTTTGCTCAAAGGCAAATTTTTGTGCCGTCCCGGTTAGCCGGGCTGGCCCGGTTGTCATATAATCGCAAAGTTGATTTTTGTTGCGTTTAACAGGCGTACCGAGATCTCGGCAAACCGGGCCAGCTCGGCTAACCGGGCCAGCCCGGTTAGCCAGGATCCCGGTATCGCGATGCCGGGATCTCGGCTAACCGGGCTGAAAATTTTCCATGTAATTGCGTTTACCGGGCCAGCCCGGCTAACCGGTACAGCACAAAAATTTGCCTCTGAGCAAACCTGCTCGCCTGAAAATGGCCCGTTTTCTCTTTAAATGACAAAGAGGTACACAAGAGTGCGTAAGCACGAAGTAAATGAGCTAAAATGCAGAAAAAAATCCTTAATTAAAACATTCTAAGTAGATAGGAAAGAAGGGTTCTGGCACACTCTTCAACCGCCCCTTTTTAACACAATTTCTAATTCTTTTCACTTTTCTCCTACTTTCATCACTAACTATGAATTTGCATGCGATCGCATGAAAATTGTTCCAAATTTACATATCCTGACTCATAAAAATTAACAAAATCATCAAAAAAAAGCTGCTAAATTTTCAGCATTTTACAAATTCTCTGCAAAAAATCATCGTACAATTATTTAAAAATCAACAAAATCCATCTTGTTCACCAAAAAATTCTCATAAAATCAAACAGATACATTCGTTAATGAAAAATTCTCATAAAATCAAACAAATCCATCAGTTCCCCTAAAATCCCACAAAATTCATCAGAAATGAATTTTGTTTGAAAAACAGCGGTTGAAGAGTTTGCCAGAACCCTTCTTTCCTATCTACTCAGAGTAGGGAATAAAGAAAGATAAAATTTATCCCTAAAAAAGTTTATGGGAATATAAAATTTATCCCTAAAAGAGTTTTCTAGGAATAAAATTTATCCCCAGAAAACTTGGGAATCAAATCAATTTCATTTTGGAAAACTCAAATCAAAACTTTTATTGGAAAGAAAGAAATAAAAATGAATTTGTTTTTTTTTATTTTTCTTTTCCAATAAAAGTTTTGATTTGGAAAAGATTTTTCTCCAAATTAATTTCATTTAGGGGAAGATCTCCTTTCAAAATTAATT
Source organism: Dendrophyllia cribrosa (assembly GCA_024195265.1). NCBI lineage: Eukaryota > Metazoa > Cnidaria > Anthozoa > Scleractinia > Dendrophylliidae > Dendrophyllia > Dendrophyllia cribrosa. The sequence continues at coordinate 1,795,263 of JAJLRJ010000002.1, read as the reverse complement.
TCATTTTTTTTTTTTCTAACTAAAATCTATTTTTTCATGAAGTTTTATGTTAAAGATAGGCTTATCTCTCTTTTTTCCCCTCTGTTTATTTCCTATAATTTAATCAACTCTTTTCAGGAAATAAATATATAAAATCTTATTTTATTTTTTTATTTCGTTTTTATATTTATCTAAAATGGCGAAACAAACAGACAAACATTTTACAATTTCAGATGGAAAAAAAACCAAAACATTCACCTCTATCAATTCTGCTGCTAAAGAATTTAACATTTCAAATTGTGCAATCACAAATGCTCTGAAAAAAGGAAACACATCTATCACCAGAAGATCGGATAAGAAAAAATTCTTTCTCGGAGAACCAAAACCAAAATCAAAACAATCAGATACAGAATTTTCTTCACTCCCAATGGATGAGGAATGGTTTGATAAATTCAAGATAGTAGTTTCAAACATGGATGAGTTTGGTAAAGGGATTGTTAATATATTATTTATGGATGAGGACATCGCATTTGATTGGAAAAAAAGAGAAATTTTATATAATGAGGAAACTGTTTCATTTTTCAAGATTATCTCCGTTATCTGTAAAGTAGCATTTCCGATTAACAGAGATTATTGTTTGGAAGAACAGAATAAAAAATTATCTGTTGGGGAAAAAAATGCAATTGACTTGAAACGATTGAATTTCATTTCCAAAATGAGGAAAAATGAAAGAACCTTTCAAGTGGATTTGTTCAATAAAATCAAGAAATATAAATGAAATCTATTTCACAGCTGAAAATCAATGACTAATAGCTAAAGTTTTCCAGAAAAAAACTTTTTCTCCTGAAAAAGTTTTTTATTTCAAATTTGCTTCATCAACCACTTTTTATCCTTTTAGAGGAGAAGAAGGAAAAATTCATTTTTCCACAAGGAGTGATATCTATTAAACATTTTAATCTTGTAACTCAAAATGGATGATGAAAGCGAGCGAAGCGACCTCACCTGCTCAGAGGATGAATTAATGAGTGAAGATGAAACCCCAACAACATCTGATGAGGAATTTATTGTATCTGATTCAGAGATGGAAGAAGCAGAGCAAAATGAAGAAGAGGAAGACATAATAGAACTCCTCTTTGAATCATTTATCAATCTCCAAGAGGAATACAAGATTCATAAAAATGAACTCCAAAAACAAAGTGATCTCCTCTGGAAAATCCACCGGGAATTGAAAGAAAGAGGTGTTATTTCATAAATATGAATGTGAAACATTCATATTCTATCTCAGAGATTTTCCATATCACTCAGTGGAACCCAGGAATTGAATTTATCAGGATATCCTTTCCATTTAACCAAGGCTTCCTTTTTCTTCTGATCGATGTGAATAACATTTTCAATGCGAAATACGCTTTGTGTTGTCCTTTGGAGTTCTGCTTCATAAAATGATCCAGTTATTTTTTCTCCCAACAGATCGACTAACCTATACGTTACAGGATTTGTGTTTAAAATCTCATCGATAACAAATATCTCCTCTGTCCAGTTCGGGGTGAAACCTTTATCGAATATCTTTCGCTTGTATTTTGATATTCTAACCCTGTCACCGATCTTGAATTTTGCTGGGTTGTGTTTTGCATAAATCATATCTCCAAAAAGATTAGCGAAAACCTTTTTCTCATTTTTCCGTTCGCTGGCCTGCGTTGGGGTCATCCGAATGCTTGAATGAAAACGGTGATTATATTGATCCACTAACTCATCTAGTTTGTCAAAAAACACTGTATTATTGTTAGCAGAAAACATCCGGAAGAGTCGTTCCTTCATAGTCCTATTCCAACGTTCAACCACAGATGACTTTTCTTCGTTCTCTGTTGTATACAATTTTATCCCATTCTTATTCAGGAGATCCTTCATAATTCCATTGAAAAATTCACTTCCTTTGTCAGTCCAAAGCATCTTTGGTTTTCTCTCCCTGAATATGGATTGGAAAGCATCGGCCACTGTTTGTCCTCGCTTGTCTTTCAGGGGGCGAATGAAACCGAACTTTGAGAAAACATCGATCACCATCAGGAGATATTTAATCCCTTTATTCCACTTCGAATATTTCCCCATCTCAACCAGATCAGCCGCCCAAATGTTGTCAACACCATATGCAATAACTCTTCTCTTTGGAAATCTTCTCCTGATTGGCTGGTGAAGTTCATTTGCTAGATTTTGAGTCCAGCCTTCACTCAAAATCTTTTCCCGTTTTTTGGGGCACCCAAACCAAGTTTTTGTTTTACATCAATGGTATTTCTCGCCAAAGCATGACCCCACTGTCTTTCTTTCCAGGGAATGGAATCCAAAGCGGCAACCATTTTTCTGTCTGCTTTATTTTTACATTGACGTGGGTTTGATTGTTTTGCGCAAACTGAATAATCCACATCATGCTGCATAGCAACTGCGTCTGTTTTTCCTGTGGGTTGTTGCAAGATTTCAAGAATCTTTCCAGTATCATCAAATCTAACTTGTTTTTCCAAAGGGTTATACGGGCCAGTGAAGTTATGTCCGGGAAGAGTGAAACCTTTCTTTGGTTTTGGTAGTTTCCCAATCAAGTTATGAATATCCAATCCTCTTCCATCCAAATCAGCTCGATCTGTCTTATATTTTCTGTTTGGTCTAATCGCCGTGGATAGTTGATTCAGCATATCGGAAGAGGTTTTGGCAAGAAATGGTTTCATCTTATCTAAAGCAAAATCCAATGCTTTTTTCTGAGTGTTCTTATTTCGCAACAATTCACTGGCTCCATATCTCCCCATTTCAACTGTTTTTTTCCCAAACCAGGGAAGAGCATGAGCAACGCCAGTCAATGCTAATTCACCAAAGCCCCCACCTTGTGAGGGCAGACTCAGTTTCCCGAGGGCTTTGCCTTCACAAATCTTGTCTTTTTGATTCCACAGGAAGCGCAATGGCAAAACCACATCTTTCTTCCATTTTTTGCGGTCATGGTTCCAGATGGCTCAACACATTCAGTTTGTTTTTTCTCCTTCACACAATATGACTTCATTTTCAATCGAAATATTCTTTTATGAATCTTTCATTTTGAATTGTATCAGTTAAACTGAGAGGTTGGAGAATATCATAGAAATCTTTCCCCTGCGACCATTGATGGAGGAAGAAGAGGCAATAATACCCACAAAGAACACTGTTTATGTTTTGATACTGACTGCTGTTCCAAATCACTGGTTTGGAACTTTTGAATTCTTTTGGAAATCCCATTCCAAAAGAGTCAAAATACCACATGAATTTTTTCCCCGGAGCGCAACAAACCCAATGAGTTCCTGCATTTTCAAGTGAATCCAAATTAATAATACATGGAGTGTGTTTTTGTGGCATAAATTCATCTCTCGCAAAGATGCCTTTGAAATTGGGAATCCTCAGATATTCAATCCACTTCAACAGATCAATATTTGACAGCGGTTTAATTACAAATTTAGGCCTCACAATATTTCCCCGAGAATTGGGATGTTGTTGAATGGGCTGTTCGTCCCCAACAGAAGTCCTTTGCCCTTTTTTGATTTTTTTTTCCCCATTCCAACAGGGTTTCGTCTCCAACTTCCAATAAATGGGGGAGGATACGCTCCCAATCTTGGAGCTCCTTTTCCTTTTGGTCGGCCAACTCTAGGGGCTCCTTTCCCAAACAAATTCTTTACCATGTCAAGTGCTAATGGGATTCCAATGGATGCCAACACACTTCCTAACAATCCACCAGACTGTTTTACGGATGGTTTCATCACCAACTGTCCTCCTGATTGCAGGGCAACCAAAATGTCTTGTTTCTGTTTATTTGTCAACAAATGTTTATTGTCAATCAGTTTCTGAATTTTATTTTGGGGGATGAGAAATCCACCCACCTGACCACCACCTTTTCCACTTATTGCTTTGACGACTTGACTTGCTCCTTCACTCGCTAAACCAGCCAGTGCTGACAACCCAAGTGTTTTACCAAGGGTGGGTATCAATGTTTTAGCTAAAGGAATAATAGCAGAAAATAGACTTCCACCTTGTTTCATTACTTTTCTAATTTGTGTTTTTGTTATCTTAATCTCAACTCCTTTTCCCAGAGATTTTGCTTTTGTGATTCTTTTAATTTGATTAGTTGTCAGCATCAGTTCATCATTTCCACTTGTTTGATTACTACCCAATCTCAGGGTGATTGGAGTGTTTGTTCTGAATGCTCTTCCAAGCTTTTCTTTTTGTCCTTTAGACAAATTTATTTTATATGGGTGATATGTTGTCATTTTTAATGATAACATATGTTTTCACTCCGCTTTAAGCAATAACCAGCTCATTACCAACTTTATTAATCTTAGCTGTTTCCTCATAAAGAACCACTGCATGCACATTGAAGTTCTCAGTCGCATTAGCATTCAGTGTATATCGAAATATCAACTGTTTGGGATCTCTTGTTGGTTTTTCAGCTTGGTAAGACAAATCGAAATAAATGAGACCATAAAGTGATTGAAAGTTAGCCAAATTCAACTGAGTCCCAGTGTTGAAGTCATTTTTCCTCATTGCATAAGCCATAACATCATTGAAGATTCTGACTTTTGATTCCGTGTCATAGTCAGTTTCAGGATAAAACACTCCATTTCCATACTCCAATCTGCAAGTTGACAGGGATGAGTCATCATCTGCTTCATTCAGCTTGAAAGTATCCATCAAATATGGAGAGTCTTCTGCAGGGTCATCATTGGGTGGAGCTGTTCTTTTCAGCCAGACAAAAATATGCCTTACATTATCAATGCTCGCTGAAATCTGGAAGAATCCTGATGATGTTGCGGGAGCTGATTGATCATATGTCTCCCTCAGATACTTCCATTGTGTTTCTTTCAGGAATGAACTGATAAATTTATCATAAAGAGAATCTTTGGGAGTCAGTCTTGGCACCCAAAGCAAAAATCTGTTGATGACAACTCTTCCAGCAGCAGCAGCATCAGCCTTATGAATCAATTCACCATCCTGTTGAAGATTAATTTCGAATTGCAACTGCATTGGGACCAACATCCTGCCTTCCAATTCCTCAAAAAAGGAGAAACGATTCAAGGGGATAATGCAATTAACATCTTTTGCCCCTCCAGTTCCATCGTCGTTAACTGCTTGAGTTTGTAGTCGTCTCGCTTCAAATCCTGTGTTATTCGCAGCTGTTGTTCCATCCGTATCCAAATACCAGAAACTGTTCTTTGCTACTGATCTACTGAAATCATCTGAGTATTCCAACAGATTTTTAACAAAAGTAACTTTATGCAGATTGTCAGGTTCGTAAACAATCTTCCCTGCAGATCTGATTGTCATGTGTTTTATCAGGGAATGTGAGCCATTTATCACTGTTATCCTATCAGCAGCAGCATATCCAGCACCATTTGCTAATTTCTGGAGTTGAAATTGCACTTCAAAATAAGCGTTATGCCAGTCATAAAACGCTGATCTGTCATTGATGGTGAATTTATAACCATTTTTTGTTTGATGTTGCCCATTTGCTGGGGCTCTGATAACATCATCCAACTGGAATCTTACTAATTCATTTCTTTGAAGATATTCATTCGATCGAAAAGCCATTTTAATAGATTATTTTAAATTCCTTGACCACTGATAAGTCTATTCAAGATATCATTTGCACTTTCTCTCTTTGGTTGTTTCGCTTGGAGTGAAGCAGGGAGCGAAGCGACTTTGATTGAAGGGTGTGATTGTGGTTTTTTTCCTCGTTTTCCAATCTTCATGTTTCCTAGTTTTTTCATGATTAAATCACCTGATTTTTCAACTGCCATTTTACCCACTTTTTCTCCAGCGTGAGAAATTCCTGCATCCAAAGCTTTTTTCGCAAATGGTTTTGCAACTTTTTTCAGAATTCCTTTCATAGCTGGTCCTACCATCTTTTTCAGTGGCTTGAAAATGGAATCAAAAATGATTCCTGTTCCTTTATGCTTATAAACAAACTTCCCCAGTTTGGGGTGGTAATAACGAGAAAATTCATATGCTTTCATTTTATAGTCTTTTTTTTAATATCAACGAAAATGCTGTGTCTGCCCCATTCAGGTTAACAATTCTTCTTTTCCCGTCTGTGATATACATCCGAATTGAGCTGATTGTGTTTTTATTCACAGGGCAGAATGCTATTTTTATGGGTTCACGCTCAAAACTATATGATGCCTGTAAAACAGATGTGGAAAAGGAATAGATGATATCAGTCTCTTCCCCATCCACAAGTGAGTCATTTGTTAAATCACAATGAATGTTCAACATATCAGTATCTTGACTAAGATTTGGAACATTAGGACCAACATTAACTTTCTCCTTCAGAATCTTTTTATCAAACCCCACAAGATCATGGAAATTCGATTGGGTGAAATCCAGTTGATAATTTTCAGCCAGTGAAACTGTCACTCTGAAAGTTTCATTGCTGAAAGCAAGATTGATTGGAAAAACATCTTTTTTCCCAGATTCTTTCACCACTGTTGCTTTCCGAATGAAATCATTTATCCCAGAATACTCCCAAACTCCAGCAGGAAAAGCAATATCAGAAAATGTTTTCCCACCATCAGAGGAAAACCTAATCAGTTGATTTTCATATTGTGGATTGATGTTATACCATGTAAAACTCATATTGATGATTCGTTTCAACCCAACAACATATTGATCATTTGAGTCAAGAATAATTGGATGATTAAATTTTGTTGTGAAATCTGCAGGTTTGTTTTGTCTGTTCTTAACAGCGTAAGATGACAGGACGATTTCTCTTTCCATTTTATGTTTTGAAATAGGTTTTGTACAGCTTTTCATGCTGAGGTCTGTTAATCACTGACTCTTTCAGGAGAATATCAAGAATTGCAACTCCTTCATTTCTCACGTTGATGTTAGTGTTCCCAGCAAGGATAGAGCCGACAATGACTTCAAGTTTCTGGAGAAGATCTTTAGGATCGTTGAAAAATGAGATTCCACGTCCATATCGTTTTCGGGCTCCAGAGCCTTCAAATGACTTGAGTTTGTTTTTATAATACTTCATGTAGTCATTCAATACTTTTCTTTTTTCTTTTATAGCCTGCTTTTCTATATCCCTTTGATTTTTAGTTATTTTACCATCATTGAATTTTTTATTCAGATAACTGTTACGGTTGTTCAGTTGTGCTCTTATATTATGAGCTAGCTTTATAATGCTGTTTGCAATTAAATTTTTTTTCTTTTCTACTGGAACATTTGGTTGAGCTAAGACTTTATCTGTTTTGCTATAATTTGATAAACCCATCTTATCTAGCATTTCATTAATTTTATCTTCTTCTTCAATAATATCTTCTTGAGCTTCTTCCCATCCTTTAAGTTCCTCTTCCTCTTCCTCTTCCTCTTCCTCTTCCTCTTCCTCTTCCTCTTCCTCTTCCTCTTCCTCTTCCTCTTCCTCTTCCTCTTCCTCTTCCTCTTCCTCTTCCTCTTCCTCTTCCTCTTCCTCTTCTTCCACTTCATAATCAGGAACGGTTGATTTATATATAGGAGATTCACCTTCTAACTCTTCCAGTACTTCTTCGTATGTTGGTGGTCTTACTGGAATTTGCTTAGCTGTTTGTGGTGATACAATCTCATCATCATCATCAGATAAACCACCAACTTCCATCTCTTTAAATGGATCGACTTCGGGATAATAATCAATCTCCGTGGGTTTGGCTTTTCCAACTTTCTTTTTCCGGGGAAGTGGTCTTAAATTCGATGCAATAACATCATCCAGTTTCGATGTGATGGGTTTGAACATTTTTGCCAGTCCAGTTTGGTTTGTTTCTTCACCCAACTTTTTCTGGGTGATGACATCGTGAATAAAGTTGATTTTTTTTCCCAAAGCAGATTTGCTTTTAGCCATTTCATTCCATTTCAATAAACTCATTTTAAATCCAAAAATATGATGTTGAATATGATATTGAATATGATATTGAATATGATGTTGAATATGATATTGAATATGATATTCAATATGATATTGAATATGATATTGAATATGATGTTGAATATGATGTTGAATATAATAAAATGAAGATTCCAAATTATGATTGTCAGGATCCAATTACAAATTTTCGACAGCTCCATCCTTTCATGCCTGATCAAGCTTTCAGAATGTTGATCTGCGGCCCTTCAGGATCGGGGAAAACAAATGTTCTCCTGGATATGATTTTGAGATTGTTGTATTATGATAAAATTTATCTCTATGCGAAAAATCTTAACCAAGCTAAATATCAACATCTTCTGAAAACATTTCACCCAATCAACAAAGAAGCTGGGTATGATGTTGTGGAGGCATCACCGAATGAAATCATCCCAGTTTCTGAATTGTCAGGGGAGAATCAAAAACTGGTTGTTTTCGATGATTTTGTTTGCGAAAAGAATCAAAAACCCCTAATTGATTATTTTATCCAAGGCAGGCATAAGAATTGTTCTATGATTTATCTTTCACAAAGCTATTTCCAAACACCAAAAGATATCCGTCTGAATTGTTCTCATTTTTGCATCTTTGAATTCCCCAGCAACAATGAAGTTTCCCTACTCTGTAGGGAGACACAAGTCAGTAAAGAAGATTATAAGAAAGCAACGCATGATCCATTCTCTTTCCTCTATGTGGATAAGCCGAGGAAATTCATTGCCAAAAACTTTGATGAAAGACTTTAAAATGAGCTATTCAAATGGATTGCTTTCTGAAACAACAAGCACTTCTCGAGGGGGTCGAGATGGAAAAGATGGATTACCAGGAGTTGGTTTTAAACTGACACCCACAGGGGATTATGATATGTCAAACAGAAAACTAGTCAATGTCGCTGAAGGAACAGCAAATGGTGATGCAGTCACAAAACATCAAGTTGACACGCTAGACAGAAGTGTGGAAACCAAACTGATTCAATTGAGAGCAGATTCTTTGCAGGTTGATGGATCCTCCCATATGACTGGAGATTTGGACCTCAGGGGAAAGAAACTGATTCTTCCTGGAGAGATTGACATGGATCGGAAACTGATTATAAATCTGGATACAGATGAAAATCAAGATCTTTCTGCTGTGAATATGGTAACGCTGAAAAAATATCACCCAGCTGCACCTGCTCACACACATGAAGTGACGAAAGACATTGATTTGAAAGGACTGTTTCATGTCACACAATCAAAACAGCAGACTTATGAGGATCTTTCCGCAAACTATAACAATCTAATCTCCTATGACGATGCAAAGAATGTTTTTGTCAGCAGAAAAGAAACATTTCCAATGGAAACAAGCTTGGATATGGGAACGAATTTCATCTTCAACGTGAAAGATCCAACAGCAATCGATCAAGCAGTCAACAAAAAATATATGGACACAGCAGTCTCCGGGCTGGCAGCTAATAAGCTTTCTTTATCAGGTGGAACAATGACTGGGGAATTGGATATGGGAGGAGAAAAACTTGTTGGTCTTCCCGATCCAAAAACATCCAATGAAGCAACATCAAAACAATATGTTGATACACAGTTAAATAACAAGACAGTAACTCTGGCAGAGGAACTGATCAAAACAGAAGCTGACCTTAAAAAATATGTCAATGAATCACATATATCGTCAACCTCCCACTTGAAGAAGGATTGCATCCCACTTGCATTGGCGCTACCTCTTCCAGTAAAGAGGAACTTAATCAATTCATAACTTCTGTCAATACTTTTCATCCAGCTCTAAAATATACCTGGGAAATTTCCGAAACCTCAGTCGCTTTTCTTGACATTAATATTTCAATCAACGGTAACAGTTTATCCACAAGTGTGCACTACAAACCTACAGATTCCCACAGTTATCTGTTACATTCATCCTCACATCCATCGCACGTTAAAAACGCCATTCCGTATTCTCAATTTCTCAGACTTCGACGTCTATGTAGTGATGACTCTGATTTTTCCAACAAATCAGAAGAAATGTGCCAGTTTTTCAAGAAACGTGGGTACCCTGACTCTGTTGTTAATACGGGCCAACAACGTGCACAACAGATCGACAGACAGTCAGCACTACAAACGCCACAGAAGGAAGAGAACGAGAGAATTCCATTCACCCTCACTTTCCACCCACACAACAACACAGTCAAAAGCATCATTTTAAAAAATTTCAAATTACTCCAAAACGACCCCGAAACTGGCAGAATTTTTTCACAACCCCCACTAATTTCATTCAAACGTGACAAAAACATAGGCAACTTTCTAGTTACGAGCGCACTGAAATCTGACGATGTACCGGGAACTTTCAAATGCACACGCACACGATGTAACACTTGTCCTTTCATTCACAACGCGGACAAAATAACAGGACCCAAACGATCTATTAAAATCACTGATCGTTTTACATGCACCTCCGTAAATGTTATCTACTGCATTACATGTACTTTTTGCAAAAAGATATACATTGGCGAAACAGGGAGGAGACTGGGCGACCGTTTTCGTGAACATCTCCGAGACGTTGAAAAAAATGACAAAGACGCATCCAAACCAGTCGCGCGCCATTTTAATCTTACTAACCATTCTAAACAACACATGACAATCTGCGGCCTTTCCCTACACCAGGGTAACACAGAAAGCCGTAAAAACCTAGAACAAAAAATCATCTTTCAAATCGGCACTCTCAAACCCCACGGAATCAACGAACGCTTTTCATTCAACTAATCTACATTTGTTTTTCACGTCACCAAATTTCCACCAATAGCGTAGCTCCACCGCTTACTATATAAAACCACACACTACCCACAATTCCTTGATTCGCTCCGACGAAGGGCTAGCGCTCGAAACGTCAGCTATTTGAATCTTTTTACGGTGGTTAATTTACCTTATCGACTCAGTCGATAAAACTAAATTCTCGTGTTTCATCCCCCCACCGACGCAGCACCACAGTTTCTCTAGAAACTAACCCCTCCCACTTGAAGGATGAATTCCGGTATTTGATGGAGGATGTGGGTGAATCCAGCTCTGAACATAATATGACAGTGACTGGTTTATCTGATTTTACAAGTTCTCCTCATCAGATCAATAAGAAGGCGTATGATTTGAAAATAACAAAAGATGTTTTCAATGAATACTCTGGGAGACTTGGTTTCAACATGTTAAAACTTCCAGAAGGGGAATATACGATTTGCATTGAATTCTTCCCCGCTTCCATGACGGGTGTGAGCGTTGACGTTGTTTCGACCAGCTTGAATATCAATCAACAATCAACGAAGAAGTTTTCCAACTATTCTCGATCAATCATTCACATGCATAAATGGCAGATTTCTCCACCGGAATATATTTATCTGGATCTGAAATGGCAAGGAACGCCGTCGACAGCTTCTCAAGGTCCAGCAAATCTGATTATTTATGGCGTCAAAGGTTCTCAATCAGATGTGCCAAGTTCTGTTTATGATGCTCCTTTCGTTTATGAAAATCAGACGATGACTATGCAAACTGATTTAGATATGAATGGTCATCAACTAATCGGAAATAAATCATCTTTTTTCTTGAGTGGGCATCTGGGTCAGCCAGCATTATATATCAAATTTAATGGGGATGATGATGATTTGTTGATTCCCATTGATTGTACCTTAAAGTCAATTGTTACTTATGCTACGCATCGAGGTTACCCAGGTTATCCACCCATCAGCGTTGAAATTGCAAAAAGAACCTTCACATCATCCAAAGACGGTAGAACACAAACCATACCGATTAATCTCCCATTGAAGGCATTGGACTCTATTCAGGTCAGGCCCTTCACCACAAACCCTTCCACAGCTTTTAGTTACCGGGTTTCTTTATTGTTTGAAGTCTAAAAAATGAGCATCAAAAGAATTAAATCTTTACAACCAAGCCGTGATCAGCGAAGGCAGAGCATCTTCAGTTTCAACCACATTGACCCCAACATTGAGAAAGAAGAACTGGAAGAGATCAAGCAACTCTTCCGATTCTATCACAAAAGATTTTGGTGTTTGAAAAGAGCTCACAAACATTTCAAAAAGATGAATTTGTTTGTGAATTTGACGTCGTCCGCTCTTGTTGCGATTGGCGCAATTGCTGGAGGAGTGACAATGAATCCTGTGATTTTGGGAGTGATTTCAGGTGCAGGATTGGTTGTCAAAACAGGGAATGAAATGAAGAAATATGGAAACAAAATTGAAATGACAAAGTTCGCGTTCACAACTTACGAGAAAACATTGACTTATTTACGTTTTGTTTTGAGAAGTGGAAAATTCATTCGAAATGAATTCCTTCCAGCAATGGAGGTGGTTGATGGGATTGTGATTGATTTGGGATTGGATTTGGAGAAGTTTGAGAAGAAATATGATTTATTGTTTGAGTGATCTCATATCACATTCTCAAGCGATGAGGGTTCCATAAACAGTTCAACAATTTCTGATGCTGAGAACTCATCGTATTCAAAATCATCTCCATTAAAATCATATTCAATAAACATATCAATTAAGTCCTCTGGGTGTTCACCTCTTTCTCGGATTTCTAGAATAATTTCTATCGCCAAATCATCCAAAAATCCGAGATTCATCAATTCTATAATATAATCACTATCTTCCATCATTCTTTCAAAATCTTCGACATTCATTTTCTTTGGAGAAAAAAAAATAATTTTTTTTTCATTTCTTGGAAATGAAAATTCAAACTTTTTAAATATGGTCTTTATCATTTACAAAAACTAAAGCGTGATTTATGGTTGATTTTGGCCATGATTTCTTTTTTGCCTTTTGAATGATTTTTGCATCCCTTTGATTTTCCCTCAATCTATCAATAAGGAAATCAAATTCAGGAGATTTCCATGTGATGTGGTGAGAGATCTCCTCCGAATCAAGGAAATGGTTTTTCTTCCTGAGAATTTGATTGAAAAAAACTGTGTTTGAAATTCCAAACTTTTCTATTTCATCACAATCAAAAATATCTTCTCCATCAACTTGGAGAAAAGGTTTATCTGTTATTTCTTCCTGAATGAAGAAAACTTTTTTGTCTGATTTTCTGGTGAACTTTTTGTTTTCTGAATTGTTTTTGATGAACCTCCAAATGGTGGAATTCGGAATACCAGTTTTTTCTGATGCTTCTTTGAATGTGAAAAAAATCTGCTTTTCTTTTCCTTCTTCCTGGATTGAAAACTTCATTTTAAATGAAAACATTTTTTTTTATTTTTCATTCAAAATGACAACTTTAAAAGAATTGAAAGATCGTGCACGTTCGGAAGGAATGGTTGGATTCTCCAGGATGAAAAAAGCTGATTTGGAAAAAGAGTTGCAAAATCCACAGAGAAAAATCATCAAGAAAACATCTTTTCCTGAAGTGAAATCAACTGAACAAAAAGTTCTTCCAGAAAGAGTGCCAAACATCATTGAGTCATCAATTGATTCAATGAATTCCTGGTTTGGAAAGATAAAAAAAAGAGTTGATTGGAATCTGAAGGAAAAAGCTCGGGAAAAACTTTTGAAGTTAAACACAAAGATTGGAGAAATGCTGAAAAGACCTGAATTTGATATTGAAGAAAAACCGGGGTTGGGTGGATCGACTTTTATTATAAATGGAAAAGAAGGATATTCCGCAGAAGGATTCTTGAAGAATGTGAAAGGAAATATGATTGAAATTCTGAAGAAACATTTTGGGTTTAAAGTGAAAATGGTTTTGGTTTGCAGAATGATTTCTCATGATTTAGCGCAGGGAACAACCATTGAAAATGATGCCTTCTTTTCTTCCCTGGTTGAAGAAGTTTTTGAGGGAACTGACTTGGAAAAATTGCTGAGAGAAATGAATGAGAGAATGTTGGAAAACATGCGGAATTTCCAAAGGGGAAGAAGCAACTGGAGATTCTTACGAGTTGAAAGATTGGAAATTCATCTGGATGAAATAACTGTTGGAAAATTCATTCCACTTCCTGATTGGCTTGCTGCAAAAAAAGCTTTGACAAACATGAAAAATGAAAATGATGATGAGTGCTTCAAGTGGTGCATTGGAAGATGGAAAAATCCTGTGGAGAAAAACCCACAAAGAATCACTCCTTTGTTGAGAAAACAATGTGAGGAATTCAATTGGGAAGGAATTTCATTCCCCATTTCATGGAGAGACATTGACAGATTTGAAAGACAAAATAACATTTCTGTGAATGTCTTGGGTATTGTTGATGGGAAACAAATCGTGACTTTGAAAAAAGCAAGGGAAAAGAAAGAGAATCATGTGATTCTTTTCAAACTGAAAAGCGATGAAAATGAACATTTCGCTTTAGTGAAGAATTTGAATCGATTGTGGTTTGGAGAAGATTCAAAAAATAAAAACCAAAGGCATGTTTGTGATGGTTGTCTCAATTCATTTAACTCTAAAAAAACACTTAATGTTCATCAAGAATTTTGTATGGATGATGGAGTGAAAGCTGTTCTCCCTCCAGAAAAATCAATTATGAAATTCAAGAAAGTTCAATGCGCAACAACCGTTCCCTTTGTCATCTACGCTGATTTTGAGTCGATTTTGGAGAAAACAGAAAAGAAAATTGGGGAAAAAACAGAGCAAATTCAGCATCATGTTCCCTGCAGCTTTTGTTTTCTTCCTGTGAGCCAAGTTGGGGTTGATTTCTCCCCAGTTTTCTTTCGTGGAAAAGAAGGAGATGATGTTGGGAAAGAGTTTCTGGTGAAACTTGTTGATCAGGTGAAATGGATTCTGAATGATGTGAGAAGACCAATGCTGAGAAAAAATTGGAAGAGAATTCTTTGGAAGAAAGGAGAAAAGGAAGCATTCCAGAAAACTGATATTTGTTGGCTTTGCAGGAAAAAGATTGAGGAAAAAAAAGTTGCTGATCATTGTCATCTGACTGGGGAATTTCGCGGAGCTGCTCATGAATATTGTAATTTGCAAGCGAAAGTGCCAGATTTCACTCCAGTCTTCATTCACAATTTAGATGGATATGATTCCCATCTTTTCATCAAAAACATGGGAAATGAATTTGGAGAGATTGATGCAATCCCAAACAATGACGAAAAATATGTTTCTTTCTCCCTGAAAATTGTTTGGGGAACATTTGAAGATGAAGAGGGAAAAAAACATGATTTGAAACATGAGATTCGCTTTGTTGACTCTCTGAAATTTATGAATTCTTCTTTGGCAAATCTTGTTGGAAATTTGGGAAAAAATGATTTGCATTGTTTGAAAAGATTTTTCCCAAATGATGATGAAGTTGATTTGCTTTCCAGAAAAGGAGTTTTTCCCTATGAATTCATGGATTCATTTGAGAAATTTAATTGTGAACTTCCTGGGAAAGATGTTTTTTTCTCCCAGTTGTCTGGAGAAGGAATTTCAGATGAAGATTTTGCTCATGCTGAAAATGTCTGGAGAAAATTTGGGATGTTGGACATGGGAGAATATCATGATCTCTATTTGAAGACGGATGTTTTTCTCCTGACAGATGTGGTGGAAAATTTTAGGAAAGTTTTGTTGGAAAACTATCTGTTGGACCCCGCATGGTTTTTGACTGCCCCCTCTTTCTTTTGGGATGCTATGTTGAAGATGACAGGAGTTGAGTTGGAATTGATTTGTGAAGGAGATGTGGAAATGTTTCGGTTTTTTGAAAGGCAAATTCGTGGAGGAGTTTCCACAGTCTTTCACAGATTTTCTCAGGCAAACAACAAATTTATGGAAGATTTTGATCCTTCCCAACCATCAAAGTTCATCGTTTATCTCGATGCAAATTCCCTTTATCCAACTGCGATGGTGCAACCACTCCCTATGGGAGGATTTGAATGGTTGAGTGAAGGGGTTTTGAAGAAATGGGAGAAGATTATTGATGAGGAAGGTTATGGATGTGTCCTGGAAGTTGATTTGGAATATCCAAAGGAAAATCATGATTTCCATAATGATTTTCCTTTAGCGCCAGAACTTTTGGAAGTTGGGGGATTCAAAAAGTTAATTCCCAACTTGATGGATAAGGAAAAAATGGTTTTGGATGGAAGGAGTCTGAGACTCTTTCTTTCCCTGGGAATGAAACTGAAAAAGATTTGGAGAGGAATTGGATTCAGAAATGAAGCTTTCATGAAACCTTTCATTGAATGGAATACGAAACTGAGAACAGCAGCCAAAAACGATTTTGAGAAAGATCTTTTCAAACTGGCAAGCAATGCTGTTTACGGGAAAACCATGGAAAATGTTAGGAATAGAATTGATATGAAACTGGTAAATGATAGGAAGAAAAAAGCAAACTTGGTGAAAAAAATCAACTTTAAACACGCGGCTAAATTTGGAGATAAAGTTGCAGCTGTTCATATGAGAAAAACAAAAGTCGTTTTGAATAAACCAATCTTTGTTGGAGCAGCAATTCTTGATCTCTCCAAAATTCATATGTTTCAATTTCATTATGGTTATGTGAAGAAAAAATGGGAGAGTGTGAAAGTTCTCTATTCTGATACAGATTCCCTTATTTTAGAGATTGAAACGGATGATTTCTTTGCTGATACTGCTGGGGATGTTGAGAAATGGTTTGATACATCTGGATATCCGAAAGATCATTTCGCTGTGAAAAATGGTTTTCCTGTTGGGAAAAACAAGAAAATTTTAGGAATGTTTAAAGATGAAGCTGGAGGAAAAATCATTCGTGAATTTGCTGGATTGAGAGCAAAATGTTATTCCATAAAGATGGATGAGGGAAAAGGAATCAAGAAAGCAAAGGGAACAAAAAAGAATGTTGTCAAGAATAAGATTTCACATGAAGATTTTATGCGTGTTCTTCATGGTGAAAAATTTCCCCCAATGAAAAATGTTTCTCTCCGATCACATCTGCATGAGATTTTCACTGAGCAGATTTTGAAAGTGGCTTTGAGTGCTTATGATGATAAGAGAGTTGTAATGGATGATGGAGTGAACACTTTGGCTATTGGTCATTGGAGATTGTCTTCTTCTTCTCCTCCAAAAGGATAAAAAGTGGTTGATGAAGCAAATTTAAAATAAAAAACTTTTTCAGGAGAAAAAGTTTTTTTCTGGAAAACTTTAGCTATTAGTCATTGATTTTCAGCTGTAAAATAGATTTCATTTATATTTCTTGATTTTATTGAACAAATCCACTTGAAAGGTTCTTTCATTTTTCCTCATTTTGGAAATGAAATTCAATCGTTTCAAGTCAATTGCATTTTTTTCCCCAACAGATAATTTTTTATTCTGTTCTTCCAAACAATAATCTCTGTTAATCGGAAATGCTACTTTACAGATAACGGAGATAATCTTGAAAAATGAAACAGTTTCCTCATTATATAAAATTTCTCTTTTTTTCCAATCAAATGCGATGTCCTCATCCATAAATAATATATTAACAATCCCTTTACCAAACTCATCCATGTTTGAAACTACTATCTTGAATTTATCAAACCATTCCTCATCCATTGGGAGTGAAGAAAATTCTGTATCTGATTGTTTTGATTTTGGTTTTGGTTCTCCGAGAAAGAATTTTTTCTTATCCGATCTTCTGGTGATAGATGTGTTTCCTTTTTTCAAAGCATTGGTGATTGCACAATTTGAAATGTTAAATTCTTTAGCAGCAGAATTGATAGAGGTGAATGTTTTGGTTTTTTTTCCATCTGAAATTGTAAAATGTTTGTCTGTTTGTTTCGCCATTTTAGATAAATATAAAAACGAAATAAAAAAATAAAATAAGATTTTATATATTTATTTCCTGAAAAGAGTTGATTAAATTATAGGAAATAAACAGAGGGGAAAAAAGAGAGATAAGCCTATCTTTAACATAAAACTTCATGAAAAAATAGATTTTAGTTAGAAAAAAAAAAAATGAAATTAATTTTGAAAGGAGATCTTCCCCTAAATGAAATTAATTTGGAGAAAAATCTTTTCCAAATCAAAACTTTTATTGGAAAAGAAAAATAAAAAAAAACAAATTCATTTTTATTTCTTTCTTTCCAATAAAAGTTTTGATTTGAGTTTTCCAAAATGAAATTGATTTGATTCCCAAGTTTTCTGGGGATAAATTTTATTCCTAGAAAACTTTTTTAGGGATAAATTTTATATTCCCATAAACTTTTTTAGGGATAAATTTTATCTTTCTTTATTCCCTACTCTGAGTAGATAGGAAAGAAGGGTTCTGGCAAACTCTTCAACCGCTGTTTTTCAAACAAAATTCATTTCTGATGAATTTTGTGGGATTTTAGGGGAACTGATGGATTTGTTTGATTTTATGAGAATTTTTCATTAACGAATGTATCTGTTTGATTTTATGAGAATTTTTTGGTGAACAAGATGGATTTTGTTGATTTTTAAATAATTGTACGATGATTTTTTGCAGAGAATTTGTAAAATGCTGAAAATTTAGCAGCTTTTTTTTGATGATTTTGTTAATTTTTATGAGTCAGGATATGTAAATTTGGAACAATTTTCATGCGATCGCATGCAAATTCATAGTTAGTGATGAAAGTAGGAGAAAAGTGAAAAGAATTAGAAATTGTGTTAAAAAGGGGCGGTTGAAGAGTGTGCCAGAACCCTTCTTTCCTATCTACTATTCTACGCCTTGCGCCATTTTCAAAACAACAACTTTCAGCCAAAACCGTTGATGCTAAATTTAGTTGTCGCCCGGGCTGGCTCGCTTCATGTAATACCGGGCTGAAAGTCATCTCGGCAAAATGGGCCATCTCGGCTAACCGGGCCAGCCCGGCTCATATAATCGGGTCCTTAGGGCCCGATTATATGAGCCGGGCTGGCCCGGTTAGCCGAGATGGCCCATTTTGCCGAGATGACTTTCAGCCCGGTATTACATGAAGCGAGCCAGCCCGGGCGACAACTAAATTTAGCATCAACGGTTTTGGCTGAAAGTTGTTGTTTTGAAAATGGCGCAAAGCGTAGAATGTTTCAATTAAGGATTTTTTCTGCATTTTAGCTCATTTACTTCGTGCTTACGCACTCTTGTGTACCTCTTTATCATTTAAAGAGAAAAAGGGCCATTTTCAGGCGAGCAGGTTTGCTCAGAGGCAAATTTTTGTGCTGCCCCGGTCAGCCGGGCTGGCCCGGTAAACGCGATTACATGGAAAATTTTCAGCCCGGTAAGCCGAGATCCCGGCATCGCGATACCGGGATCCCGGCTAACCGGGCTGGCCCGGTTGTCATATAATCGCAAAGTTGATTTTTGTTGCGTTTAACAGGCGTGCCGAGATCTCGGCAAACCAGGCCAGCTCGGCTAACCGGGCCAGCCCGGCTCATATAATCGGGGCCTTAGTTTTTCTTATTTTATTAAGTTACACGCTTCAACAGAGAATTATTATTTCTCACCAAGTTTTCGCCGGTAGATAATCCAATAAAGAAAACCAGCTGACTGAGCAGAAAAGAGACGTCAATGTTAAGAGCGATGCGCATGCTATCCCTCTGATGGTAGCTGAAAAACAGTAACGCATGCTCAATACAGATTACTTAAATGTCACCTGATGTTCCTACATCTCCTACTGGAGCTGGTTGTAAATTATTCCTTGAACTGAACTGATTGTTGTACAACTTTAGTAGTGGCGCTCTTAAAGGTTTTGAACAATATTAAATTAGCTTAAAAAATAAATCAGCCTTAATAAATTTGTTCCCTTATGTACATGTGTAGGACAATTTATGAGACCGATTTTCTTTAAATAAACTTTAACCATGCTCAAAAAATGCACTTAAAGCCACGATGAGTGACCATGAGTGTTTTATGGAACAACAGCTCAGCCGCAAGCTAGGAAATGTGAATACCGTAAACTAATCTATAAATACTCTGTAAAACATCATAAATGGTGTTAGGCAAAATTAGTCGGCGATATGTGCAACGTACAAATCGCTACCGCTGCGTTCAGCGCGGTGATGGATGGTTCATTTGTTTAATAAAAATATCTTACTTGATGACAATGGCGACAATAGCACAGATAAGGAGACCAAGGATTGAAAAAGATCCCAAAACAGTTGCAACTGTTACAAACAGTTTACGATCTGAGTCGTCCACCTGATTGCAAAATAACAACGAAACTTAAGAAAATTGAATACTAGAGTGATACGTAACCATATACATACAAGTGTCTTTTCAAAGGCTAACGAAAGTTTAAACACAGTTGTTTAAAGGGAGCTAAGGGTAGACGAAAGTGCATGAAATTTTGCAACCTCGTCTGCAGTCAAACGAGAAAACTGACCTCGAACTTACACCTATTCTAGTGAAGCTTTGAGTAGATTTAATGTCTAAGAGCAGGAAAAAGTCCGGCGACTGGAACGTATGAAAGTTTTAGAACAAACGAAGGCGAGAAGTTTTCAACCCTTGTTTTCACTTAGCGCGGCCCTGGCCAATTAGAGAAACTTGTTGACTTTAATTGAATCCAGTCTAATCTCTAAGCTACTGTTTTTTCTGACGAGTGAGTACATAAGGTTATGGAAATAGACTGCGTCAAGAGAAAATAATTCGACTTATTTTCTTTTGGTTTCGTTGGTCACTGAAGATCGTGTGTGCAAGAAGGGAACTTGTGGATACTTGGCTCGGCTTAATTTTTTCACACTTATAGTTAATTTGAGTTGTGTAATGTGGTCAGTTTTATTTTTAAATGTACAGTATCGATACAATATGTAGATAAAATTCTATTGTGTTACCATTTGAAAAAAAGCTATTCAGCAATGTTTGTTTTCAGTAATCAATATAAAATTTTGGCGTTTTGAGGCCAATCTTAATAGGAGTTCTACGATTTTAGCTTTGTTCCGATTTTGTTTAGATTGTTTCATCGCGTTGGAGCAAACTTTCACTCGGGGTACAATTTCCATTTGATTGTATACCAGTACCTTCTCCTCCACTTTCGATATCAGTGCAAATGTTGATAAATGCGAACTTCTGCAAACGGTTTGTGAGCCGCTGGATTTTTTAACGTCGCAGCCATCTTTGGACCACACACTATGTAAATAAAGAAATTATCAACAAGAGGCCATATTCGAGGACAATCATCCCTGATATGTATGAGAATTATATTTATCCAATATAAATCCAAGGACTGTACCTTAAAATTGAATCGTTTTAAATAGAGACAGTCTAACAGTGAATGTCTAAGCAAAAAGGCAATAAGACTAACTGTGGAAAACGTCAACTTGGAGACATCGTTCTCGGATGAAACACAATATTCTCAAATCAAGGCTTAAAGGGACACTGTCACCTATTTTAGTATCACTTTGAAAAGCCAAAAAACATATTTGTTTCAATGGAAACCTTAAAATAATGGTCCAGTTTTGTTAACAAATACTCTACCAGTACACGCGAGAAACTAGTATTCGTTATCTTTGGCTGCGGATGGCCAGGATTGAAGTGGATTGCAACTTGAAAAAAATTGCCAATTTTTTCAAGTTCCTCCCAAGAGTCGTGGAA
This sequence comes from Dendrophyllia cribrosa, assembly GCA_024195265.1. Classification (NCBI taxonomy): domain Eukaryota; kingdom Metazoa; phylum Cnidaria; class Anthozoa; order Scleractinia; family Dendrophylliidae; genus Dendrophyllia; species Dendrophyllia cribrosa. Next base: position 1,773,926 of record JAJLRJ010000002.1, on the reverse strand, counting down.
AAATCGCAGAAAAACTTATGATGGTTGGTTCATCCTTGAAGAAATCACTTGATATTATCTTCTAAGTGTTATAAAAGCAATTTTATGTTTGAGCAAAGGTACTTTGTCATATATTTAGTGTATTTTGACAAAAACACACCAAAATCTGCGTGACAATGCCCCTTTAAAAACAGGTATAACGAAATCAATAATATTCTGAGCTTGTAGTCAAAAGGAGCGTGAATCATAATGGAAGTAAAAATGTTCTTTTCGTACCATATTATTCCATGACTGCTTCTACGAAATTCCAGAAAATTGAAATAATTTTGAATATTATTTTCAAATATGTTATCTTTGAATTCGTTTCCATCTTCTCTACCGTTAAACGGTTTGGCTTTAACGATTTTGCTCTGCCACAACAGTGAACTACGCACAATTACAATAAATGCATTTCTAGACGTTGCATGAAGCTTACCTCCCATCCAAGAAAACACATGTCGTGTCATAGTACTCTTCGGTTGTCTGCATACGTAAAACAAACATGTTTTCTGGTTAGCTCGGTTCTTTTCTTGTCATAGAGCCCTTGAATTCCCTGCCCATCAAAGACCGAGGGACATAAGAGGTCACATGAGTAAAAGATAAGGGTTCTGGGCTGAGTTTGTTTCCAAACCAGCACTGATCGCATAAGTGTTACGGTTTTCAATTGAACGTCAAAGTAAATTCGCGATTAGTACACTTCGTGATTGCCTAAAAATCGGAAGCAAAACCAAACCCAATCGTGATTTGCTCGCACGCGTTTTCCCGCGCTTGGTGCCGGCTACATGTATTTGCTTCGCGTTCTGATTGGTTCACTGCATTGTCTGCGTCTCTTGTGATTGGCCAGAGTGATTACTTTGGTTTTGGTCTTACGACACTTAATTAAAAACCACCCTATCTGCTGAATAATTAGTTTTCACGTATTTTACACTAATACGTTGAAATTGTGGTTCTGGGTGAAGTGTCAATTTCCTTTACGAGATGATTGGCAAGGAAGCTTTCGATATCTTAAGAAATGGTACCTAAAATTTGGTACAATGCGATAAAAGGCGGAGATATTTTCTGTAATCAGTGCATTATGGAAGCAGTTCTTAGACTTACAAAACAGGACCACTAATAATAGTTTGCACTTAGTGCAAATTTGTCTAAAAATTGTTGACACTGTGCTTGTTGTCGGTTAACTATTCCACGACAAAATGTCCCCCCTTCCCACACACACACTCTTTGCTCTCTTGAGACACTCTACTAGGACTGCATCTGATGTATCTTACATGGAGATGTTTAAGTGTAATCTCAGCTGGTTTCTTGAATGGTCCTTTGAGCTCTACGCCTCCATGCTCGAATACCGCTGATATCAAATGACTGTTTATTTGTTTCTTAGCAGCCTTTTTACGCGTTAGCAGCTTATCGTCAACCACGTACAATTCGGTCAGTTCTGAGCCTTCGACATCACTAGAGGTGGATAAAATTTAATTGAGTTTATTTTCCTTATGTTGTGAAATTGTTTTTCATTCTGCTGCACTTGTTGAGTATTCTTTTAATTATTTATTAAAGGGATAGTATCACGAGGTTCCACGCGCGGCACTGTTCACTATTCTTGCACCGGAATTTTGGACATATCACTGTTAAAAGTCATTTTTTTTCTTTCTTCCGGCTATCAAAACGGATTTTTTGATTCAACAAATACCTCCACTTCTCGACGGCCTTTTTGAATTTGCGGAATCAAACTTGAAAACTGGGCCGACGTTTTCAAGTTTCGACCTCGTGATACTGCCCCTTTAAAGTATTGTAAACGCACTGAGGTTGTCGAAAATGCGTCATATTAAAACTGCAAGTTGCGAAGAGAGGGTGTTACACACGCAATTTCATCTGCAACTTGTCTCGCAACAGCTCTCGTCAGCGTTGCGTTGCAAGTTGTAGGGAAAAAATTGTCTCCGTGTGACAGCCCAGCTTGGTCCTTGCATTCCCTGTCTTAAAAAAAAATTCAAGATGGCGTCTAGTTGGTAAGACCGTGTAAAACCTAGACATTATTCCGTACTTACTTGTCTTCCCAGTCCATCTCGGCTTTGTTCAGATGTTTGTCGCCGACTACATTGGCCAAAATAGCGACAGCATAGATAAATTTTCCTAAAAATAGTAAAACAAAGTTACAGTTTGCAAAGTGGCCATGAAACCAAACTTATTTTCTCCATGGGTCAAGAGGTGAATTATTATAAGAAACCGCCAAACAATCACGAATCAGATGTGCAAGGATGAGAGTTCATGACTGAGTGGGACATGATTCAAGGTCGATCGATAACACAGCACAGAGAGTCGATGGAAGGTGGCGTTCCGCAAATGAGTAGAGCTTACGTTTTTTTGTACTCAAATCAGGAACAAACATTACACAAGCGCGAAATTCAAAATTATTTTCGTGTTAGTTTTTTTGTGCTTATGCTTGTATTCTTCCTTGGCTCGCTCGTGCAAATAACCCGGGAAATAAGGCTCCTTCGTAGTAAACTAACGATTTGATTCCTTACCAGTTGTAGGTAGTTCATTTACTGGCAAAGCAACAGAGTCGCCCATATTGGCCCACTTTCCAGTGAAAGCTGAGTCCTTGTAGTTTGGAAACGTGAGTGATTTCAACTTGGTTCCGTTATAGTCTGCGCTGTCAACGACCCCTACTTCCATAGCTGAAAGCAAAAAGAAATTCTCTCAGCTTCCTTGGTGTTTTTAATAAAGGGGTGCTCAGTGAATAACTAGAAGCTAATGCATGAAATTTAAGTAATGATCCGCATAAGAAGGAAAGTGCTGAACGGCAATGCACGATGGAATGTCAACTTTTTTCATTGTTACAACTAGTGATCTCATTGGTCAGGACTCAAAAACCGCTAAAAAGTTAAGGTTTAAAGTGTATTTTGTCTAATTTTTTTAAGGTTTCAAGTAAGTTGAGACCCAATCACACAACATCTAATTTTTAAAAGATACTGTATTTGGGGAACTTCATCAAAGAAGCAAAATTATTAGCTAATATTGTCTTCTGCTATTATAATTGGTTAAGCACAAACATTTCCTAAAATTTATTTGACGCAAATGGATTTTCTTAATTTTTATACTGAAATATAATTATGAACTATCAGCCCGTCCTCTATTCTTAAAATCAAAATATATTCTGTGTGGGAAAGAGCCAATGCCGCAGAACAATGAAGTTTACGGTAGTTCTTATGTGGAGCATTACTTAGAACACGTAAGCTTTGCGTGTGTGGGATAAATACAGCTGTCACGTAAAATCATGTAAATTGTTATTACAAAACCTGTTGCTGGGAAATGACAAAATGCAAAACTGGATACCTGTCATCCAATTAACGTAAAGAAAGTACGGCGATTAGATGAAACCTCTTCAACATGGGACGTAATTGACTTTGAAGCTTCAATCGTATACAGAAGTTTTTGGGACACTTGGATAAATGCGCCTCTTTCATATGTTTTCAACATTTGTAAAGAACCCAGAAAGCGTTACTACTTACACCCTATCTCTCCCTTCTCTGCCCAAAGCAATGTTTATTTATTTATTTATTTATTTACTTATTTATTTATTTATTTATTTATTTATTACAATCTATGGATTAAAAACCAAAGGATGAACTGTAAAGGAGTCATAGACCCCATATCAAACAGATCACCTAAAAATATATAAAACATGCACTACTTTTGAACGGGAAAATCAACATTGTGATGGAGGGACGGGGTATTTTAAGAGAATTTCTCTTGACGATTAAGAAAATGAAAGGTACCCACAAAATATTGTCAAAGATTGTAGACCTGACAGAAATAAATCGTTTGTATTTACTCACCCATTTCATCAGTCATGACAACTTCAGTGGCATTCACATCATCTCCGTTATCAAGTTTTGTTTTTATCGCTTTAGCGAGGCCCAGTCCCATTGACATGACCTGTTTGGGTATATCCATTTTTGAAAATGAAACATTGTCTTCCTTCTCCTGTAACACAGACAAAAAACAAACCGCAGACACGGGGTAAAGAAATCTCTTTTTTAATCCATATTTTATTTATTTATTTATTTATTTATACGTTTGTACATACCTCAAGGCAGCTGGACATAGTCGCCAACATTTTCATTTGTTTCTAAGGACAAAATGAATCAAATAAATAAATCATTTTTTCTCTTATTGATACTTCAGCAATAGAGAGACCGACGGAGCCATGACACATTTCAACCTGTTATCAGTAACCAACCAAAACGCCAGGAAGTTGGTTGCCTAAAAGACGTGGATGCTTACAAGAGGTCAAATAACACAGTATATGTTATTTGACCTAAGAAACAATGAGTGGCTTATGAGAAGTTAGGAACAGATTATTGATAATTGCATTAGCCATCTGAGCCGAGTTGTTCGAAGGACGATTAGCGCTAATCCAGGGTTAATAACCATGACAACTCATATGTTCTGTTGACAGTTAATCCAGGATTAGTGCTAATCAAGCTTTGAACAACTCGGCTCTGGCTACTGAGAATTGACGATTGAATCTTCCCAACTACTTCAAGAGTGACCTATATTTTATATTTATATATTATATTTTATATTTATATATTTTCTTGCATGGCAAAATCGTTGCAATTTTATGACCTATTCTCACCCCTAAGAGCTCCTAAGCGGCAAAGGGAAAGTTAACTACTCCCGTAGAAAGTTAATCACGTGCCCTACCTTGACGCAGTCGGTATCAGTGCAATCAGGAGTGGGATCATTCCAGTCGATATCAGCGCAGCTTATGTCAGGTTCGGCTAAAACAAAATAAGCAATATTTGTCGCCATAATTAACATTGACGGTAGCGTAAAACGTAAACCTTAGTTAGGCTTTGAACTTTAGAGTTCGCGTGTTATTGAAAGGCGCGATAAACTTTAAAACTAAGCTACCATCTTAGAAAGCTATGATAAGGCTAGGAAATAGCGGTATATAGGTTGATGTGTGACAATTTTTTCGGAACAAACTTAAGGAGCCGTAACCACTTTTTCAACAACTAGCAATACTATGGTCATAATCTAATGACAGATTGTTAGAAAGAAAGGAAATGAAAGAGAGAAGACAAGTTATCAAAAACACCAGGAATCCATGGCTCATGGATTCATGACAACACCAAGAACATTAAATTTTGTATCATAAATGCCTTTGTTACAAATAATTATGCCGAACGCTTTTAAGAACCGTGACGTCATAGTCAACTGCCTACCCTTCGTAGATGCATTCCCATTTGCATTTTCATTTGCAGTCTGCAGTGGTTGCGAGTCAGTGGCCGTTGGTTCAATGGTATTCTGAGGATTGTTGAACACTGAACGATTCAGATCCAGGGTCATTGTCACTTGAAAAACTGAACCGTTCAACGACGGACTGGATACTACGTCAGCTGATTGGGGCGCTTCATTGGATGCCGAGGGACTGGGAGAAATTATGCTTGAGTTCCCTACAAATGATAAGAAAATATCATTTCCAAATACCACCTCGTGATGTCACTGTACATACTAACAACAGTCGTAGTCTTTTAATTCCAGTTAATTCGCTCTAATTCTAGTCAATTCGCTCTAGTCAATTCGCTCTAGTCAATTCGCTCCTAGTTCTTTTAGTATGTAGTATTTAGGGTTACCTTCAATTGGTTGTATTGATGAGTAGGTTTAGAAATAAATAAAACGGTCTGGAGATATCACCATTTGAGACGTCTTAATAAATTTCTTATACGAGAATTCCTATAATACACTAACTATTCAAACATGTTAAAACGTTTACAATTTTTTGGCACAATTTCAGGGCTTCAATTTTAAAGTTAAAACATCTTCCCCCTTTCTCAGTATGAAAGGAACTGCTGTAAAGCGAAAAATGCCAAGCAGATGAAAATTAATTACGCATACATCAAATTAAAACAGGTTTTTTTCAAAGCTGTTAGTAGAGTTTAACCTAAAAATTTCGTGTCAGTGTGCCGCTTTAAAATAGGCATAATTTGCCCACTATACTTTGCCGTTCATCAGCAAGATATCTATTTGTTTTTGCCGTTCAGTAAAATTAATGGAAATCTGACATTTTAACCAGGAAAATTGAGTGGCCACTGACAACTGCGGTAACAAATTTGAATGGGTGCAAGATATTTTCAGAATACTGTTAAAATGTGCTTGCGTGGGGTTTTATCTTTACACTGTAACAGTGGAAGACCACAATCGTATTTTCTCGATTAAACGCCGGGCGCCGAATTAACGACGGGTTCAAATAAACGCTGGGTCGAAGTCGAGGTCGAGTTTTAAATACGAAACTGATCGTCTCACGGAAACTCTGTATCAAACTTTAATTCAGAGTTTAGCTTCGCGGGTCTGGTGCTCGTCCAGCAATAAACAGTTGATAAACAAAGTTGATAAACATTGGGTTTCTCTTTACAGAATAGCAATACATTACCAATCAAACTACTGTAGCTGGTACTGAATAATAGATTTATAGTAAAGAGGCATCGATAATATTGCCATGGTATGCCTCAAACTTGATTCTTAATTCAAAGTCCTAGCAGAAATTATGGATCGATTTTTTCCTTTGCTATCACATTCAAAACTGCCACATCTACAGCTTCATGCTCTGTCTGTTATTGCACTAACATTGAGATTTTGTCTAATTATTTTCTCCATATGTTGTATTCCTCTCCAAGCCTTTTCAAGTAAAGTTTATGTAATAATTTAGAAGCTAACCACCACATTAATCTAAATGACCGATCGCCGTTATATTCATGTGCACGGTCAGTTTAGTTAGACATTGCATATATTGTAACTCTTCAGATAGTCTTCTAGGATTAACAACAACAACTTTCGGTCTTATTTTCTCTGGAGTCAGGAAGCAAATAATAGTTGTCTTACCGGGAGATAAGTACAGTAAATATTCATAGTAACATGAAAAAGTAAAGTATTCGTTTTTATAGAGTCAGACCGATAATGTACTGTTTTCATCGAGGACTGGCCGCGCTATTTGACAATTTACCGCATGAATAATAAGCAAAGATGAAGTTATTTACTCCACAAAACCAAACATTGTCTAAACGTGCTGGCTTTAAACAGGTAACGGATATTCTTTTTCCTTGTACCGTACGTCAGCTAAAATCTAACGGAAGCGTAGCCAGAATCTGCTATTCCGTCCACGTACTATTAGAGCATTCGTCAAAAATAAATGTCTTCTTGCTGCGTATAAGAATTAATGATAGCTGGTTTTGGGGGTACAGGAGTAAAGATACCGAATCTTGGCCATGTATAACGATTGTAAAATTTGAACTAATTGGAACTTACCAACCGTACTTGACTGAGAAAGAACTACATCAGCCTAAACAAAAAATTTAGCAATCCCGTTACTTATTTAACTACGTACTAAACGATAATGTCAAAAAGTCTTTAGCTAAAAAAATATAAGTCAGAGTTACCTTCCAGAGGAAAAGAATAAAGAGAACATATTTCCACATTTTGTTTTGCGTTCAGCTTACTTAATTCTCGTCTTTTGCGAAGCGGAAATATTAGGTTTAATATTTCTTGGTTAACATAAAATTGCTTCCCAACTACAAACAAGCCAAAATATGCAAATGTTCATCATATTAAATTATTAATTATTTTATCATGGCAGCCATGGAAATGAAAAGAAAATATTAACTTTTAGGAACCTTTGTCGTTTACAGGAAAAATGAAGTAAAGTTTAATAAATTAAAATGATCGACTGAAAATATCAAGCGAAAGCTGATCTGATGAAGAAATTTTTCTGAGCATTGAGTATCTTTGCAAATTATCATTATTTTTTTGTCAGTTTGAAAAAAATTTAAGATTAACATTTAGGCAGACAAATTTTGTCAGGTTTTATATTTATGCAAGAAAAGGCAGGTGATAATATCGGCATCGATTGAAGGTACAAAGGGGGTCTACAAATGACTACTAAACCTCTTGTAAAATTTTTTGGCCACAGACCCCTTAAGCAAAACTACATCTCCTTGAATTCGGTTTGTGTGTATATTACAGATATAAAATCACTTAAAGAAATTTGTTGATATCTGATTCCATACAAATTCATGTGAACAAAACAGGCGATTTCTTGGTGCGAGCGATAATAAATGCGTGGAGCGCGGTAACGCGAATCACGCGCGAGCGAATTCTATTTGTTAGGGCCAACGGACAATGTTACCCTGGCGCCTTTTATTCTCTATATCCTACGTACACCAGCAGCATTTTCGTTAGCGGTCCTTTGCTTCTTATTCTAGTCTTGAACCTTTGAAATTAAAACCCACGCTAAAATTAAGGGCATTAGAAGAGTCTGTTTTGCGCGTTTTCCTCCCGTGTTTCTTGTTTAGAAAAACAAATGGAATGCAGGTTGCAAAACAGTGTGTATTTTTGTGCGAGTCCACAGAAAAAAAGAAGCAATACCTGAAGCGGCGAAAAAGATCTGGAGCGATTCTGAATTCCGAGAGTGAGACTAGGGACACGCGCACGAGAATCGGTTCGCTTCTCTCCTCGCGAGTGTCGAGTGTTTTGCAGTCTAAACAGGAAGGGAAGAGGATAGATTGCTAAACGGAAAGACTAAATGACCATTACACTGATCGCAATCTATCTAATTTTTATGGAGGCAGGAGGCCTTCTTTTCCAACTGAAGATTTAAAACACGTATGTTACTTGCATTAAAATTAAGCTTCTCTCCTGCGTTTTCAACGGCAGGTCATTCAAGCCTATGAGCAAATATCGGAGCACTCTGAAAATTAAGTAAACGTAGGTCACAGTTGAATATATAGCGGACATAAACAAATAAAATGAAAGGCTGATCGTACAGTAAGGAATATATTTTAATGACAACCTTTCATTTTATTTGTTTATAATTATTTCTGCTGATCAGATCCCTTACAAGGATCCAGTACTTCCAATTTGTCAGGATTTGTCGAGTGGTCCTTTCATTTACAAATTATATGCGGACATTTTACAGTTCACTGAATCGGGGAAGTACCTTTTTTTTTGGGGGGGGGGGGGGGGGGGGGGGGGGGGGGGGGGTGGGGGGTTCAGATAAAAAACAACAACAAAATATTAACACCGCTACCAGTAGTTAATATTCTTTATTTATATTGCATGTGATTTTTTTTCCTGATATACCGATCATTTATACTCACTATGGCTTGCAAGCTATGCTACGATCATCAGCATGGCTGTTGTCGGCTGTCATAAACAATGTTTCTGTTCCTTCGTTTGTATCTTTCAATTTGGTTCAACTTTTGGGTTAGGGTTAGTGAACGGATTAGAGTTAGGTGAACGGAACCTCCGGCAGTTTAAATTACTTCTGATTAAAAAATCCCAAACTAAACATTTAGATCAGTTATATTAATATTCAAATGTCAACATCGTCGCAATTAAAATTAGGTTTATCCATATCAATTTGTTTCACAATTTTGTTGTATTTTTAATACGTTCGCCAAAATAAATGAATAAAACTTAAAACTTATTAATGCAAGGCTGATCGGACAGCTATAAAGGGTATTTTATTATTCCATACTGCTGATCCTGATCTACACCAAGATCCGCCTTCACTTCGCCGTGCTGTTTGTCCAAGTGGTCCTTGCTTTATTTGAAAATAAATGAATCCTCATTCTCCCGCAATCCTTAGACACACAAGATTTAACAACATTCTGTCTACTCTGACCAAGCTGGTCAACCTGAATATTTAAAAAGTCGTTGATAAGTTTCATAAAGGACTCCCACCCTGAAGGTCATGCAAATCATTGATATCGAATCAGATGTCACATTAGTTATTACTACTGTACAAGTAATACATTGCCTGTTACATGCACATTAGAAAAGGTACAATTTAAGGTACATTTTTTCTTTTCATTTTGGGTTAGTTGAATGAAGGTGCCAAAATCCTGAAAGTCATTGTTTCCTACGCACGCGTAGTTAAAAGTGTATCCCACAAGGAAGAAGGCTTTCTGTGGGAATGATATAAATATAAAACTCATTACCATATAGTTATTGGCCGGTCAAGTTATGGGGTCGGGCATATATGCCCTCCTCATAACTTGGCATTCGAAGCCTTTTATTTAATTCATCCAATCAAGGATTTATGACTAATGTTTTATCGCAAACTCTTATTCCTTCAATAAACTCTGAAGAACGAAGGGAAAAAAGAAAATCTATTAATTCCGTTACTCTTCGGTTTAATCAGGAGCCCGATTATAGGTCCTGTGTTTTAAAATCTATGTCATCCATTCGCCTTGTCAAACTAAAAATACGCCAAGAAAACATCGTTCTTTGTAAGATCGGTGTTATAAGAAGTGTTAGCTTATTTTATTTTATTATTTGCTTGTGATGTAGTGGAGTGAATCTGTAATAAAGACATAAAGACAATACATACAGATGATTTTTAATGAGAGCAAGTTTTACTGCAATGATCATGAACATGACTGACACAATGAACGGGATACAGAAAAGTTTACTAAATGTAATTTATAGTGTATTTAGTCATCAAATGAAAATCCATCCAACTCGAAGGATAATTGTCTTTACTCAAGAGAAAATGATCTTCCTTAGTAGATATTAAAAATCAGCCCATGGGCTTATCATGTTCCAGAGTGTTTTGTCAAAAAAGAATTAGCTTGCCTCAAACCCTCGTAGTTCTAAAAGATTGAAAAGAATACGAGACAAAACGGAGAGATCGATACATGGAATATGATGCTGTATTTTCATCTTGAGCTCGCGGACGGCAGTAACAATTTATTAACGCGAGTTTTGGAAGCGACGAACTGAATATGAAGAGGTTTTTAACCTGATTGCATCTCGCGACACTTGAGGTCTGAGGTGCACACTATTTACACTAGTGCAAGCTACTAGTTTGTTTTTGAAGTTTAATGTATGTAACCAACCCGGTAACGTTTTACAGTTGACTGACCGTGAATTGGGAAAGTCCCTTCGTTTCCGCTTTCAGTCGTTTTGCATATATATATATATATATATATATATATATATATATATATATATATATATATATACATGTATCAAGCGAGTTTGTCTTTTATTTAAAATCGTTTTTTTTTTGGAGGAGATTTCAGATGAAATACAAATATTAGTCACCTCTTGCGATGTTCTTGCAATTTAATATGATTCTGTATACACATCGTTTTTTTTTTCCCGACATACTGATAATCTGATAATCATCACGACTTTTAAACTACATACATACAGAATACTGCATGTATAGATTAGTGAAAACAAGTTGCCAACACGACTGTCGCCAGGTGGTCGGCCGTCTCAATGTTTGCATAACTTGTATCTTGTCAATATGGTTCGATATTTTGGTTGTAGCGAGGTTTTATCAACCCTATTCAGATAAATTGCAAGTAATTCAAAAAATCCAATCTCAATCGTTTACTCATGTACCAACTTGTCAATTGCAATACGCATACGTAAGGTAGCTGACTCCCATTATCTACCACAATCATTAGGGGACAATTTTCACCACTATAAATATTCCTGAGTGTACATGTTATCTTTCGGCGAGGTCCGGATGAAGCAGGCTTCCCAACGCTTAAGCCTCCTTCATAACTATGACTTCGTCAATCATTTTCTCCGGCTGTATAAAACTCGGTTTTTGCGCCTGTTTCGATCGATTCATTTTTTAGACGGTATCTGAAATAAACGAACAAAAACAATGAACTGCAAGGCTGATCTGACCACGTAAAAAAGAAAAAAAAGTAAAATTTGAGAGACATCATCACGATAGAAACCGATAAAGTAGGATCGTAACCGTGGACAATAAACCAATTTCTAGGGGGTTTCATGAATCTGTATGTCATTAAAGAATTCCACACTAAACAACGGCATTACGTTCAGTTGTCAACTTCATTAAATATTAGCGGAGCACTCGCCGGGCCGAAGGCCCGGCTGCGCAGCCCCATACTCATAGAATCCATGCCCGTCATTTTTCATGGTCATGGCTAGCGGAATGTTTCGCGGGCGCGTTGTGTGCCCGCCGTGTGCGGTACGCGCCGTACGCGCCGTACGCGTTGGGCTAGCTCGCGGGCGCGTATAACTTCGCAAAAAATGCGCGCCTGACGTCATCAACATTCGGGATCTTTGAGGCTTTGTTTTTCGCGCGGCTACACAGCCGTCAGCTCGGTAAACATGTTTTAAAAAGTTTGGATCTTTCGCTGGTCAGTGTTCAGCGGAGAAGTAAAGTCGTTATCCCTGCATTTTTTTCCGGTTTGCTACTCAAGACGGGAATACTGCGTTTTGCGTTTTGCTTTTAAACATAAACTAATGGAGATTTGAATCAAATTTGTCGAAAGAAGATTGTGTTGTCCATTTTTATGTGTTTGTTCATTCATTACATAGATTGAAAAGCGATTTTATAGAAACAAAACAAGACTTAGACTTCACTCGCGTCGCCTTATGCAAATATTTTTGTGTATTTTTGCAATTTTGAGTTCCAAATCAGTTTCTCGAGCAATTTTTGGCCAACAACAACTGTATTTTATTCGGAAAGTAGTCGTATTTTTGTACGGTCTAAATGTACTGTGCAGACTGTCGGGTAAATAAGCCTTAAGTCGTCTTACTGTTTTTGAGAATTGCTAAAACCGAAAAATAGCCCGGTCGTCAATTTTAATTCTTGTGCTTCCGACCTTTCACCTTAAGTTTCACCTTAGTTAAGCTTGTTCAAAGTGCTATGCTCTTAGGCTCAGCCTATCTATATATATTATCTTTCGGCGAGGTCCGATGAAGCAGGCTTCGTTTACGCCTCCTTCATAACTCGACATCGTCATTCGTTTTCTCCGGTTGTATGACACTCGGTTCTTTGCGCCTGCTTGGCTCGGTTTATTTTTTAGACGGCATAAATAAAGAAGAAGTCAGGCCGTGCCTGACGTCAGGCCGTGACTGAAGAAGTCAGGCCGTGCCTGACGAAATATTGGAGAGAATATTATAATCCCAGTTGTACAGTCAGCCTTGCTGTATTAGTTCTTTCGTATAAATAAAAACAATTTCTAGAAACAAAATGCATGCCACTAAACATGCAGAATCACTCGGCTACCATAAAAAAATCTAAATATATGCAAAGAATACAGCAAAAGTGAAGTCAAGTGATTGGATGAGGGGGGTTTCATGAATTCTATATGATAACCCTCAACCGTCCGGACCTCAATGAATACCGTAGTTAAAGTTGAATATTTATAACGTTCAGAGGGATACCTGTCTTCCTTGTGGGATACAAATTTAACTGCGCATGCGTCAATTGGAGACCCTTATGGAGAACCCAAAATAAAATTAACGAAAATGTTATTGCAACGAAATACGGGTATATTTTTACTGCATAACGCTATTTTATCTTTCATGCTACACTTGAACCAACGAACCCGGAATATTCGCTACAATGTTACTAAGAAGAACACAAGAAATCAGACAAATTCAGGAGAATAACAGATTACAATTTATAGCCCGTACTACATGGCCGGTTTCACGGTTCATGACTCAGCGGGTGATTTTATGGTTTCAAATCTCCTTATGTCAACAGCCTGAACTATCGCTGATCCGCGAGCTGACCCCTTCGTGATTTCACTTCTTTATTTATCCGATAGTTTTTTTTTAAGAGTATGGAGCTTCTCTCGCGACGAACAAAGCGGTATTTCTTGTAGTGTATTCGTCATGATATCAGTCTGTTAGCGTATGCAAATATTTCCCGATTTTTGTTGTTTTTCAATATTTATGAAGCATGACGTAAAACGAAGACAAGGTAAAGTAACAATAAACAATATAATAAAAGGGAAAAACCCAGACTCAACCCGATGACACGAACATAGAAAATTATATCGATAATAAGTAGTTATCTACGATCTCAGTGAACTGCAGACTTAAAACAAAGTCAGTTGTACGTATGGTCCATCACTAGCTTTCCTTTTCTTTCGATATAAATATATTTTGGACGGCATAAGGTAAATTAAAAACTAGATTGGACTGGACTTTTTGCACGCGGACTTGTAAAACATGGACTTGTAAAACGGGGACCAGCTAAACGCGGCCCAGCTAAACGCGGCCTTGTAAAACGCGAGTAGTAAAATGCGTTAATATTTCTCTTTATTGAAACGATCAGCTGTATAAAGAATATTTTTTATTTACATTGCATGTCATTTTTTTTCTTCAGTTGACGTAGCGATCGTTTATGACTTGCCAACTACATTAAGATCAGCCTGTTGAAGGTTTTATGCAAATCATATCGAATCAGATGTCACGTTAGGTATTACTGTACAAGTAATACATGGGCTGTTACAAAGGTACAATTTAAGGTACATTTTTGTTCCTTTCCTTCATTTTGGGTAAGTGAATAAAAGTGTCAAAATTCTGAAAGTTATTATTTTCTACGCACGCGTAGCTTAATTTGTACCCCACAAGGAAGAAGGCTTTCTTTGCGAACGCGATTACAATGTAGTTATCGGCTGGTCTAGTTAGGGGGTCGGGCATATGATGCCTGCTTCATAACTTGACGTTTGCCATTTTTCGATTCATACAATCAAGGTTTATGACCAATGTTTTATCACAAACTCTTATTCCTTTAATGAACTCTGAAGAACGAAGTAAAAAAAGCGTACTCTTTTAATCGGAAGCCTATTATAGGTTCTGTTTTAATGCATGTCGAAACCAAAATGCCCCAAGAAAACTTCGTTGTCCCGAAAAATAGCGAGGTCATTTTGAGATTTCGTTTCTTTACATCTCTTATGAATTGAATTGTTATTCGCGGACAAAGCACTGAATTTGCAGTGCAAATATGCATCAAAACGAATGTAAATATTTCAACTCGTTATTACACTCTTCTGACAGCGCGGAAGGAAAAACACTCCTGTGAGATGCTTACATTTGGGAGTAGACTTGCCACAAGTCGACCTTCGCTTTTTTAGTCGAGTTTTATTCGAAAAATTTGCGCGCGGAATTAAGTTAAGTCGCAAATGACGACTCGTTTCACTTGCAACAATTTGGATCAGACGCGTAATTTTTGGCGCGAAAAAATGATTGACACCTCGCAAATTACACTAAAAATTACATTAAAACTTTTTCTTTCCATTTTATATCACTTTTAAATGCGTGCTATTTCTCCGAGAATGCAGAACTTAACTACGGTTTTAAAAACCAAGTACATGTACAAGGCGAGCGTGGCAACCATTTTGTATAAAATTTGATATTCTTGTCCGAGTAAGATCGATTTTTCAGCGTGTTGACCGCGCGCGAGCCTATGACGTTGATCAGGAATTGCTTGTTCATTGGCTAATATGCTTCTGACGTCACCGGTGGAAAAAATCCACCAGTAAATTTACCGCGCTGCAAGTGGGACAAGTCCCTTCCAACGAAGAACCTAACTTACGAAAATTAGTATTGGAAGGGACTTGTGGCAAGTAGGCATTTGCCGATTGTGCTAGTAAAAGTGGCATATTATGCTAGTGGCAGTGCTCGTTTTTTTGCCCAAATTATGCTCAAATTATGCTCGCTTTTCAAAATTATGCTACTTTTTTAAAAAATTATTCTCGTCCCCCTCCTCTTGTATTTTCCAGTGGTGGATTCGAGGCGTCTATCCCGGGCAAGTTGTGCAGGCTTTGGTCTATCCTCTCTGTTCTCGCTACCTTGTAAACTATCTGGATGTAAGTTCACTGCACTTGACTGGTTTGGCGTGGCGGCCGCCATTTTGAAACGAGCACTGGGAGAAAGACTAAGGAGTCTGGGACCGAGACACAGACTTCCGGTTCCGTTTCATCGAACTCCCGCGGTATCTCAACACAAGTAAAAAAAAAATCGAAAAATAGGAGTGGAAGCAACTGTTAATAGTAATCTATCGTTTTTAGTAGCTGAGATCTTCGTTTTCTTGAATTATTCTAAAATTGTGCTATTAAGACAAGAAAATATACGGATTATGCTAGCAGTGTTACTTTTGGAAAAAGGGCAAAAATTATGCTCAATTCCTCAGATTATGCCAAAAATTATGCTAGCACAATCGGCAAGAGCCTAGTGGCAAGTCTAATTTGGGAGAAGATGACCGTCCTATAATAAACAATTTATTCAGCGGAAAGTTGAGTAATGGGCCGAGCATTGTTACTTGTCAGTTTTTATATTGATATTTTCCCGCATAAAGACACGGAAAGATAAAAAAAGAGCAGACACGTAAAACCTTATCGAGAGTTTACTTACAGATAAGAGCTGAGAGATGAGATTCGGCCGGAACCAGCCGGCCACTGCTGTCCCCGAAACTGCTGTACGCCTTCATAGAGTGTTGACTGAACACAGCTTTTCTCTGAATAAGCTCTATTTATTTCTCGGTCAAGAGAAATGAAAACATTTTAAAGCAGTGGCGTATTTTTGGCAAAGATATAGTTTATTTGGTCATGAACATTAATATTTTTCAGATGATTTTTAACGAGAGCACGTTTTACTGCGCAGTGTTCATGAACACGATTGACAGCGAACTGGATACAGAAAAGTTGAATTATAGTTTATTTTCCTTGATCTGATTTTAAAAACCTTACTGAGGGTGTCCATTGCTGTTAATTACTCGTGATACATTTCCATCGTGCGTTTCTTCGGGAAGGATTCCTAAAAAATAAAAATGAATTTAAAAAGAGGTCAAGTGATTGGAAGAGGGGTGTTCAAATTTCAAGTGTGATAACCCTCAACCGTCCGGACCTCGATATATTATATGTTTAAGTTGGATATTTATAATGTTCCGCAATGAATCTGTCTTCCTTGTGGGATATATAATCAACTGCGCATGCGTAGTGGAACTAAAGACATGGGGATCTTTCACTTTCAACTTTCAAGCCACTGGTTTATACATATCAAATATTAAAATAAATAAAAATTTAAGTTAGGTGATGCATTCATAGTAAATGACTAAGAATAGTTTTAAAATTGCAGAAATAATAACTTATGATAACGAGCTTTCATTTCAGTGCCAATAAATATACGTATTGGTTTTAATATATAGTCTAAATATGGTCGAATTATTTTTGGTTGTAGCGAGGTATCATCAGCACAGTTCAGTTGAATTGCAACTAAAAAAATTCCACACTTTAAACAATTAATGGCATTACGTTCAGTTTTCAACCTCATTGTATTCTAATTTTAGATATCACTCATTGTACCAAAGTTGATTGCTCTACGCACGCCTAAGGTAACTGACTCCCATCATCTACCATAAATAAATGTCTTCAATATATTAAGAGTTCAGTATTATTCAGCGAGGTCCGATGAAGCAGTTTAAGCCTCCTTCATAACTCGACTTCGTCATTCATTTTCTCCTTGTATGAAACTCGGTTCTTTACGTCTGTTTGGGTCGATTTGTTTTTTAGACAGTATAAATCAGAACAACTTCTAGAAACAAAATGCATGCCACTAAACATCACATCACAAATTATTCTCAATCATCAAAGTTTCACATGTATGCAGAATCACTCTGCTACCATAAAAAATCTATCTATATCTACATATGTGCAAAGAATACAGCAAAAGTGAAGTCAAGTGATTGGATGAGGGGGGTTTCATGAATTCTGTATGATAACCCTCAACCGTCCGGACCTCAATATATACAGTGGTTAAAGTTGAATATTTATAACGTTCATAGGGAAACCTGTCTTCCTTGTGGGATACAAACCAAACTGCTCATGCGTCAATTGGAGAACCTCCAAAATAAAATCAACGCAGAACTAGCAGAACTTCCGCTATTTTATCTTCCTTGCTACTCTTTGACGAACGAAGTCGGAATATTCCCTAAAATGTTACTGAAAAAAAAATCAGATAAATTCAGGAGAATAACAAATTATTGATAGCCCGTACTACATGGCCGGTTTCACGCGCGGTTCGTGACTCAGTTTCAAATCTCTTATGTCAACAGCCTGAGCTATCGATTTCACTTCTTTATTTATTCGATAGTTTTTTTAAGAGCATGGAGCTTCTCTCGCGACAAACGAAGCGGTATTTCTTGTAGTGTATTCGTCTAGTACCAGTCTGTTAGCGTATGCAAATATTTCCCGATTTTTGTTTTGTTTTTTTTCAATATTTATAAAGCGTGACGTAAAACGAAGACAAGGAAAAATAACAATAAACAATAGAATAAAAGGAAAAAAACCCAAACTCAACCCGATGACACGAACATAGAAAATAATATCGATAATAAGTAGTTATCTACGATCTCAGTGAACTGCAGACTTTAAAGTTGTACGTATGGTCCATCACTAGCTTTCCTTCTCTTTGACATAAATTTATTTTGAACCGCGTAAGGTAAATTAAGGACCGGATTGGACTGGACTTTTTACACGCGGACTTGTACAATATGGACGAAAACGAGAACTATTAAAACGCGGCCTTTTAAAACGCGACTAGTAAAATGCGTTATAATATTTTTCTTTATTGAAACGTTCAGCTATTTAAAGAACTTCATTAGTGATCCAATAATCAAAAGAATTAAAAGTGCTTAACCTAACATAACATTTCCACCCGGATAAAATTGAAATTCTGGGCAGTTGCTGCATGTATTTACTTCGAGCTCTGATTGGTTCATCGGATTGTCTGCATCTCTTATCATTGGTCAGAGCATTTTAATACTTTGGTTTTGGTTTTACGACACTCTGAGTGAAAACCGCTCTAAATAAAAATAAAATGAATCCGCAGCAATCTTTGAATAAGATCTATAATGCATATGAAAGTCTCCTTGATTGCTCACTAAAGTATAAAATAGCTGAGTGGCAAACATGATGACAACCACTATTACTTTTTGTGTATTTTGGGGATTATCGCATTTAACTCACGTGCGTTTAAAAAAAGTTATATTTCGTTCTATTCCGTTTGGTAAAAGGAGAGGTCAAGGCGTGGTTGAGTGGGGATTTCATGCAGGGATCGATATATATTATATAACCCTCTATCTACCTAACTACCTATCTATTCTCAACCGTCCGGACCTCGGTGTAGTGATGTTACAGCTGTATATTTACATCGTTCTGTAAGAAGACTGCCTTCATTGTGGGATACATTATCAGTTGCGCGTGCGTAAGTGATCAAACCGCAAGTGCTATTTACATGTACACATCGTAAATTATATTTTTATCATACAACGTAGGGCGAGAGTGCAATTGTTTTCAATACATTTTTCAATATAAAATCCCAGTCGAAGTTCATGCACGGAAAAATTTGCAAACAAATTAAATGTACAGAAAACAAAAAAATATTTGCACGCTTTCTAACACAGCTGCATTCCTCCTGTTTGATTAGAAAAATCGTCTTACTAGTCAGTATTGTAAGTTTTTAATTCACAAATATATTAGAAATTTAAATTTTACCCAAATTATTTGGATTCCCATACAAACACTGTGTTTGGCGGCATGCTTTCCCAGATTACCCATGATTTCCATACAAACACTGCATTTGGCGGCATGCTTTCCCTGATAACCCATGATTTCCATACAAACACTGCATTTAGTATTATTTGATAACCCTCAACCGTCCGGACCTCGATATACTTATGTCAAAGCTCAATGTTTATATCGTTCTGTTAGAAGACTGCCTTCCTTGTGGGAGTCATAATCAACTGCGCATGCAAGCTCGATTGCTCGTTAAGTTTTTCTTCCAAACACTACGTTGCTTAGTGTATGCAAATTGCGCGATTATCTGTTCCTTTTTATAATATTCATTTTTATAATATTTATTATTTATTATGTATATATTCTTAGTTATTTTATATTCACATTTGCATTTACACGAGCCTCGGCTCATTTGCGATATGTGGTTAAATAAAGTTTACCTTACCTTACCTTACCTTAGATGACGCAAGACAAAGAAGACGAGATCAAACATCGTAATAACAATAAATAAAACAATAGAATAAACTAAATAAGAAAATACCCGCTGTAAGCTGTAACCGTGATGCATTGTAAATTGGCTCAGTAAAAAATAAGTGCATTCTCCTTTGAGCCGCTATAAGCGATCGAATACAACTGTTATGATGTTACATGTATGGTCGTTTGAAGATGATTGTATCGGTGCGACAAATCGAATAACGGCTAGTGAGTGGTTAGTTCTAATCATGCACATCAGTAGCCCATAATCATGATGGGCCACTCAGACTACGTTTACACTAGAGGAGATTTTTCCGGATTCATAAATGTTTCCGGATTTATTAAATTTAGGGTATTCGGATTCGCAGGCGTTTCCCTAAAGGGTATTCGGATTCCCAACCACATCGATAAATCCGAGGACATTCATGCGGGAACGGTTACAAAGCAGGCGAAAAAGTATCCGGATTCATGGGAACAACTGTTTACACTTCAAAACATTGGGGATTTACATGTAATCGGATACAAAGTATTCACTTTAGATTTCGGATTCAAAATCTCCGGACACGCGACCAAACCAGGACGTTTTTATTTCGGATTCACCCATCTGCGTGTAAACGGCAAAACGAATCCGGTACCAAAATGTTCCGGATTCGTCATGAATCCGGAAAAATCTCCTCTAGTGTAAACGTAGTCTCAAAGAAGATAGAGTGCGACCCTCGGCGTATGAAATTCGTTGGCATGGGTTTGCAGTTGCGAATCTAGGGGATGGTCTCCCAGGGAAGGGGGGGAGGGGGGTCTGCCATTCGCAGGAAAACGGGACTGAGAAGACACTAACAGCTCAACAGCTTTGAATGGCTTTGAGTTTTATCAACAAACTCGATTCAAAAGTAAGAAATTGAGTAACATCGCATGAACCACTTTAGGACTGAAAGTGTTTTAATTTCAGCCTTTTTTATTTTCGAGTATTCTTCAAACTAAGCTGCCAATGCTCGTTGTCAATTTTGCCTTCTAATAAAACTTGCTTTATGGTGTATGCAAATTGAGAGATGTTTGTTCCCTTTTATGATTAATATTTAAGGAGATGACGTAAGACATAATGAAGACGTTGTAATAATAAACGCAACGATCGTATTTTAGGGGCAAACCTGTGTATTTTATAAAGTCGAACCAACATCGACTCAGCTGAAAAATAATTTGAAACTACCAAGCTCATTAAATCAAGAAACAAGAAGTAGCCTGTTTTTATAGACCGTCAGGATATAAGTTGTTCACATGATGAATCAATTTTGAAGATGAATGGAACTTATGTTAATTTGTAGCCATGATACAAACAGTTTAAGTCAGTGTAGTTCAATACACATATCATCCGTTATCGTAATATTCCTACGGCTGCAGCCCAAATAACGGCTACAATGCGAACGCCTAAAATGTCCGCACCACAGGGCAAAGAAGTCTAAAGATGATCGTTGTAAATTCATAAACTGATTGAAATACTCCCCAAAGATTCATGTCGAGATCCGGACGGTTGAACGTTATCGCAATTGTCGTTGCTTAATCCCTTATCCACAACTAACCGTGCTCTTTTTTTTTATCATGAACAAAAAAAGTTTGACGATTAAAGTTTTCCTTTTCGTTTTATCTGCCGTTTTACGTTTCGTGATTATTTGGCCATGTACCTACAAATCTTCTGTTCAAACCTCCCATTAGCAATATATATGTTCATTTTATTATTACCGATGCAACCATCAAAGATGATTTGAAATAAAGGGTTCTTTTGTTTATTTTCTGATATAATGGTTGACAAATAGCAAGAGTGAAAGAAATGTCAAGTCTATTCAGTTTTAATAAGTCGTGTTCAATTTTCTTACACTCTTCATTTGAAAAAGTCTTAGAAATGCTATCGCTCGGGGGGGGGGGGGGGGGGGGGGACTCCCATATAAAAATGACAGGGTGCTCGTCGTTGTAGTCGCCGTTGTAGTTGCTTGTTTGGTCATGTTGGATAATGACTGAGTAGGCGTTAAAACAATTGTTCAGCCCTGCATAACTTAAAGAATATCAAACTCAGGGAAAATGTTGACAACTACAATGTTTTTTCAACTTGTTAATTTTTTTAACTGGTGTACCCTGTTTTTCTATTTAATAAAGAGCGTCAAGCCTGCGAAACACACTGTAAAACTAGCCAAAACTTTACCGAGTTTAGTGCTTTTCGCTTAACATACATGTATGCAAATCAGGAAGTTTTGTGTTGTGGCAACACTTTTATCAATCAAACAAACGATGCATGACTTGTAAACAGTACAATATGAAAACACAATGCGGAGTTTAGTCGAGGGGAAATTATTGATGCGATTGCAGCGATTTCCGCGTCACGACTGTGTAAGCTACAGGCGATTTACTCTACGATTTGATGTTTTCCATCCCAACGAGATGTAACATGTTATGGCGTATTTTAAGACTGATAACATCTGATGCGCCAATAAGAGAAAAAAATATATTTTCTCCCAGTTTAAAAAGTAAATTTAAAACTGAAGAACCAGTCAAGTCTGATTTGAGAGAAAATTCAAGAGAACATTAAAGGTTTTGGATTTTCTAGTTTGATTTTGTGATTTTCTAGTTTGGATTTTCTAATAAAAACAGTGATGCGTGATTGTGAGAGTAGGATTGTTAATTTGAGTAATTTGGCGGGATATTGCGAAGTACTTTTTATAAGTAAATTTTCCGCCTCCAGTACAGCTTGCAAATATCCAGTCATTTTGATTCATAACGAACATTTCAGTATTTTAAAAGTAGTAAAATATCTTCTTCAATTTTTTGAATTTTTAATATGAGTTAGATTCCTCACATGCGCAGTTGATAATTACTACCACATTGAAGGTATCTTCCCATCGGAATGATATAAATATGTGAGCTTGACATCCCTTTATCGAGGTCCGGACGGTTGAGGGTTGACTTCATTTTTGCCATCACATTTTTCAGCACGAGTATTCATCTACCCGACTTTTTCCGCTTGTAATTCTTTTCTTTGTAGATGTCTTTGAAACGTCCTAAGAAAGCCACATAAAGCTGGGAAGCGCGAAGCTGTCCATAAAGAGCAAGAAAATCCCTTGACATCAAGATTTCCGAGGCTCATCGCATCACATACCGTCCGGACCTCGATATAGCATACGTTTAAGTTGGATATTTATAATGTTCCGATGCGAATCTGTCTTCCTTATGGGATATATAATCAACTGCGTACTCGAACTAGTTAATTCACTTTGATTCTCATCCCCAGAGCTCCACTTTTTTTTTTAATTGCGTCTCGTTTTTCCCGCTGACCAAACAAAACGAGGGCTCTGGGGACGAGAATGGTTCATTTTCAGCCAAAATTAAAGCCCCATTGTTGTCCATTCTGCTTCACGCGCCTCTGTTTTTGTTTTGGTTTGCACAGCAGCGAGGCTTCTATTGTCCAGAGGCGCGTGAACCATAATGACCAATACTGGGTCTTTAAGTTTGGTGAAATGAAATGTAAGTTTTCTCATAAAAAAAGAATTAGCTTACTTCAAACCCTCGTAGTTCTAAAAGATTGAAGAGAATACGAGACAATAAAACGGATAGATGGATCCGGCATGAAATAAAATACTGTATTTTCACCTTGAGCTCGCGGCTGGCAGTATCTATTAACGCGAGTTTTGGAAGCGACGAACTGAATATGGAGAGAGGTGTTTAATCTGATTGCATCTCGCGGCGTTCTAGGTCTGAGGTGCACACTATTTTCGTTTATTAAAGTTTCATTATTTTTTCAAAGTTTAAAGTATGTAACCCGGTGACGTGTTACAGTTGACTGACCGTGAACTGGGAAAGTCCCTTCGTTTCCGCTTTCAGTCGTTTTGCATATATATCAACCGAGTTTGTCTTTCATTTAAACTACTGTATAGATTAGTGAAAACAAGTTGCCAACACGACTGTCGTCGGGTTGTCGGCTGTCTCAATGTTTGCATAAATTGTATCTTGTTAATATCGTTCGGTTTTTGGTTGTAGCGAGGTTTTATCAACCCTGTTCAGATGAATTGCAAGTAATTAAAAATATCCAATCTCAATCGTTTACTCATGTACCAACTTGTTTGTAATGCGCACGCGTAAGGTAACTGACTCCTATTATCTACCATAATCGTAAGGGGACAACTTACACCACTATAAATATTCCTGAGTGCACATGTTATCTTTCGGCGAGGTCCGATGAAGCAGGCTTCCCAACGCTTAAGCCTCCTTCATAACTATGACTTCGTCAATCATTTTCTTCGGCTGTATAAAACTCGGTTTTTGCGCCTGTTTATGTCGATTTATTTTTTTATAAGGTATCTGAAATAAAATCAATTTCTAGAGGGTTTCATGAATCTGTATGTATGATAACACTCAAGCGCATTTTGTTTCTAGAAATTGTTTTTATTTACACCGTCTAAAAAAATAAATTGGCCCAAAGAGGAGCAAAGAACCGCGTTTCACACAGCCGGAAAAAATAAATGACGAAGTCGAGTTACGAAGTTGGCCTGCTTCATCGGACCTCGAAATACTTGGTGGCCAAAGCTGAATATTCAAAACGTTCAGACGGACACCTGTCTTTCTTGTGTCATAAGAACTAAACTGCGCGTGCATCAGTTGAGATGGCGGGCAGGTAATACAAGTGTTGGAAGCGAGATACTGAATACGAAGAGGTTTTTGGTTTGTATCACGTGGCACTTGAGATGTGTGTGTGCGGATGACGTCACAAAATTACCGGCGGCCATGTTGGAGGACTGACGTAATCAAAATGGTGACTGAAACAACACAACTTGAGCCTCCGATGCTGTCAAATATGCTAAAATCTCGAAGGCCTCATTCAAAAACCTCCTGTGAGTATTCTATCTTTGTTTGGAAATGCCAAGCGCTTCGAAAAATTATTTTGGTTTTGTAGTTGACGCATTCTCCGAGCTTGTGCATACTATATATAAAATCGCTATGTTCTCGACACTCGGATTTTCTAAGTGTCGAGAACACAGCGATTTTATAGTATGCACAAGCTCGGAGAATTCGTCAACTACAAAACCAAAATAATTTTTCGAAGCGCTTGGCATTTCTAAACAAAGATAGAATACTCTTAGGAGGTGTAAATGAAGCTTTTCGTGAAAATTCTGTGAGAATTTCTGAGGCATTTTTGAAGACCCTTTGAAGACCGTGCCCGACTGCTACTATTAAAAATCGCTGAAGGTTTTCCACTAGTTCCCGATTTTTTTAAACCTTGAAAACGTTATCACAGAGTAGAAAATCAGCCACACTTATGAAATCGGTTTTACGTCAACGATATTTCTTATAAAATGGAATCATTTTCATGGTCGCGACAAATCGTAGATCAGTCTTGTAGCGCGTCTCAAGTTAGCTAGTTTGTCGGTTCCTTGATTGCACGCTGCAATTTGTTTGCACGAAATTTTGTTTCGAAGTCAGGTTTCTGTGGGGAACTCGTTCCCCGGGTGCTTACTATTTAGCCAAGAAAACCGGTATTTTCGGTTGGAAAGCAAAAGGTATGGTTGATTTTCAGGGAATTTGGGTTGGCCGGCAAATCAGCAAATTGAATTGATCGAAACAAATACGGCCCTAATTATCAAACGAAAAGGGGTTTTGGGATTTCAATTAGCACAAATCAACAAAAAAGCACTGTACATCAGCTACCTTTTCGATTTTAATTCATAACGTTGAAGGAAACACGAGTTATGATTTCAAAAACGCTCGCACTGCCCGCTCTCTAGAAGGTAAACACAGGGAAAACCCATCAAAGTGGTCCTCCAACATGGCGGACGGTAATTCAAGGGTCACGTGAGCGCACACACGCTATAACAACAAACTGGTTTGTTTTAGCTCCCTCCTTAACCCCTGACAACGCCCTAAGCCCGAGAGCTTGCTTGCATGCTAGACATGCTAGGCCGGTCCGTATAAATTTAATATGTGCAAACATTTTACAGTTCACTTAATCCGCGGGAAAGTACCTTCGTTTCCGCTTTCGTTTTATGGTATCTGGCCGAAATTAACACCGCTCGATATTCGTGCCACGGAAAACTATAATTTGATATTTTACTGAACGTCATAACGAGAGTTTTGGATGCGCGTAGCTGAATATGGAGAGGTTTTTTATCTGATTGTATTTCGTGGCACTTGAGGTCTGCTATTTTCGAAATAAAAAAGGTTTAAGTTTGATTACAATGTAAGTCAGAAGCCAGTATTTTTAATGTGTGTAATGTGCCTCGGCCACCGTGAATTGGGAAATTAAAGTACCTTCATTTCCGCTTTCGTTTTGTATATTTCATATCGACCGAGTTTGTGTGTTATTTAAAACCGGCTTTTTTAGTCATTACTAGAACGTAGTTATCGGCTGGTCGAGTTAGTGGGTCGGACGTATGATGCACACTTCATAACTTGACGTTTACCATTTTTCAATTCATACAATCAAGTAGCAAGGTTAAACTCTTATTCCTTTGAAGAACGGAATTAATCGGGAGTCTATTATAGGTTCTGTTTTAAGTATGTTAAAACCAAAAATGCCCCAAGAAAACTTTGTTGTCCTGAAAAACAGCGAGGTCATTTTGAGATTTCGTTTCCTTTCATCTCTTATAAATTGAATTGTTATTCCAAAGTACTGAATCTACAGTGCAAATACGCATCAAAACGAGTGCAAATATTTCAACACGTTATTACACTCCTCTGACAGCGCGGAAGGAAAAACACTCCTGTGAAATGCTTACATTTGGGAGAAAATGACCGTCCTATATACTAAACAATTTATTCACCGGAAAGTTGAGTAATGGGCCGAGCATTGTTACTTGTCAGTTTTTATATTAATATTTTCTCGCATAAAGACACCGTAAAAAATAAAAACTGAGCAGACTCGTAAAACCTTTGCTATAGTTTAGTTACAGATAAGAGGTGAGGGATGAGATTCGGCCGGAACCACCCGGCCACTGCTTTACGTCTCCATAGAGATGTGTCTGCCTTACAGGGTTGTCCGCTTTAAGAGAGTTGACTGTACACAGCTTTTCACTGAATAAGCTCTATTTTATATTTCTCGGACAAGAGAAATGAGTACATTTCAAGTTTATTTGGTCATGAACGTAACATTAATATCTTTCAGATGATTTTTAACGAGAGCAAATTTTACTGTGCAGTGTTCATGAACATGACTGACAGAACGAACTGGATACAGAAAAGTAGAATTTATAGTGTATCTTCCATGACCTGAAGCGTCTCTTCGGGAAGGATTCCTAAATAATAAAAATAAATTTAAGGAGAGGTCAAGTGATTGGAAGAGGGGTGTTCAAATTTCAAGTATGATAACCCTCAACCGTCCGGACCTCGATACATTATATGTTTAAGTTGGATATTTATAATGTTCCGCTATGAATCTGTCTTCCTTGTGGGATATATAATCAACTGCGCGTGCGTAGTCAAACTAAAGATATGGGGATCTTACACTTTCAAGTCTGACTAGTTGCACATCAAACATTAAAATAAATAAAACATTAACTTAGGTGATGTATTCATAGTAAATGACTAAACAATAGGTTTAAAATTGCAGAAATCATAACTTATGATAACGGGCTTTCATTTCAGTGCCAATTGCATTTACATTTATCAAAGTAAGGGCAGTCCCTTTCTTCGAGGCTTATGTGCCCTGGTCGCGGTATTGGTTTTATAAACGTATTGGTTTTATAAAAAGAAGGAGCATCAAAGCTATCGGCGATTTATCAAGATTAAATTCTGGAGTTTATTAGAATGTACTTGCGGTGATCTATGACCCGCTTGCTACAGACCCAGTAATTCAAAAATATTGAAAAGAATACAAGAGACCATGGAAACGGAGAGAACGATCGATTATTATTTACTGTATTTTCACGTTAAGGTCCCAGCCGGCAGTAACTGAATTAACGCGGGTTTTGGAAGCGACTAACTTGATGATATGGAGAGGTTTTTGATATCGCATTTCGCGGCACATGAGATCTGCTATTTTTGAAATGTAAAAGTTTACTGTAAAACCTATTACGATTGACTGACCGTGAATTGGGAAAGTACCTTCGTTTCCGCTTTCAGTCGTTTTGCATTTATATCAACCGAGTTTTGGATTTCTTAGAAATGAAATACAAATAATCACCTCTGCCGGTGTTTTCACAATTTAATATTCTGTACATACATTTTTTCTAGCATACTGATAATTTATATAAATCATGACGTCTTCCAAGTATTGTATTGATTAGTGACATCGGCTGTCTCAATATTTCTGTTCCTTGGTAAAAAGTCTTGTTAATATATAGTCCAAATATGGTCGAATTGTCTTTTGTTGTAGCGAGGCATCATCAGCCCAGTTAGACGGTATAAATAAGAACAATTTCTAGAAACAAAATGCATGCTACTAAACATCACATCACAAATTATTCTCAATCATCAAAGTTTCACATGTATGCAGAATCACTCTGCTACCATAATATAATTTTTCACGTTGTTATTGTAATATAGCTGTGTGCTGTATGTAGATTCGTTGGTATACAGCTTACGTAATCATGTTACGAATGGAATATTTAAGGAGTTTGTCAGTTAGGAGTTGTCATTCGACGGCATCTCCGCTTGTTGATCCGTTTCTATCTATAAATTTTACTTTAGAAAATTTTTCTATTATGTCTGGTCTAGGTTTACTATGATGGTTGTATTTAGCTATGTTTATGCGTGATCAATAAACCAGATGCCCCCTCCTGAACGCCTGGTTTTATTACTGGTACTAAGTTAGAAATTATTTTGTTTTCGTTTCACTGCAGAGTGATTAGACAACAAAGAAAATTATATATATATGGAATAAATTAAATTAAATTATATCAATATATATGCAAAGAATACACAGTGAGTGGATGAGGGGGGTTTCATGAATTCTGTATGATAACCCTCAACCGTCCGGACCTCGATATACACAGTAGTTAAAGTTGAATATTTATAACGTTCAGAGGGAAACCTGTCTTCCTTGTGGGATACAAACCAAACTGCGCATGCGTCAATTGGAGAACATCCAAAATAAAATCAACGCAGAACTAGCAGAACTTCCGCTATTTTATCTTCCTTGCTGACTCTTTAACGAACGAAGTCGGAATATTCCCTAAAATGTTACTGAAAAAAAATCAGATAAATTCAGGAGAATAACAAATTATTTATATATAGCCCGTACTACATGGCCGGTTTCACGCGCGGTTCGTGACTCAGTTTCAAATCTCTTATGTCAACAGCCTGAGCTATCGTTAATCCGCGAGCTGACCTCTTGTGATTTCACTTCTTTCTTTATCCGATAGTTTTTTGTATGGTAGTGACGACGAACAAAGCGGTATTTCTTGTTGTGTATTCGTCATGATATCAGTCTGTTAGCGTATGCAAATATTTCCCGATTTTTTTTTTCAATATTTATAAAGCGTGACGTAAAACGAAGACAAGGAAAAATAACAATGAACAATAGAATAAAAGGAAAAAAGAAAAAAAAAACTCAACCCGATGACACGAA
The DNA here is from genome assembly GCA_024195265.1 of Dendrophyllia cribrosa. Taxonomy (NCBI): domain Eukaryota; kingdom Metazoa; phylum Cnidaria; class Anthozoa; order Scleractinia; family Dendrophylliidae; genus Dendrophyllia; species Dendrophyllia cribrosa. The sequence continues at coordinate 1,744,538 of JAJLRJ010000002.1, read as the reverse complement.
CATAGAAAATAATATCGATAATAAGTAGTCATCTACGATCTCAGTGAACTGCAGACTTTAAATAAAGTCAGTTGTACGTATGGTCCATCACTAGCTTTCCTTCTCTTTGACATAAATTTATTGTGAACCGCGTAAAGTAAATTCAGGAACGGATTGGACTGGACTTTTTACACGCGGACTTGCAAAATATGGACAGTATAAAACGAGAACTATTAAAACGCGGCTTTGTAAAACGCGACTAGTAAAATGCGTTATAATATTTTTCTTTATTGAAACGTTCAGCTATTTAAAGAACTTCATTAGTGATCCAATAATTAAAAGAATTAAAAGTGTTTAACCTAACATGACATTTCCACCCAGAAAAATTGAAATTCTGGGCAGTTGCTACATGTATTTACTTCGAGCTCTGATTGGTTCATCGGATTGTCTGCATCTCTTATCATTGGTCAGAGCATTTTAATACTTTGGTTTTGGTTTTACGACACTGAGTGAAAACCGCTCTAAATAAAAAGAAAATGAATCGGCAGCCATATTTGAATAAGATCTATAATGCATATCAAAGTTACCTTGATTGCTCACTAAAGTATAAAATAGCTGAGTGGCAAACATGATGACAACCACTATTACTTTTTGTGTATTTTGGGGATTATCGCATTTCACTCACGTGCATTTAAAAAAAAGTTATATTTCGTTCTATTCCGTTTAATAAAAGGAGAGGTCAAGGCGTGGTTGAATGGGAATTTCATGCAGGGATCGATATATTTTATATAACCCTCTAACTGCCTAACTACCTATCTATTCTCAACCGTCCGGACCTCGGTGTAGTGATGTTACAGCTGTATATTTACATCGTGCTGTGAGAAGACTGCCTTCATTGTGGGATACATTATCAGTTGCGCATGCGTAAGTGATCAAACGGCAAGTGCTATTTACATGTACACATCGTAAATTATATTTTTATCATACAACGTAAGACGAGAGTGCAATTTTTTCAATACATTTTTCAATATAAAAACCCAGACGAAGTTCATGCACGAAAAATTTACAAACAAATGTATAGAAAACAAAAAAGTATTTGCACGCTTTCTAACACAGCTGCATTCCTTCAGTTTGACACAGTTTAATGAGTAAAATCGTCTTACTCGTCAGTATTGTATTTTCATACAAACACTGTGTTTGGCGGCATGTTTTCCCTGATTACCCATGATTCCCATACAAACACTGTATTTGGTGTCATGTTTTCCCTGATTACCCATGATCCCCCAACAAACGCGAAGTCCTCTATTACTCGGAGTTACAGAACCTGTAGTTCTAAATTAAAAGAGCACAAGAGAGCATGGTCAAAAGATTATTTGCATGGACCGTCGTCGGAAGCAGGTCTCGAGAATTTTCGAGTAACTTTTTTAAGCATTGCTCGAGGGAGTCGCAGGTTTAGAGAAAAAGGAAAGGTGAGGTCAAGTGAGTGGATGAGGGGGGTTTCAAGAATTTCAGCAAAGCTAGTATTGTTTGATAACCCTCAACCGTCCGGACCTCGATATACTTATGTCAAAGCTCAATATTTATATCGTTCTGTTAGAAGACTGCCTTCCTTGTGGGAAACAAAATTAACTGCGCGTGCGTGGTCCCAAACGGTTTGGAATTCATTCTCGACCCCAGGCCCTTCTTATTTCTTACTGCGCATGCTCGACGAAAACGAAGGGCTCTGGGAAACTCCGGAGTATGCTAATTAGTTCGTGGCTACATGGTCTCTAGAGCGCATGCGCTCAGTGAGGGGCCAATATTGGACCAACGTTGACCCCTCACTGAGAGCATGCGCTCTAGAGACCATGTAGCCTCGAACTAATTAGCATACTCCGGAGTTTCCCAGAGCCCTTCGTTTTCGTCGAGCATGCGCAGTAAGAAATAAGAAGGGCCTGGGGTCGAGAATGGTTTGGAATTCTAATGGTCTGCGTCAGTGAGCAGTCCGCAGTGAGCAGTTTACGAGCAGTCCGGTAGAGTGTCCACCTTAGCTTCGAAAATTGACCTTTTTTAAATTTTGCTTCGTAACTGTGGACAACTAACACCACAACAGAGAATTATTGCTTGATAGCTTTCATTTGAATGGTGACATTTTTAACTTTTACAAACTTCAAAGGCAAAAATTACTGCTACACAAACGAAGAACTGACTCTAGGACTTTTATTCGCTGTTAATGAACCACGTAGCAAGCTCGATTGCATGCTCGTTAATTTTTTCTTCCAAATACTACGTTTCTTAGTGCATGCAAATTACGCGATTATCTGATCCTTTTTACAATATTTCAGGAGATGACGTAAGACATTGAAGACGAGATCAAACATCGTAATAACAATAAATAAAACAATAGAATAAACTAAATAAGAAAATACCATCTGCCATAAAGCGTCAGGATACATTGTAAACTGGCTCAGTAAAAAATGAATGTATTTTCCTTTGAGTATAAGCGATCGAATAAAGCTGTTATGATGTCACATGTATGGTCGTTTGAAGATGAATATAGCAAGCTATACCACTGTACTATGTTACAAATAGCAAGCTTTTAAAAGGCATTGCGTTCCACTATCTTGATTCTTTCACAATGCCCCATGTCGCCTTTATTTGTATTGTGCGACGAATCAAATAACGACTGGTGATGCACAGTCAAACGGGACTGAGAAGGTACTAACAGCTCAACAGCTTTGAATGGCTTTGTTGAGTTTTATTCATAAACTCGATTCAAAAGTAAGAAACGAAATAACATCGCATGAACCACTTTAGGACTGAAAGTGCACGGTTTTGATTTAACCCTTTTTATTTTCGAGTATTTTTCAAACCAAGCTGCCAATGCTCATTGTCGGTTTTGCCTTTTAATAAAACGTTGCTTTACAGTGCATGCAAATTGAGAGATGTTTGTTCCCTTTTATGATTAATATTTAAGGAGATGACGTAAGACATAATGAAGACGTTGTAATAATAAACGCAACGATCGTATTTTAGGGAAAAACCTGTGTATTAAAGTCGAACCAACATCGACTCAACAAAATATTTTTAAACTACCAAGCTCAATAAATCAAGAAACAAGAAGTAGCCTGTTTTTATAGTCCGTCAGAATATAAGTTGTCCACATGATGAATCAATTATGAAGATGAATGGAACTTATGTTACATGTAATTTGGAGCCACGATACAAACAGTTTAAGTCAGCATAGTTCAATACAAGTAAACTGTATCGTCCCGGTTATCGCCACTATGCGTGAACTCCTAAAATATGTGCACTACAAGGCAAAGAAGTTCTATAGGTGATCGTTGTATACTCATAAACGGATTGAAGTATTCCTTAAAGATGCATGTCGAGATACGGACGGTTGAACGTTATCCCAAGTTGTCGTACAATACCTCATCCACAACTAACCATACTCTTTCAGTTTATCTCGAAGAAAATACGTTGACAAATCTCAAGTTTTCCTTTTCCTTTTATCTCCTGTTTTAACGGTTTCGTGATTATTTGGCCGTGTACGTACAAATCTTCTCTTCAAACCTCTCATTAGCAATATATGTGTTCACTTATTATTACTGATGCGCCAATCAAAGATGACTTGAAATAAAGGGTTCCTTTGTTTATTTTCCAATATAATGGATGACGAGTAGGAAGAGTGAAAGTCTATTCAGTTTTAATAGGTAGTTTTCAATTTTCTTTTACTCTTCATTTTAAAATGTCTTTGAAATAGCTATCTCCATTTGCATGACACATCAGAAATATAAATGCCGAAGAAATGGCTTAAAATTTACTGAACTTCAAGAAGTGCATTCTTACTGGGTTCCACTATTATTTATATAGTCTAGGTAAGGTTGCCTACGCATGCGCATTTAATAATCCATGACACAGGCCATACCACAACGAGGAGAATCATTCGCCAGAAGGTTATAAATATAGAACCTCTGCATAGCCTATATTGAGGTCCGGACGGTTGAAGGTTATCAATCCAAACTTTCTTTGAGTCACTACCCCTCATCCACTCACTTGACCTCATTTGTTCTTTTTTATTTTCGAACATTTTTTTAATACATATAAAGCCAATTATGCTTAAGAGAATGCGTATATGCATGTAGGACCCATATAGTGAAAGCGTGCATGGTTTTTTATGATTTTGCTTCGCGCCATCTTCAAGCAGCCCAATAAGTAACTATACAAGTTGCGAGTTGCGGCCCTGTCTAATTTTAGTATATACTGAAACAGTGGATAGCATTGTTGGCGCGCTCTGATTGACTACTGAAACTCGGAATAGCAAGTGCTATTCACCTACCGGCAATTTGCGCGCGAAAATTGTAATCGTTGACAGGAATAAATGAGTTAAAAAGCATCATTTTCGTTATATTATCTCACTGTTTCAGTATATACTAAAACAACTATTCACCTCAGTGTAGGTGGGTAGTGGTGGATATTTACCTTGCCGCTTCGCGGCTCGGTAAATATCCACCACTACCCACCTCCACTTCGGTGAATAGTTGTTAAATATTCCGAGCCTTTGATTCGAGGGTCTGTTAAACTGATAGCTAAGTCAGTAGAATGGGCCAAACATTTTACCGTCAGCTGAGAATTGTCGCGTTCTTGACTGTTAGTTGGGAACTTTAGCTTGTTTAATTTTCCCGGCGCTCAAGTCAAATACAGAGAGAAAAAAAGTCACAGGTTTTCATGTTTTCAATTTCTCCTACGCGTTCACCCTTAAATTTTGTCATTTCACCTGCATTTCATGATCAGAGAACGGTAAATGAATATACAAACTAATGGGGTTTCTTTTGCCATCGCCGTTGTAGTTGCTTGTTTGGTCATGTTGGATTATGACTGAGTAGGCGTTAAAACATTCGGGTGTTTCTTGGTGTTGCGGAAGCCATTGTTGGTTAGCTTTTGTGTTGTGGTGTGGGTATTGTTCAGTGTCTTTTGAATCTTTTGTTTTACGTCATTTGGTGATCACACCATCCGCAACACCAAGAAACTACCAAACATTCAGTTCAGCCTCGCATAACTTAAAGAATGTCCAACTCGGGGAAAATGTTGACAGCTACAATGTTTTTTCAACTTGTTAATTTTTTAACTGTGTACCCTGTTTTTCTATTTAATAGAGAGCGCCATTGATTCCTGCGAAACACACTGCAGACCTAGCTAAAACTACCAAAACTTTACCGAGTTTAGTGCTTTTCGCTTAATCTATGCAAATCAGAAAGTTTTGTGTTGTGGCAACACTTTTATCAATCAAACGATGCATGACTTGTGAACAGTGCAATATAAAAACACATTGCGTTGTTTAGTCACGGGCAATTTTTGATGCGATTGAAGCAATTTCCGCGTCACGCCTGTGTAAGCTACAGGCGATTTATTCTACGGTTTGATTACGATTTTAATTTAATGCAAGGTCAGCATAAATGTTTCCTATCCCAACGCGATGTGACATATTATGGCGTATTTTAGACTAACATCTGAAAACATCTGATGCGCCAATAAGAGAAAAAATATATTTTCTCCCAGTTTAAAAAGTAAATTTAGAACTGAAGAACTAGTCAGTCTTATTTGACAAGAGAACATTAAAGGTTTTGGATTTTCTAGTGTGATTTTCTAGTTTGGATTTTCTACGAAATACTTAAAGTTATGCATGATTGTTGGAGTAGGATTGTTAATTTGAGTAATTTGGCGTGATATTGCGAAGTACTTTTTATAAGTAAATTTTCTCTAGTAAAGCTTACAAATATCCAGTCATCAGTGATTCATAACGAGCATTTATTTTAAAAATAAGTAATAAAATATATTTTTCGATTTTTCCGAATTTTTAATATGAGTTAGATTTCTCACATGGGCAGTTGATAATTACTACCATAATGAAGGTACCTTCCCGTCGGAATGATATAAATATGTGAGCTTGACATCCCTATATCGAGGTCCGGGCGGTTGAGGATTATCACTTTGGGTTTCAAACACCCATCGTCCAATCATTTGACTTCATTTTTGTCAACACATGTTTCAGATGTCTTTGAAACGTCCTTAGAAAGCCACATAAAGCTGTTCGGAAAGCGCGAAGCTGTCCAGGAAGAGCAAGAAAATCCCTTGACATCAAGATTACCGAGGCTCATCGCCTCACACCAAAATGTTTGAGAAAAAGGATACGATCTTTAATAATATTCTTTAATATAAATCTTACTTTAGTAATCCATAAGTTTCTTTGTACTATAAAATATCTATCTATAATTAGTATAAATCTACTAGCGTTCTATCACGAATGCTGTTCTCTTATTGGCTACGCTACTATCTATTTTGTTGTAGAAAGTAAGTAGCCTAATGGCGGCCGCTTCTTCGCGTTTTCGAAGTGTCTATGAAGAGTATTTGTTGTTAAGTTTTGAACGTCTAGTAGATTTATACTAAAACAATTAGATTATTCGCTCTTGATTTCTATCACGTGATGGTACAAACATGTAAATTCCTAAGGGACCTACCATTCTACTTCTGAAGGGGAGGGATGGTTTTGAAAAGAAAAATATCCTGCAAGTCAACTCACTGTGAAAAAATATCCTGCAACTGTAAAAGCCCAATTTAAAGCTTTGTGTTTTAGCCAAAAAACTTGTGCGGCGATAAAGTGAAAGGAAAAAATATAGAGTACAGTTTGCCCCTACATGTAACCATGCCTTATTCTATTTAAAATATAGAGTACGGTTTGCCCCTAACCTTGCCTCATTGTAATTAAAATAACAACATCTTGAGTGCTACAAAAGCTATCCATACAGTAATTACAATTGACCTCAGCCTTTAAGTATGAGATCTATCTAGTATGAGATCTATCTAGTGTTTTGTTCTTATAAGTGGCCAATCCAACAACTAAGGATTCTCTAGATTACCAGGGGAAGTGTTTATTTGTGACTGTTGTGTGCTCCCTTCCACACTAACAGTTTTTCTTCCTCTTGAAGATTCCACATATTTGTATTTCCTAGCTAGAAACACAAACACTAGGAGATTCAAGAACATGACAGCAGCGAGGAAGAAGAAATAGTTTTCCAGCTTGCCCTCGTTAAGATCCTGAGGGTACCAGGTACCACCGGAGGCCTTTCTTGCTATAGCTGCGAGAGCCCCTGCTAAATAGAAGCCAATTCCAATAGTTGCCAAATCAAAGCCCATGATCACTCCCCGAAGGTAGAGAGGGGACTGGGAATAGGCAAATGCCAGCCCTGATGATACAAAGAAAAATAAAGCCTGAGCCATCAAAAGTATTTTCATTACAATAAAGCTACAAATTTTACAGTGATTGTTTTCATACTATAAAATCATCAAAGCCAATTGTAAATACTGTACCACCAAGAGAAGAAGAGAAGGGTTTTGGGTGGGATTACAATATGGGGGGGGGGGGGGGTCATCAAGGGGGATATAGCGGTATAAAAATTCCCCTTTGCAATGAGTAGATAAAACACAAAACTATTAATTTAAAACTACCTTTATACAATTACCTTAATGGCCATGATTATGGGGGTGGGTGTTAGAAGAGGTTCAAACTACATGTATACTTGAATGGGTACTTGAATGGAGATGCTGTGTATGGGGCTTCTAGTAACTGTTACAGTCAAACCTCTTTAATACAGACACCGAAGGGACAGTCCCAAATGCCCACATTAGAGGTGTCCATATCATAGAGGTGTCTGCATTATAGGTGTCCATATTATAGAGGTGTCTGCATTATAGGTGTCCATATTACAGACCAAAAGGTGTCCATATTATGGATTCCGAAGTGTTTGCATTATAGAGGTGTCCATATTAAAGAGGTGTCCGCATCATAGAGGTGTCCACAGTATAGAGGTGTCCACATTAGAGGTGTCCGTATTATAGAGGTGTCCATATTATAGAGGTGTTCGCATTATAGGTGTCCATATTACAGACTGAGAGGTGTCCATATTATGGAAGTGTTTACATTATAGAGGTGTCCATATTAAAAAGGTGTCCCCATTATAGAGGTGTCCACATTATAGAGGCAGGGCTCGAGACTAACTTCCCAGCTTACTAGCCTGCTAGTGGTTAGTGACAGGTTTGATTTCACTAGGTACGGGGGGTAGTAGGGGGGGGGGAAGTTACAGCGACAGTTAAAGGGGTCAAAATAGTCAAGAAAAAATCTCTGAGACATTTAGCACTGCTATTGTTTTCCTCTTTTAAACTGAATTGAATATATTTTACTCCATTAATTAACTTATTTTTGAAAAAACATGTATGTGACCTCTTTAACCTCATTGTTATGCTAAATGAAATCTGATGCCTTAGAAGTTCTACATGATTTCAAGCATGATAAATCAACAGCAGAAAGCAGTTAATGATCCTTTCCTTTGTTGCTTTCATAACAGAAAAGGAAAATCCTTCTTTATTGCATTAAATAATATGATGCCGTTTACAGTCTTAACCCATTCCCTCCTGAGAATTTTTACGTTTTTGAGTGATTTTCTGCATTCACACGCCCCATAGGATTTCGTGACTCCATATTTGAAGTTACCATTGAAAGTGCTGCTGTTCTAAAACACTGAAGGCTCGAGTTTACTGAAAACGTCATTGTGACGATCTCATTTTGCTTCGTTGATTTGCAATAAAGGGTCCAATATGAATTATCTACGATTTTTGGTAAGTTCACAGCCATTTTTCATCTTTAGCAGCTGCCTGGTGAGCATCATTAAGCTTGGAGGTAGTTCAGAGTCCTGACTTCTCAATGAAGCGAGTTAGTTGTTGTACTTCGTTTACGAATTTGGCTCGTTGCTCGTTGAACTGGAAAAATGGCCGCCTGGAAACGAAGCAGCTTTGGGACTCGACTCTGGATGAATTTCTCGACCTACCGCGGCATATTTTGGAAGTTGCGACCACAGGAGAACACAACAAGCGCGAAATTTCGGCGGTGGGTCGGAGTGGCTGTGGACTTAGTATAAATATGAAATGTGTGCGGAAAGAAACGAACGCTGTCAAAATTCTTGGCCATTTCCCAGCATGCAGTGCGGTGGTGATATTGAAAATTGAGGCAAGGTCAGTATGCATTAGAACGAGAGGCTAGAGCTCGGCCCGAGCAACGAATAAGAGCAAAAAAATTCACTGCTAAGCTAGGACTAGGACTGAATTTTGCTGTGAATGTTGACTTTTGGGTTTGCCATGATGATTTGAATAAAAAAAACTAAAGGCAAAAACGTGATTTTTGTTGTTTTTCTATGACGTTAAAAACGGTCATTTTTGTTATTGTCCAAATTCAAACGCTGATATTCTGCAAAAATCGCTGACTTTTTTGTGTTTATTGGGTATCTCAATTTGAGGACTTTCTAGTCAATGCTCAGAACTGCTAGTTAGGGCAATGTTCGCGCGATTGAGAAAGTTGCAATTTTTTAAAGCAGTGGAGTATTGTACGGCCGGTTTTGGCCGGTGTAGGAGCGAATGGGTTAATGTAGTCTTTTACTAGACTATGGCTAGTTGACTTTTTAAACCGTATGTCTCGAGCCCTGTGGGCAGGTGTCCTGTTATAGAGGTGTCTGCATTATAGAGGTGTCCATATTAAAGAGGTGTCCATATTAAAGATGTCTCCATATTATAGAGGTGTCCATATTAAAGATGTCTCCATATTATAGATGTGTCCATATTATAGAGGTGTCCATATTAAAGATGTCTCCATATTATAGATGTGTCCATATTATAGAGGTGTCCATATTATAGAGGTGTCCATATTACAGCAGTCTGCATTATAAAGGTGTCTGCATTATAGAGGTGTCTGTATTATAGAGGTGTCTGTATTTGTAAAGGTGTTTGCATTTAATAGAAGTGTTCACATTATAGAGGTGTTTGCATTATAAAGGTGTCTGCAGCATTATAGAGGTGTCCGCAAAAATAGGTGTCCCCATTATAGAGGTACGGCAGCATTATAGAGGCATACATATTGCAGTGGTGTCCTCATTATAAAGGTGTCCAAATTATAGTGGTGTCTGTATTATAAGTGTCCCCATCATTAAGTCAGGTGTCCATATTACAGCAGAGTCTGCATTATAGAGGTGTCTTAATGCTTTGTTACCAAATTTTTGTATTTTGATCGAGCAGTAGAAAGTTACCCGATGTACTTCATTTTGTTGATGTCATGTAGCAATATGACCCGCTATTAAAGATCCAAATTAATTAGGCAAACTGAGCACATGCTTGACAATTGGCAGCACTGAAGTCGTTACCAACATTTTTCATGTGGTAAGAAGTAAGAACATTTGCATAATGGCATGGAAATATTCAAAGTTAAAAGGCAATAATCAAAATCATAAATAAATTGAAAGTCCCCATAATGCGCTGAAAAAGGCCTGAATATTCACTAACCTGGAATTGAGGTTAACACCTCTCCTGTACCCATTAGTATATACTGAGGAACTTGATAAAAGATGTTCATTTGTGAAGCATTAACTAGAGTGTTAAATGGATGCTGTTCAAAATATCCATGATTCGTGATGTACTTTTTCCTTTCAATCTCCATAAGTCCTGCCATTATTACAGATCCCATAGCAAACAGCATTCCAACCCCCATTTTTCTCAACGGGGTGAAGTCGATGCCAAAATGGCGGAGGGTTGGGTAAATGATGCGATCAACAATAGGTATAAGGATTAATAACATTGTGATCTCAAATAGGTAGAGAGACGCTGCCGGCATAGTGAAGTGTTCCGATAGCTTCAGCTTCATGAATGAGCCTTGGAGAAGGTAGCTGGTTTGTCCCTGAGGAATGACATATTAAACAAGATGAGTACAATAAATTAAAGAATTTATGTTTTCATCAGTCAAATTCCTTTCTTTTTGCAGGAATAGGTTGAATGCAGCAGGTTACCCCAGCAAGCTGGCATGATTGAAGTATTCATAACAATAATTAACTACTGCTATCTTAGAACTAACTAAGTTTAGAAGAGGCCATGCAGTGCATTTTGTAATTGCAATGGACGATGGGAGAATGTTTCCAAATCTTGTGAAGGCAGGCTTCTTTGAGATTTTTTCAGTCAATGCCAAATCCACCCTGCACATTTTTCAGTGGCAGTCCTCTCGGCAGGAAACTGGTACTAACTGACCTGGCGGAATGCACTATTTTAATATGTGATTACCACTAGTCTATATGAGGATACAGCATCCATGCTGTCAATTCCCCACTTCTCTCCCCCCCCCCCCCCCCTTCCTGCACCCCCACAATGTTTACAACAGGACTGAAAAATCACTGACTGATCACTGCATGCTACCATTATCTTCCAAGACAAAAGGATGCCTTACCTTTTTAAGCACCTGCATTTACACAATTGTAATCAAAAATTGGTTTGACTGCATGGAGCCTTACATATCTGACTAATAGTTTTCATGAAATTGTAACAAAGCATCAAAGAAAAGAAAATCAAACTGACAATAAGATATCTAATTTTAAATTGTGTATAAGTCTGTGATTTAATTAATAATGATCAACTGACTTAATTACATACCTGTCCATAAATTGTCCAGTATAAGATGAACGTGAGAAATATTGGTACAATTCTCAACAGCGACTTAACATCTTCCACTCGCTGCTCTGACCACATTCCTCCCGCACTGGATTTGGCTCGATCCAGCCAATGAACTTCTCTTGACCCACCATTTCTACAGCGAACCTTCTTTAAGCCTTGCCAAATTATTTTGCATGTATCAGTCATGTAACTTCCCTTATGTGGGTGAATAATATAGCGTTTTCTTCCACTGATAAATAAGATAATTGCCAAAAATATTGACAATGCAGTTATTACATAACCAGAAAAAAAAGACACTTCCTGTTGTACAGATACAACTGCAGTGTATGCCAGGAAAGATCCTAACTGGATAAACCAGTAAAACCAGTCAAAAAAACGCTGAACAATTATGGGGCCTTCATTTTCTATTTGATCAGCACCGAGAGGTGACACATTGGCTTTAATTCCTCCGGTGCCCACTGAAATCAGAAGCAAGGAAATCCCCAAGAATGCCTCTTTGCTTCCAGTGCTCATTCCATAGGTGGTGCCATAGTTAAATGTTGCAGCTGCCAAAATTATAGTGCCCACTAGATATAACAAGGAGCTGCCATATATGGTATTGTAACGCCCCAGAAAGGTATCTGCGACCCATCCACCAATCACAGGTGAGAAAAATGATGTTCCTTGAAATAAATTTGGAAAATGTACACAGTTAGTGCAAAACTGAATCAGGGCTGTTCTCAAGCAGTGCCAATTGGTGCCATAGACCACTTACTTTTGTCTTAATTCCTACTGGCAACAAGAAAAACTGAGTTTTTGCACATAGCTTAACTGCTGCGAGCACCCTAAATTTGATAGTTGGACTCCCTTTGGGCTCCCTATGATAACTCTTAGGGCACACCCGGCTTGCTAATTGGTTCAATGGGACCAAACTACTTTTTTTCTTTAACAAATTAATGATTTCACCCACAGTTCACACAAATGATTTATTTCAATTACAATAATAATTACAACTGATGAATCAGTTCTTTTCAAGAACACATTTGCAATTTCTACAAATTATTACTGGTACACTGGCATTAATACTAAATAAATTAGCAAAGTTGGAAACAGAACAATGATGTAAATTGACATGTCAATAAAGGAAATAAAAATTATAGGAAAGCTTAATGGGTATATGAACAAGCTAGGAAATGTAGGTATTTTCGTGCTGGCTAGACATACATGTATACAAATCTTTACCTAACAGAGAATTACAAGAAATGTTAAATACCTTGGAATGCAAGACTGATGCTACTCGGTAAGGGTGCCTCAAGCTTTAAGTAGTCTCGGCAGTACAACACAAGGTTAGCCACGATACCATAAAATGTCAGACGTTCACACAGCTCTGTGAACAAGATACAAACCACTAACAAAACCCTGGTTCGTCGGCTTAGGGGGGCAGGTTGTGGTGCTGTTGATATGAAGTTTTTACTTGCTCCACTAGACACATCACCAAGGATTGGTGTCAGTTCTGGATCCTGCTTATGCCACATCACTTCACTGCCGGTTGATCTGTATGGTGAGGGAAGCAATATCAAGCTTTTGTAATTTGGGAGCCCTGGAATGGGGGGGGAGGGGTACAGGGAGGGCGGGAACCATGGAATGGGGAAGGAGTAACAGAGAGGCCCTGCCAGGGTAAATTCCGACAGGCGACATGACCCAAAAAGTAGCGACAGCACGTAAAAATCGCGACAAAACACAAATGTTCGTTCAATTTCCGACAGCAACGTGAAACATTGATAAAACACCGACACGAGACATTTTAAAATTCAGACAAGCGACACGTGATCCCCCCCTGGCAGGGCCTCAACAGAGGGGTGAGGGAGCCCGTGAGAAAAGTCTACTGCAGGCAGGAAAATTGGGAGGGGGGAGGGGGCAGGAAATGGGATTCCCAAGGTGACGAGTGGCGAGAAGCAGGCGAAATAGGAAAAGAAATTCACAACTTTGCATTAGATGGTTGCAAATGGCCATGCATGCTAAACTTTAGGCCACTTCATATCAATCAAACTTTATTTAAAAACAGGGTAGCCCATTCAGCCGAAGCTGGTATCAAGAGGGGCTCTGTATAATAAATAAGCTTAAGTCTATACAAATTTGCCATTTATTTGCATGTCAATGAATATGAATGTTTTTCTTTTTGCCTCGTTCCAAATGTGAAGAAGTGCCCGTGAAACTCATGAGTGACGTAAAACAAAGAAAACAAAAAGCCATAAAACAATATAGTCAACTGGGAATGCAATACTACAAAGGTAAACAACAAAGGAAAAAGTCACAGGTTCTTACACCGAGGTAAACCCCGGTAATTAAGTCGCTCCCTAAACGTGTGACGCTGTGTATGTATGAAAAGACGGAAAAGATCAATGTGCTTGGCAAATAATGTAAGTTTAAATACCAAACTATACTACGCTGCACAAACCTTTGTCCTAAATGTCAGAAGCGGAACGTTTTGCAGCTTCAAATTATGTTTTTCTCAAGCGCTTCGCTGGATTTTACACGACTTTGTGACTGTCATGTGACAAGCATGCGTTACCAGTCCGGTACGCGTTGCCTTCGTTACAAAAAATCTTTGTCTGTGAAACCCGAAACACATGTCTCCGCGCAATTTCAACTTTCAGGTTAAGGCCCGTGAAAATCTCATACCATCCGCTATTTATTAATTTAAAAGCACTAGACAGACAGTTTCTAAGGTATGTACTTCATGATCTACCGTTTCCGAAACTGTGGTCGACTCCCCGGGTCGACTGTGTCGCCAGTGTCGGTGAGGACGTACGTGACTTATGGCGATTTCGTGACGATCCAACCACAGGCAGGCCAAGCTCAGTATGGGACGGTTCTTTGATATTACGCAACGAACGTTTTATAGACTTTGTATGGGAAATTCACTTTAGTCTTATATATGCTAAAATAAAGCTATTTTAATAGCTTTATTTCTACATTAAAATGTAGAAATAAACTTCACTTACCTTAACATTGGGTTTTCGTTGTGTCTGTTATGCAATTTGGGCGAAAATTATGACAGGGGTGCTCGCGTCGTACCTTTCAGTAGGGGACAAAATTTGAAGATTGGTCCCGCTTAGGGTGCTAAAATCTAAAATGGCCACCGTTAGAACTATCGCGGTCCCTTTTTAGGGTATTGAGCCGACAGAATATGAGATGTGCTATAGTGTGGATGGATGGATGGATGGCCTTTATTTTAAAACGATAAGTATTAAAGCTGTATGAGCTTTGTGTTGTTTTAGTATTGGTACCTCGCCACTCCCATCCTGAACGAGATTCTCGTATCTTTTACGGTGTTTTTCGAAAATTTCTGACGAGCACCCCTGTCACTTTTATATGGCAGTCCCCCGGTCAAGTCCAGTTTCTACTGTCCTTCGCGATCGATCCTTCCCATGACACGAAAAAAGCAAGTGACACACTCGAGCACCAACCCCGCATGCGCACAGACATATCACCCTGGCAGTGGCAGCCATGGACAGCTGTTTCGTCCTAGTTAGGGCTCATCAGCATGTCATAGCCAGGCATGGTCTCAAATAAGATCATCGACCCCGCCACTTTACTGCCAAGGCGGATGAACGACACATGTGGTCGGCTGTTGGTTGGGGACAGCACGAACGGTCCTCCCATGGCATGCTTACGGAGAGGTGGATCAGCATTTTTTCCGATCGGTGTGTCAGTAAATTTTAAGTAAAAATACGAAAAGAAGCACGTGACACACTCGAACACCAACCCCGCGGCCTGGCCAGTACCTTACGCATGCGCACAGACATATCACCCTGGCTGTGGCAGCCATGGACAGCTGTTTCGTCCTAGTTAGGACTCATCAGCATTACTTAGCCAGGCAGGGTCTCACATAAGATGATCGACCCCGCCACTTTACTGCCAATCATAACAGATATGAACTGTGTAGCATGAATATGTTTAAAAAAGTGTTATTAAAGCGCTTTTGAAACTAAAGTTTAGTTTCAAAAGCGCTTTAATAACATATTCTGACTACACTAACACGAGAGATTTAATGTGAAAGTTTATTTAGGATGCGTCAATCAGTCATCTGATGCAAAACGCAATAACAATATACAGCCTCACGAATAACAATATTTCTAACAACGAGAAATTGTACTACGCCAGAGACGAAAAACTACTAAAAAAACACCCTTTAGAAGTGGCCAAAAAATATGTGGAAACGTATTCCTCATCTACTGCAGCAGCACATAACCCCGAAGAAAGGGTACAACTAAATAAGCCTAAACATTATACAATATACAAAACTGAACAAGAGGAAAAGAGGAAATTCAAAAAAAAAAAACGAGCGGAGAGGACGACTAACTGACCTAGAATGATCCAAATCTCCCGCCAAAAACCCTAAATACCTCTAAAACACCCCACAACCACCCGCGAACCTCTAAATCGTGCCGTCAGAATATTAATTTCTGACCGAATTCATTCACGCCATTCAAACGTCAGAAATTACATTTTTTTAAACATATTCACTTTACTGCCTCAAGCATCTCTTTAGGCGCCAGCTCCACACGGCACATGTGGTAGCTGTTGTCTGGGGACCCCAAAACAAATTAGAAGCGACTGGGTACGAGTCTGCTCTCCATGATTGTCGCCAAGTCAACTTATATTTTTAACCCGGGCACATTAGCAGCAAATTAGCAACAAATTAGATTAGCAACAAATTGACAGCTGTTGGCTGGTGACACCCCGCGTGCTTTAATTCACTCTATTATACCTTAATTCACCCTATTGTACTCAACAAAATATACGCTGTTTTCAGCTTTGCTTTAAAGTTTTATATTCAATTATTTTTGGCTGAAGCAGATCCTCAAGGATCCAGCGTACAAGCAGCGGGATTCTCGTATACGGCGGTTTCTTGCCATTTACCCTAGTATCCAATCTTCTCTCTACCCAAAAACAAATTAGCAGCGACTGGAGTCTGCTCTCCATGATTGTCGCCAAGACAACTAACAAAGGCAGGCAGAGGAATTTCCAGTACACTTCCTCAGCGACTTTTCGCAGAAATGATCGATGTGTAAAGGTAAGGTACACTTATTTTTACTTTGGCTCGGATTCCTTTGCTTTTTTTCTCAGGGGAATATATCTCAAAACCCCCGCAATCAACTGTCTGAAAAGCTGGGTGCGGCTTTGATTGTTCGAAGGGAAGAACGGGAACAGTGAATAGCTAATTAAAATGTAAGGGGTAAGTATTAAAATGAAAAGAAACATGACAATTTGTCGTTCGCGAATTCGGCTTCAAGTTCTTATTACACATGTATACAAAAAAGAACTACTTCGTCATGTTAAACAAGACGCTGCAATTAATGAAATTAAACAGACCAGTTTCCTTTTTTGCGCTGCATTCACGGATTTTTTTGGCTGGGTGTTCATCGCTTTTCACTGACGTCCCCGAACACTAAAATCTTAATGTAACACGTTTCGTCTTATCTGAGCAGTCAGCAATTGTTCAGGTGCTCAGATAAAACGAAACGTCTTAATCGGTAAGATTTTAGTTTTTACGAAGAATTGATCCTTGCAAGATATCGGACACAATTTCCTTTTGCATGTTGCTCAATACATAAATACGTCGGCCAAACGGATCCTTTGTATGAAAATTAAAATTATCAACTGCTGGCTCGCTTCTTCATCACCCGGAAACAACGTTTCCAAATAGTTTTCCGATGGCTCAATTGCCGGAATACCGTCGCCAAAACGTTTGGGTAATAAAAACTCAGTCCGACTCGGAGTCGCTCGACATTGCTGTTTCTGGCATGTACCGCCAACAACTAATTCGAAATTTAACTTTGAAACCAGTGCAAAGCAGTACACAAAACCACAAAAGGTATGTAAAACAGTAAATTTACTAATATATCATATATACAGATAGACTGAGCCCATAACAGCGTCGCCCTCTGAACAGAAAGCCGATAATAAACTTAACTGAGGTGAAAGGTCGGAAACACAAGACTGATTAAGATTGAAGACCGGCCGGGGCTATTTTTCAATTTTAGCAATTCTCAAAAACAGACTTATAGTCCAGGCATTTTGTAATCGGACCCGCTACTAATTGCAACAGAAGTTTTCTCATCATAAACCAGTTAGAAATAACCTATTTATGAATATACTAAAAGTCTCTAAAGATTCAAGCGTGGGAACACCTCCAAATACAATCAACGTCAAACTCGCTCTCTGCTGTAACATGGAAACGAGGCTATAAATCGAAATTCGCTGTTTAGCGCTTTTTATTGGTATAAATCGAGCCATTTTCCTTCAAAACTGAGAACATACTCTTAATACAATGATTCCAGGCCCTAATCTAGAAAAAAAGTTCCCATAAAATAGTAACTTAGTAAATATTGAGTTATTCAAAAGTTTACATTGGCCGAGACATAGTTTATTAATAATTAAAAGTAACATTAACAAAACAACCCTATCTTCTCGCTAGAGAGTCATAATTGTATTCTAATATACACATGCTATATAAGTTAGTCTTCCGAATCTTCACTTTCGTAGTCTAGGGCATTAGGATAATTAGTGCACGCAGACCCTTTGCACTGGTCGCAGGCTGGAGAACACTGCATACCATTTTTGCGACAGATGCACCTTATAGTGCTACAGTCAAACAAACAGTTGCATCGGATTAACTAAAGAAGCGAGTCTGGGGCAGGCGGCAAGTCCGTCGCAAAAGGAAATAATTAATCACCAGTGACATTCCATCCCCAGTCCTCTAGCAACATTTCTGCATCCTCTCCCTGCCACTACTTTACTTGTAGATAGACGCGCAGGCTGTGAAATCGGGTCGCTGCTGCACTTGGAGGGAGATTCTGTGGCGATACATGATGAGATGTCTGCGTTGCAAGTTTCTCGAAGTATCGCTGATACCTAAGAGCGTCAAGACCAAGCCCTGGCTTACCACCGAAAAGTGAAACGAGTGCCCGTCAGATACAGCCGAATGACAGCTGAACACGTTAGCTTGCTCTCTGAAGTATGGTACATTCTCGAATTTCTTCAGCGTCGTAATGCCTTGCCAACTTCATCCATACAGGCGCGAAGTGGTGTCACATCCGGTTACGGCGTGAAGAAACAGGAGATTTCCGCAAGTTTCCCTACCCAGCTGATCTTTGACTTTCTTCATATGCTAAACTCGTGCACCTCTCGCGTTTGCCTTTGGCTCTGGTCTAAAATAGAGATTACGGCCATCTTCGGAAGCATACACTGTAATAGCACAAGAAGACTAGCAAATCAGTCTCGAAGCGACGCTGGCGGCCTGCAATATTAGATTAAAATGTCTTATTGCATTTTCTCTATTAAACCACCAATTTTGGGAATAAAACTATTGACTTTAAATATTTACTGTTATGAGTGCAATGGGAGGAATGGATATCTGACTCGGAAATGTCATCAGCTAAAATAAATACAGACGCTATGAGTACTCTCATTACCTGAAATGACAAAATGCAGAAAAATCTGATGTAATTGTTGTCTGCTTTGGGTGACATATTAAAGTGTATCGTATTAATTTTACAGAAGTCAATACCTCTATGCTCAATCTCAGTCTCTCTGTTTGTTGCAACTTCCCCGTTCACATCGCAAATTGTGGTGTTTTCCTCAGAACCTACGATATAAAAAGGTCAAAGCCAGATATGCTTTATCGACAAAATAAATGGTTATTACCTGGGTGCTGTAGATGCGGTACAGGTACTTCCAAAGTGTCCGAATATAGCAGCGCATTCATAGCAGCGTCCACAATGAGGTGCACACGCACTGCCCGTGCAATAGCCTTTCTGGTCATTAGACGCATATATATCAGTTCCAAGACTTCTCGTAAACCGAACCCCGCCATCAGAAGGCCAATACGTCCGAGAAAGCTGATCTCCGCGTGAAAAGCACCAAGACGCACGATCACATTGCGCAAAACGCTGTTAGCTGGTTCCGTCTGTATTATATTAAAGGCCTTTAACCACTGGGGATGATTGGATTCGTAATTCCGTGTTGCTTAGCATGCTCAGAAACAAAGTTCATGGTGGAAGAGATAGACGTGACATCGCTCGGATTCATATCGATCATAGGAAGAAACATAACAGAAGACTTGTCCTGCGGGGTGCCTTCCTTGGTAAACAGATTGTATCATGCTACTCCAAGATGGGCGCGGGGTGCCAAACAGTAGAGATACCTTCCAGAGGACGTCGAGGTTTGCAGTGGGGTCTTCCGCTCGTACAAGAACCAAGGGTAGTTATATCTGATCTCCACGTTCACCTGTCTGGGCCCACATGGATGTAGTTCTACCCTTCCAGTTGTCGAGATTTCTTCTGGAGTAACTTTGCGTCGCGGAACATCACGATTGTGTTTGGTGCCAGGTGTAAACGACTGCAATCATGCCCATACCGTGGAAGGTGTTATCGACGTCGAGTGTCCTAGTGTTGTGGTCGACGTTGTAGGCCGCGTACTGGACAAACTCGCCATTAAAAGAAGGTATATTTAGTTCCCTGGCCAAGCGCAGCATTCTAGTTGATCATTTTCACTTCTTGGTCAGTATGATGAACAAAATCCGTGGTGGTGCAAGGTGCCAATAAGGAAGCGCGAGGCACACTTGTGGTGCAACTGAACTGCAAGCCCGATCTGTAAAGGTGCGACAACGACTCGTGGCCGCGCAGCTTAAACAATGGCCTTCCCGATTGACGCTACCTTCAACGAGTTATTTGTTTCTGCTGAGACAAGAACTTCCAGAAATGTTAAAAGTGTAGCGGGAAGATAGTGGACATGTGATTCGGCATCGGTGGCTATCGCGGGGTAGTTGTCACTTGATGTCGCAATTGATTTGACGTCCTTTTTCTATTAGCTTAGCTGCTGTTTTGATGATGTTCATTTTTGTTCTTCGATATGCACGTCATACCGCTGCTCGTGAAACTCTTGTAAAATTGCAGCAGCAGTGGTTCAAAAAGTTACAACGTTAATAACCGTTATTACGATCTTATCTCCAAAATACTCAAGAAGTTTGGTTTTCATGTGCTGCCGTCAGTCACCTTCGCTATTTGCATCACTCAAATATTCGTCCATTTTCTCCATTAGATCACTCACTGTTATCTGCTCGACGTCATTTTCTTCAAGAAAATTCGTGAATATAAAAAAAAGCCTCGCGTTTTTCTTCATCCTGGGGACGACCTACTTTCCTCTTTTTGACAGCAGGTAGCTCATCCACTTCATAAACTTTAGGTAATTGCCTCTTTGTGCAGACGTTTATACTGCAGGTCTGGTGGTAAACCGCGCCAGCAGCAGGCAAATCGTGCACACTTAGAAGCCTAGCATTTATTGTTTCAGACCACTCGCCCTTTCTCTCTGAACAAATTTTCAATATTGTGTCTCTCTTTTCAATTGTTGTAACCCTGAATGCTTCCCCCAGTCTTTTTCTCTGTTCTCCGAACTTAACTTTGGTGCCACAAAAGATACAGTCAGTCTTGAATGAGAAACGTTGTTCTGCTTTGCGTTTTAGAGAGCGACGATTACTAGTTGTTTCCGACGAAACAACTTTTTTAGCTCGCTTGATGTTGCTGGGAAGGCAATACTCTCGCTGACAGTTCTGATGCATCTGCTGCCCAGGAACCGTAGTGATGGATTTTTTTTTTAAAATAACGCAGTTTACTGTTTCATCCATGATTCAAAATCTTTTTTTCTGAAATTATAGGCAAATTGGATAGTGTAAAGGACATTAAGACAACGATAGATTTGTTTCTGCCCAAAACAAATCTCAAATTTGTGATGCAATTTCTATATACAGCTATATGGTACTCGAGAACGTCTAGGTTGATTTCATAAATGTGACTTAAATTGGCTTTCTTGGACTTTTTTAAAAGTTTGGTTTTATTTTTGCCGAACTTATGTCTTCAGTGAGAATGAATTGGAGACAAATTGTTTTGTGTTCAAAGCGCATTGATTGTTCGCATGATAAAATTTAATTTTAGAAAGGTTTTCATTTAGTGATTTCTAAGTTATGAGAAAAAGATAACACACGAAGCGCGAAGCGATGAGTACAATATCGGTTGTTTTCACTGAGATGAAATTCTTTTTGGGATTCACTACTCAGGTCACAATGAATTTTTCTTGAATTGCCGATAACCTTAGCACATAATCGTACTGTTTCTTTTAGCTTTAAAATTTCTTTTTCAACGCGGAGACAAAATTCTTCGCTAAATGCCTCAGCCAGATAGCTAACAGCGCAGACGTTTTCTACAAGCTTTGTGTTTTTTGCTAATTTAAGAATTTTAAGTGAGCAATTATTTGATGTAATCTGTACATGTATGTAAATGGATTTGCCTAGGAAGAAAACACGATAAACTCTTTCTCTCTCTGCTAGCGCATGCTGCACGTGGTAAAAACTCAAGCGATACAGTAGACAGTACTTGCAGCTTCGTTTCCATGCTGCATTATATGGGGTTCTAATAAAACTCGTTTTTAGTCATCTTCCCCCACTCAGATTTTCAGAGACTTTTGCTATGTTACAGAGGACACGTTCCTGGACCAAAAGGCGTTAAAAAACCTTCTGTTGCAATTAGTAACAGGTTGACCTATTTTTGACGATAAAATGCCTGGACTATTACGCGACCGTCTGCACAGTCAATTAGACCGTACAAAAGTTCACAAAAACAACTTTTTCTCCGTCTAGATACTAGTAAGACTAATTCCCAAACAAAATACATCTGTTGCTTAACAAAAATTGTCCGAGAAACTGATTTGGAAATCAAAATTGCAAAAAATACACAAATATATTTGCATAAGGCCACGCGAGTGAAGTTTAGAACTATAAAATCCAAGTCTTGTTTTCTTTACATAAAATCGCTTTTCAACCTATGTAATGAATGAACAAACACATAAAAATGGACAACACAATCCTGTTTCGAAAAATTTTATTCAAATCTCTAAAAGTTTATGTTTAAAAGCAAAACGCGAACCATTTATAGCTCATCAAGGCCGAGCTGTCTTCGATGAAAGAAATCAAAACGACTGAATTTAAGCACGTTTATAAACAATTCTCCAAAACTAGCGAGAAGACAAAGAAAAAGTCAATCACAGATTGATATCAACATAAATTCCCATCGAAAAATGTAAACTGTTTTACCTTTAAGTCCCTCGCTTGCTTGGAAATTCTTTAAATCTCCGCTTCTTTGGTTGTGAAATCTGTAATGAAAACAAACATCTCGGATGTTGTGTGGCGTCATACGCGCATGTTTTGCAACGGAATACGCGCCCGCGAACTAACCCTGTCCAACACGGGCGCACGGCGGCGGGCGGCGACACACGTGCGCCCGCGAAACATTCCGCTAGCCATGACTATGAAAAATGACTATGAAAAATGACGGGTTTTGTGAGTATGGGGCTCCGCGCGGGCCTTCGGCCCGCAGAGCTCCGCTACGAATCGTTTCAAAACAAAGACTAAAAAACACATTTCTCATCAAGGTATTTCACGTCCCTTGAAAAATCTTCACCAATGCATGTAAAAATAAGACTTTTATCGGCCTGTGCGTCGCCCCCAGCGAATAAATCACATAACGTTAACCCCTCGCTCCTGGCTCCGATTGCTCAAATGGTGGATAGCGCTATCCAACGGATAAATCACTATCCAGTGGATACGTATTAACAAAATCCTTTGTGTTATCCGCTGGATAGTGATTCATCCGGTGGAAAGCGCTATCCACCTTTTAAACAACTGGGGCCAGGCCGATAACCCTCACATAACTTCCTTATAAGTGCTCTTTTTAATTATGAAAAAATTACAGTAATTGTAGGATAAGATAACTTAATGACCCAGTATTGTCATTATGCTTCACTAGCGCGTGAAGCATAATGGATAATACTGGGCCTTTAAACCGTTGTGTCGCTCGCGCTCTTATCGTTTTCTGGTGGGTGATAAAAAAGCAAGACTGCAGACTGGCACGCATGCAAAAATATACAGTGAGTATCGACGGATAAAAGCTGTGAGTATCCAGATGGCTTTTAAAGGATAAACATTTATCCGGCACTGAACGATTGTCGATTTTTTGTAAACACTGATTCTTCCCACCTTCCCAGGGAAATAGTCCTGTCTGACTTGTTGAAGAATTTTAAGGCTGCTGTTTATTACACACTTGTCTTAAATGTTAGTTTAAGGTGGCCGAACACAGTTTCGCGGGCAGTCAGCGGCAATTCGCGTGACGGCGTGGGTTTTTAGAAAGAATGCGAGACAGCTCCGTTTACACAAACGACAATTTCTCAAAATCAAGTCATTAAAATTTCATGAAATTTGTCAGAATTCTTACTTTTATCTCATTTCAAATAATGAGAACTCAGTCCAAGTCTGTGACACCATCAATATTGACTGGGCAGCTATGTTCTTAAATATTTAAAAAATCCTTTGCTAAAAGGGGCCAATTTTAGACAACAAGAATTATTTATTGTACGGCTGTGTGCAAGTTCATGAGAAAATCTAATGATCGGATTTTACGTAAACCTTACAAAAGTAAAATTTAGGGTTGTTTTCAATCATCCACGTTGCTATGGAAACAGTCCAAAGCGCAAATTTTAGCCATTGATTAAAATCTTTCATCACTATATTTTCCTTTCGCCAAGTTTCAGGTTTGTCACATAATGCCCTAACGAATGGCATTTTCTCACAACCTATCAAAACTGTGTCAGGATTGGCCCAATTTAAACTAGAGACGAATTATTTTTCCGTCAGACGAATAATTCGCCTAAGTATAAATTTAAAGACGAATTTGGACGGATATTTTTGAAGTTTCCCAGTAAAGGACTGGGGAGAGGAAAAAGACATCCCAAGAAACCTTGCGAAAAATAGAAACCAGTCCCCCTCGTGTAAAAACTAAGTCGAAAGCCGTCTATGTTTTCCGCCTTGGCATAACTTAAGAAACGAATTATCCGTCTTACACGGTTTATCGGTTTGTTAATCTCCTGAATTGCAAACGAATTTTGCCACAAAATTCGACCAAACACCGAATTTATATCTAGACAGATTATCCGTCTTAGACGGATAATATCCAGCCCGCATTTCTCAAGTCTATTTCAGATCTGAAAAGTTAGTAATGTCATGTACAGAATGTTTACCAACAAAGATTACATTTTTGTTGATTTTGAACGTTATGCAATAAAATCTCGGGATGGTTTGTGGACTCAATTCACGAAAACTAAATGTTTAAAAATAGCTCTTGGGCCTGCAAAATGCAGGAGAGAGAGAGTGATATACAGACATTTGGTTAGGCTTTGGCAGTAATGCACCACTTAGCTTGTAAAGACTTTACATGGTGCCCGCCAGGTTTAAGCTTACCTCCATACAGGAATGTTAGGTGTGCTGCATGCAAGCTAGCAATAGTGATTGAACAAGTGAAGTAACAAGCTTAGAAGTCTACTTATGCAGGTGCTGTAATTTTACTGGAATACGGTACCTATACCTATATAAACTAGCCATGTGATTAACTTGTCGGTACATTTACAAAACCAAGTAAACGGAAACTAAATTGAACTTTATTCTGACATGTGATCCAAGGCAGCCTGGTATACATAAGTTTGTAATTTAGAAGAGCATCACCCGAGTCCGATGCTATTATATACATTCTCGTCCCAAGAGCCGCTTGGCCCTCTTAAACCTTCGGAGCCTGAGCACCAGGACCAAGTGACTTGGTTCTAGTGCTCAGGCTCCAATGGTTATGAGGGCAAAACGGCTCTGGGAACGAGAATGGCCCATATATTTTTACAAAATCATGCGTCGTACATACACCTTATTCGACGGTTTAACAGATAATACGCGCGGATATTTTGCGATTTGCGTAGTGCTATTTTGAGCCCCGCAGTGGCCCAGAAACAATGAGTAAAATATCTGCACGTATTATCTGTGTAACCATGCATGGAATAATGAATTTATTATTCAACTGATATATTCCTTTTATTGTAGCTTATGTCTTCAAACCGGCATACTTAGGTGTAATACGACAGTCTAATGTGTAATACGCGCGGATAAAATTAATGTGTTCTCCTTTCCTTACATGGCAGAATGATGTCACAGTGAAATAATGAAGAAGTATACTCATGAAATGTTGGATCATTTTGTGCTGATATAAATGTTCTTCTTTTGTCTAGATACACTGTTTTTATTGACCTCCTATAACCATGACAACACGTGGAAATGCAGATGAAAGTACCTCACTTATGTCGCGTAACCATAGCAGCAGTAGTACGAGTCGTGGGGCCAGTACTACTTCTTCCCTTAGGACTGATCACTCCACAGGACGCAGGCAGAAGCTACTGGAGCTGCTGGTTATCCTGTGCATTCTTGTCACTGAGTTGTGTGAGCGTATCACATACTATGGGGTGACGGCAAATCTATTGTTATTTTCCAGTAGTGAGTTGGATCTTAAGCCACCGTGGCCATCAACTATAAATTATCTTTTTACAGGTTGGTTCATTTAATATTTAAAATTTATGTAAACTAATTTAATTTTAAATAGTATTTATTACAATGCTTTAAGAGAGTCTAATCTTCTTGAGAACTACAAGCAAAAGACCCAATTCAAGTGCATCTATAAACAATCAAAACAGCTAAAAGGATTCCTGCCTGGAAAAGTTCCCTTGAAAAGGAACGGTTGAGTAATTAACTTTTTTAACAAAACCTCAATTAAGGAAACGCTCTTGGTTCGGAATGGGCACATTCTTGTGCGTACGTAAATGGCGGCAGATATTGAGCGCGCAATAGTATGCCATACTTGGGAACCGCCATTAAGCTTAAAGGCCGGCACACACTAGCGGACATGTCGCGGGGACATGAAGCGGGGACAAGCCCCTTTGTGTGCACAGCAAAGGCGCATGTTGCAGGGACAGTACGCAAGCTGGGCACACAAAGCGGAATCTTGAAAGACTGCTACAGAATGCTCATGGGATAATCAATTGCGAGTTTTTATTGGTTCATTTCTATTTTGTAGCGGGGACAGTGTGCAAGAGCAGTGCACACGATGCGACATTAAAATGGGGGTCATTTTGTCCCCGCTTCATGACGCACGAATTCAAACCAGCTGAATTCCATGCAACATGTTGCGGGGACAAAGTTGTGTCCTCGCAACAGAACTTTTT
The DNA here is from genome assembly GCA_024195265.1 of Dendrophyllia cribrosa. Lineage (NCBI taxonomy): Eukaryota > Metazoa > Cnidaria > Anthozoa > Scleractinia > Dendrophylliidae > Dendrophyllia > Dendrophyllia cribrosa. Next base: position 1,717,913 of record JAJLRJ010000002.1, on the reverse strand, counting down.
CGCAAAAACGGGGATGTCACACGGGGAAAACTGTCGCTGCAACATGTCCCCGCTTCATGTCCCCGCAACATGTCCCCGCTTCATGTCCCCGCAACATGTCCCCTAGTGTGTGCCGGCCTTAAGATGATTATTGCAAATTTGAGTTTATTACTCGGTTCGATAATCTTCCTCATCTGTTTTCAGTTGAAGGACATGACTCTCTTCCATGTCTCTTCTAAATTATGAGCACCCGCTGTAAGGCGCGGTATATAAATCATATTTTCGAAAATTGACAAAACAAAAAGGAAATTGCACATGCTTTGCTTAAGTTATCGTGTATGTTTATTTATTTAATATTTATTTAATATGTAAATATATTGTTATTAATTGTAACACATTTTAAGTATTAAATGAGATTAACAATATAAAATAATATAACTAAAAGATAAACGGCGACTTGACTGAAATTGTTGGTCATCTCATTCTTGTAGGAACATGTTACGTCATTCCTTTGTTTGGCGGATGGCTGGCCGATGCCTATCTGGGCCGGTACCGTACCATTTGTGGCAGTGCGTTGATTTATCTTGTTGGAACTCTTCTACTAGCCGCAGTTTCTATGAGAAATAAAATGCTTCAAAGCCTATTCCATAATGAAAGTATTGTTCATAATAAGACATTGAGATTGATGTGTTTCGGGACTGCGCTTGTAATGATTGCCTTTGGTACTGGAGGAATCAAAGCTAATGTGTCACCATTTGGAGCTGATCAGGTTCAAAAACAGGGACCAAAGGCCGTTCAGGCATTCTTCAACTGGTTTTACTGGTTTATTAACATTGGATCATTGATAGCTTATACAGTGGTTGTGTATGTACAGCAAAAGAATGTATTTTATGGTTATTGTATCCCAGCTGGCACAATGTTTCTTGCTGTAATTACCTTTGTCGCTGGTCGTAATAAATACTTAAACAAACCACCAGGCGGCAGTCAACTCACTGAAACTGTACAGATAATTTATGCAGCTGTAAAGAATCGTGGCACAGCAAACGCTAAGATGTGGTTGGATAAAGCAAAGAGTAGTTTTGGAGGAAAGTACACTGAAGCACAGGTAGAAGACGTCAAGGCTTTGTTAAGAGTTATTTCAGTATTTATTTTGTTCATTGCCCACGGGATAATTTACTCACAGGTGAGACTATTTATTGTTGTTGTTTCCTTTCAAAGACAAGAAACTTTACCCCGCATTATGCATATGTTGCAAGTCCGGCATAATTTCCTCACAAGTCAGTTTTTGTTGCTGTATGAAACGCCTTTCAAACAAAAACACCCTTGATGTGCATTTGTGATCTTCTCCGGCTCTTTTTGTTCAGTGTTGCACAGAACCAGTCCGCTATGATATTAGCCCCTCTTCACACATAGGAAACAGTGTTGCACAGAACCAGTCTGCTATGATATTAGCCCCTCTTCACACATAGGAAACAGTGTTGCACAGAACCAGTCCGCTATGATATTAGCCCGTCTTCACACATAGGAAACAGTGTTGCACAGAACCAGTCCGCTATGATATTAGCCCCTCTTCACACATAGGAAACAGTGTTGCACAGAACCAGTCTGCTATGATATTAGCCCCTCTTCACACATAGGAAACAGTGTTGCACAGAACCAGTCCGCTATGATATTAGCCCGTCTTCACACATAGGAAACAGTGTTGCACAGAACCAGTCCGCTATGATATTAGCCCCTCTTCACACATAGGAAACAGTGTTGCACAGAACCAGTCTGCTATGATATTAGCCCCTCTTCACACATAGGAAACAGTGTTGCACAGAACCAGTCTGCTATGATATTAGCCCCTCTTCACACATAAGATCACACTTATGATTTACCTGATTTTTACAAATAATATTTTGACCAAAATATGTCATATAATTTGAATGAACCAGCTGCAGCTGCAAAGACCAATGAACCAATAAACCATAAAGTTAGAAGAGGAAGTGATACTCACAGATTAAAATTTGTTTTCTTTTTCAGATGCAGACCACATTCCTCATACAAGCTACCTACATGAGACTGGAATTTGAAAGTTTTACCATTCCAGCGGCTTTTCTTTCCATTTTCGATATTGTTACTGTTCTTATACTCATTCCAATAGTGGATTGTGTTGTATATCCTCTGGGTGAGTACTGTGGCATTCGGCTCACTCCACTGCGCAGGATTGGTGTTGGACTGCTGTTAGCTGCTGTTTCTGTGTTTGTAGCAGGTGTGATTGAAATAAAGCGAAGGGATGTATGGGAGAATGGAGGTACTTTCTGTCAGGTTGTTTTTGACGAACCTCGCAATGCTTCAAGTCTGAATATCTTTTGGCAAGTCCCACAATTTGTGTTAATGGGTTCCAGTGAGGTGTTGGCGCTTATCACAGGTGCGAACACAAAATTTTTGTCTAACACATATTATTAAAAGTAGCTGGTGATTAGGGTGTGGCAACATCAAGACAAATACACCATTAATCACAGTTATTACCAAAATATTATTTAATAGCTGATGATATACTTAATAATGTTGTAGGGTAATGGGTGATTTAACCTTTTGTACCACTAGCAGGCGCATGCATGATTGCCGGGGGCAAACCTTTAATTGCGACTTACGTCCATGGATGAAATCATACATTCATGTACATGCATTGTGTGTACTACCATGTGACCAGGCATTTTATGGAAGTTCTCCAACGGTTCTTCTTTATGGTGCTCTTTATTTTGTTTTTCAGTATTATTGTTTTATTTTTAGCAAATAAAAAGCTGAAAACTAGTTCAAGTTTACAAAGCCAAGGAACTACCATTGAATAAACAACCCATGGCATATCACCTTCTGTTTGGCTGAATTATTCAGGGCATGGAATAAATACATGTATCTGATACCTTCACCTAGTAAAAGCAAATTTTCAGCTTGACACAGGGCATTGTGTTAAAAGTAAAAGCAAATTAAGCTGAACAAATAATTTTCTCTTCTTTTCTGTGCAGGACTAGAGTTTGCTTATTCTGAAGCTCCTAAACACATGAAAGGACTTGTAATGGGTGCGTTCCTTCTCACAAGTGCCGCCCTTGGAAGCTATGTCGCCAGTCTTCTTGTCCTCATAGTTCGTTCAGCTAGCAACAACAAATGGTATCCAAGCGACAATCCCAATAAAGGAACAATGGAATGCTTCTTTTTCCTGTTAGCTGGACTGATGATGGTCAATTTTGTTGTTTTTCTTTTTATTGCTTCCTCGTATAAATATAAGACGGCACCTGAAAGGGAAGAAATTATACCTGAAACAATGAAGACGCGATTGAAAAACTTAACTTGAAGTAGATAATTCACTTGTAGTTGATTTACTATAGGTCATAACGACAATACATGTCATGTAACATATAGTGTATAGGTATTATCCAGCTGTTAGGTAACCATGCAGCCTCATGAAGGCCCTGTTATGCAAAGCATAGACTACAAATCCGTCTGTATTTTGCCTTAACTGATTTGTGGTTCCTGTCAACTTGCGGTAACAAAATACATGTAGCAAGGGGGTGTAAAATTAAGAAGGAGAGTGAGAGGCTAACTTGTGGTATTTGCGCTTTCTGTGCTTTACTCTGGAGCTCTCCTTTTTAGCAACTTATGCAAGGCATGGCAACTTTAAAGTCACACTTGGCTGCGGTAGGCTGGACGTAAATCGTAGGTCCTATGAAGTTCGGAGATCATGTGACGTACAGTTCACTAAATTATAGACAGTAACTTTAAAAATACGAGAAATGAAAAGGACATAACGAAATAAGCAACTTGGCCATCTTGATCCAGGCTTCCTCCCAACAGCCCTCCAACTGCGTATGCAACAAGCTAAATGTGGCAGAGACAAAAATGATTTTGTCTTCCAAGGCGATCGATAATCGATAATCGATAATCAATAATCGATATGGAAGATGCCAACCTATTTACAAAAATGTAATAAAAAATTGATTTGCCAAGCTAGTCATATCCATTTTTTTTTTAAATTGTAATGTGTTAAAGAGAATTGAATAAAATCAAATTGACCTGATCAAATTTTTTGATCACATAAAGATAATGTAATTACTAAACTAAATTAATAATATCACTCTCTTACGTGCACTCATGCCCATTACTCCGCGGGTGGCGTAATACCTGTCCATAAATTCTCCAGTGTAAGATAAATGTGAGAAATATTGGTTCAGTCCTCAACAGACTTAACATCTTTCACTCGCTGCGCCGGCCAACCACATTCCTCCTGCATTAGCTGGATTTAGCTCGATCGATCCAACCAATGAACTTCTCCTGACCCACCATTTTTACAGCGAATAACCTTCTTTAAGCATTGCCAGCAAATCATTTTGCATGTATCAGTCATGTAACTTTTCTTTTGTGGGTTAATAATATATAATAAATAAGATGACGCCTCGGCAGCTAGTGGCTGCCTCGTTTAATAATGGCTGTAAATGGCCGTGTATGCTATGGTTTAGCCTATTATTTTCTTGTGCTCACTTGAAACTTTCACCTTAGTAGATAGGATATCACGGCAGACAGTGCATCCGAAGGGCCCCCCTGTATAGTTTTAACGTAAAAATACTCTTTTCGTTAATTTTAGCACATAACTTATTATATTCTTCGAATTGATCAGTTATGCCAAAGCCACCACAACTCAATAAAATATTTTTAAATCTTGTTTGTCATTTTTTCTAAAAATCCCTCAACATCTTGAAATGTCAACTCTCTGTTTAAATTTACCAGAAAATATTTCAATGATTGTAAAAGTGCCATTTGATATTCCTGTCAAATAAAGCATATTCTAATTATCCTGAAATTCACATAAGATAGAAATACGTTCCCACTATGGGGGGCCCTTCGAGATCCACTGTCTGCCGTGATATCCTATCTACTGTTTCCAGAAATTCTTTGGAGAAATATTCTGTTGAAAATTCAGTTGACAAAAACTTTCTCCAGAATTTTCATTTTCTGCAGAATATTTTCTCCAGAAATTCAGTTGACAAAATATTTTCTCCAGAAATGAAAAATCTGGAGAAATATTCTGCTGAAATTTAGTTGACAAAATATTTTCTCCAGAAATGAAAAAAAAAATCTGGAGAAAAAACTTTCTCCAGATTTCAGATTTCTAGTTGACAAAAAAACTTTCTCCAGAAAAAAAAAATCTGGAGAAAAAACTTTCTCCAGAAAAAAAAAATCTGGAGAAAAAACTTTCTCCAGATTTCAGATTTCTAGTTGACAAAAAACTTTCTCCAGAAAAAAAAATCTGGAGAAAAAACTTTCTCCAGATTTCTAGTTGATAAAAAACTTTCTCCAGTTTACAATTAGGGAGGTTACATATTTGGTTTTTCAAATTTTTAAAAATAAAAAAAAGTTTTTTTATTTTCAGATTTTTTTTTTATTTTTAAAAATTTGAAAAACCAAATATGTAACCTCCCTAATTGTAAATTTTTAATTTCTAGATTTCAGGAGAAATATTCTGCTGAAAATGAAAAAATCTGGAGAAATATTTTCATTTTCTGCAGAATATTTTCTCCAGAAATTTCTAGTTGACAAAAAAACTTTCTCCAGAAAAAAAAATCTGGAGAGAAAAAACTTTCTCCAGAAAAAAAAATCTGGAGAAAAAACTTTCTCCAGAAAAAAAAAATCTGGAGAAAAACCTCCCTAATTGTAAACTTTTAATTTCTATATTTCTGGAGAAAAAACTTTCTCCAGAAAAAGTTTCTCCGGAAAAGAAAATGTCTGATTTCGAAGATGAAGATGAGGAAATAGATGACACTCCTGAAATTATTCAAGAAACATATACAACAGCATGGTCTTCTCATAAAAATCTCAGACTTGAACATTTTAAAGATGTCATTCGTAAAAATCAGGGGGAAAATCAAATTCCACTCAAAGATCTCGAGTTTTATCAAGAGCAAATTCTCTCCCAAATTTCTCGCGATGAAATCACAAGAAAAAAAGTCAGGGAGTTTGTTAAAGCTTCCAAATGGAAAAAAGTCAATGACAACGATCATGAAATTTTCAATCACATAACAAATCACGATGGAAATGACTATGAATATCTGGAAAAGTTCCTCATTGACGATTTTAAATATTTTTCACTGACATATGATGATCTTCATCTCAAGCGAAAAAAGTTTCTTAATTTCAATCAAGTTCTTTTCTCCCTGTTGAAAAAGAATGGTTTTAACCCAAATGAAGATGATTTTAAACTGCTTATTCTTCCATCAAAAAGGACAGAACAGGAAAAAATAATCCAAACAATCTTCAAAAAAAACAAATGGAAAGAAAATGGAAGCCAGCGAAGCAATGAGTGATCATGAAAATTGTTCCACATGCTCAGAGGAAGCAGAAAGAAGTTCTGATGAAACCCCAACAACATCTGATGAGGAATTTATTGTTTCTGATTCGGAGATGGAGGAAGCAGAGCAAAATGAAGAAGAGGAAGATACAGTAGAACTCCTCTTTGAATCATTTGTCAACCTCCAAGAGGAACACAAGATTCTCAAAAATAATCTCCAAAAACAAAGTTGTCTCCTCTGGGAAATCCACCAGGGATTGAAAGAAAAAAAGTGAGCCGCGCGAAGCGTGTTTTGGAATGAATATGAATGTAAAACATTTATATTCTGTCTCAGAGATTTTCTGTATCACTCAGCGGGACCCAGGAATTGAATTTATCGGGATATCCTTTCCATTTAACGAAAGCTTTCTTTTTCTTCTGATCGCGGCGAATAACCTTTTCAATGCGAAACACGCTTTGTGTTGTCCTTTGGAGTTCTGCTTCATAAAATGATCCAGTTATTTTTTCTCCCAACAGATCGACTAACCTGTGTGTCACAGGATTTGTGTTCAAAACCTCGTCGACGACAAATATCTCCTCTGTCCAGTTTGGGGTGAAACCTTTATCGAATATCTTTCGTTTGTATTTTGAAATTCGGACTTTGTCGTCGACTTTGAATTTTGCTGGGTTGTGTTTAGCATAAATCATGTCTCCGAAAAGATTAGCAAAAACCTGTCTCTCATTTTTCTGTTTGCTCGCCTCTGCAGGTGACATCTTAATGCTTGAATGATAAGTATTATTATATTGATCCACTAACCTGTCCAGTTTGTCAAAGAAAATTGTATTATTGTTAGCAGAAAACATCCGGAAGAGTTTCTCCTTCATCGTCTTGTTCCAGCGTTCAACCACAGATGACTTTTCTTCGTTCTCTGTGGTATATAATTTTATCCCATTCAAGTCAAGGAGATCCTTCATAGTTCCATTGAAAAATTCACTTCCTTTGTCTGTCCAAAGCATCTTCGGTTTTCGTGCCGTCGCAAATATGGATCGGAAAGCATCGGCGACTGTTTGTCCTTGCTTGTTTTTCAGGGGACGAATCCAACCGAACTTTGAGAAAACATCGATCACCATCAGGAGATATCTTATTCCTTTGTTCCATTTTGAAAATTTTCCCATCTCGACTAGATCAGCTGCCCAAATGTTGTCAATGCCATATGCAATAACTCTTCTCTTTGGAAATCTTCTCCTTATCGGCTGATGAAGTTCATTTGCCAGATTTTGAGTCCAGCCTTCACTCAAAATCTTTTCCCGTTTAAAACACCTAAACCAAGTTTTTGTTTTGCGTTGATTGTGTTTCGTGCCAAAGCATGTCCCCATTGTCTATCTTTCCAGGGAATAGCATCCAATGCGGCAACCATCTTTCTGTCTGCTTTGTTTTTACATTTGCGTGGATCTGTTTGTTTTGCACAGATTGAATAATCCACATCATGTTGCATAGAAACTGCATCTGTTTTTCCAGTTGGTTGTTGCAGAATTTCCAGAATCTTTCCAGTATCGTCAAATCTGACTTGCTTTTCCAAAGGGTTCCAAGGGCCAGTAAAGTTATGTCCGGGGAGAGTGAATCCTCCTTTTGGTCTGGGAAGTTTTCCTATCAAGCTATGAACATCCAATCCACTTCCATCTAAATCTGCTCGATCTGTCTTATATTTTCTATTTGGTCTAATCGCTGTTGACAGTTGATCAAGAGCAGCGGAAGAGGTTTTAGCAATAAATGGTTTCATTCTATCCAAAGCAAAATCCAATGCTTTTGTCTGCATGTTTTTATTTCTCAGCAGTTCACTTGCTCCATATCTCCCCATTTCAACGGTTTTCTTTCCTAACCACGGAAGAGCATGTGCAAAACCAGTCAAAGCTAATTCTCCAAAGCCCCCACCTTGTGAGGGCAGACTTAGTTTCCCGAACTTTTAACAAATCTTGTTTTCTTTATTCCGCATGAAGCGCAATGGCAGAAAAACATCTTTCTCCCATTTTTTGCAGTCATGGTTCCAGATGGCTCAACGCATTCAGTTTGTTTTTTCTCCTTCACGCAATATGACTTCATTTTCAATCGAAATATTCTTTTATGAATTTCTCATTTTGCATTTGGTCAGTCAAACTGAGAGGCTGGAGAATATCATAGAAATCTTTTCCTTGTACCCATTGATGGAGGAAAAACAAGCAATAATAGCCACAAAGAACACTGTTGATATTATGATACTGGCTACTGTTCCAAATTACAGCTTTAGAACTTTTGAATTCGAGAGGATAGCCCATGCCGAAACTATCAAAATACCACGTGAATTTTTTCCCAGGAGCGCAACAAACCCAATGAGTTCCTGCATTCTCGAACGAATCAAGATTGATGATGCAGGGAGTGTGTTGTTTTGGCATAAATTCGTCTCTTGCAAATATTCCTTTAAAGTTGGGGATCTGCAGAAATTTAATCCATTTCAAAAGATCAAAGTTTGACAGAGGTTTGTTGATGAACTTTGGTTTTAGAGTAATGCTCCGAGCAATGGGATTTTGTTGAATGGACTGTTTGGTCCCAGCAGAAGTCCTTGTCCTGATTTGCTTTTTTTTCCTTTTCCCTTTCCCCACTGTCCGATGAATGGAGGAGGTCTTGCCCAAGGAGTCCCCAGTCTGGGAGCTCCTTTTCCTCCTTTTGGTCTGCCAACTCTGGGAGCTCCTTTTCCAAACAGGTTTTTCATCATATCAAGAGCAAGTGGAATTCCAATGGATGCCAGAATGGTGCCAAGTGCTCCTCCAGATTGTTTTACGGTTGGTTTCAAAACAACTTGTCCTCCTGATTTCAAGGCAGTTAAAATATCCTGTTTCTGTTTATTTGTCAACAAGGCTTTATTATCAATCAGTTTCTGAATTTTATCTTGAGGGATGAGAAATCCTCCCACTTGACTGCCGCTTCCGCTTATCTTTTTAACTATTTGACTCGCTCCTTCACTCGCTAAACCAGCAAGTGCTGATAATCCCAGTGTTTTTCCCAGGGTTGGCACCAATGTTTTAACTAAAGGAACAACAGCAGAAAGAAGACTTCCGCCTTGTTTCATCACTTTTCTGATTTGCGTTTTTGTTATCTTAATCTCAACTCCTTTTCCCAGAGATTTTGCTTTTGCGATTCTTTTTATTTGATTGGCTGTCAGCATCAGCTCATCATTTCCACTTGTTTGATTTCGTCCCAATCTCAGAGTGATAGGCATGTTTGTTCTGAATGCTCTTCCAAGCTTTTCTTTTTGTCCTTTAGACAAATTTACTTTGTATGGGTGATATGTTGTCATTTTTAATGATAACATATGTTTTTCTAAGCTATAACTAATTCATTTCCAACTTTATCAATCTTAGCTGTTTCCTCATAAAGAACCACTGCATGCACATTGAAGGCTGCAGCTGCATTGGCATTCAGCGTATATCGAAATATCAACTGCTTGGGATCTCTTGTTGGTTTTTCAGCTTGGTAAGACAAGTCGAAATAAATGAGACTGAAGAGAGATTGAAAGTTAGCCAAATTTAACTGAGTCCCAGTGTTGAAGTCATTTTTCCTCATTGCATAAGCCATGACATCATTGAAGATTCTGACTTTTGATTCCGTGTCATAGTCAGTTTCAGGATAAAACACTCCATTTCCATACTCCAATCTGCAAGTTGACAGGGATGAGTTATTATCTGCTGCATTCAGCTTGAAAGTGTTAAAGAGATATGGGTTATCTTCTGCAGGATCATCATTGAGTGGAGCTGCCCTTTTCAGCCAGACAAAAATATGCTTTACATTGTCAATGCTCGCTGAAATCTGGAAGAATCCTGATGATTGTGCAGGAGCTGATTGATCATATATCTCTCTCAGATACTTCCATTGCGATTCTTTCAGGAATGAACTGATAAATTTATCATAAAGAGAATCTTTTGGTGTCAATCTCGGCACCCAAAGCAAAAATCTGTTGATAACAACTCTTCCAGGATCTGTACCATTTGCCATATGAATTAATTCAGAATCCTGTTGAAGATTAATTTCGAATTGCAGCTGCATTGGGACCAACATCCTGTCTTCCAGTTCCTCGAAAAAGGAGAAACGATTCAGGGGGATAATTGCATTAACATCTTTTGCTCCTCCAGTTCCATTGTCTCGAAGTGCTTGAGTTTGCAGTCGTCTCGCTTCAAATCCTGTGTTATTCGCAGCAGTTGTCGCATTTACATCCAGATACCAGAAACTGTTCTTTGCTACTGATCTGCTGAAATCATCTGAGTATTCCAACAGATTTTTAATAAAAGTAACTTTATGCAGATTATCAGGTTCATAAACAATCTTCCCTGCAGATCGGATTGTCATGTGTTTTATCAGGGAATGAGAGCCATTCAACACTGTTATCCTATCAGCAGCAGCATATCCAGCACCGTCTGCTAATTTCTGGAGTTGAAATTGCACTTCAAAATAAGCGTTATGCCAGTCATAGAACGCTGATCTGTCATTGATGGTGAATTTATAACCAGCTTTTGCTTGTGCTTGCCCATTTGCTGGGGCTCTGATAACATCATCCAACTGGAATCTTACTAATTCATTTCTTTGAAGATATTCATTCGATCGAAAAGCCATTTTGATAGATTATTTTAAATTCCTTGGCCACTGATTAATCTATTCAGGATATCATTTGCACTTTCTCCCTGCTTCGCTCTCGGCTTCGCTCTCTGTGGTTGTTTCGCAGGGCGTGATTGTGGTTTTCGACTCGCAGATGGTTTTCCAATCTTCATGTTTCCCAGTTTTTTCATGATTAAATCACCTGATTTTTCAACTGCTGCTCGTCCTAGTTTTTCTCCAGCGTGAGAAATTCCTGCGTCCAAAGCTTTTTTCGCAAATGGTTTCGCGACTTTCTTGAGAATTCCTTTCATGGCTGGTCCTGCCATCTTTTTCAGTGGCTTGAAGATAGAATCAAAAATGATTCCTGTTCCTTTATGCTTATAAACAAACTTCCCCAGTTTGGGGTGATAAACTCGAGAAAATTCATATGCTTTCATTTTATAGTCTTTTTTTTAATATCAGCGAGAAAGCTGTGTCTGCTCCATTCAGGTTAACAATTCTTCTTTTCCCGTCTGTGATATACATCCGAATTGAGCTGATCGTGTTTTTGTTCACAGGGCAGAAAGCTATTTTTATGGGTTCGCGTTCAAAACTCCAGGATGCCTGCAGAACAGATGTGGAAAAGGAATAGATGATATCAGTCTCTTCCCCATCTACAAGTGAATCATTTGTCAGGTCGCAATGAATGTTCAACATATCAGTATCTTGACTAAGATTTGGAACTCTGGGACCAAGATTAACTTTCTCTTTCAGAATCTTTTTATCAAAACCCACAAGATCATGGAAATTCGATTGAGTGAAATCCAGTTGATAATTTTCAGCCAGTGTTATTGTTACTCTGAAAGTTTCATTGCTGAAAGCCAAATTGATTGGAAAAACATCTTCTTTTCCATCGGATTTTACCACTGTTGCTTCCTGAATAAAATCATTCATTCCAGTATATCCCCAAACTCCAGCAGGAAAAGCAATATCGGAAAATGTTTTTCCGCCATCAGAGGAAAACCTGATCAGTTGATTTTTATATTGAGGATTGATATTATACCACGTAAAACTCATATTGATGATTCGTTTCAACCCAACAACATATTGTTCATTCGGATCAAGAATAATTTGGCGATTAAATTTTGTTGTGAAATCTGCAGGTTTGTTTTGTTTGTTCTTAACGGCGTAAGATGACAGGACGATTTCTCTTTCCATTTTATGGTTTAAAATAGTTTTTGAACAGCTTTTCATGCTGGGATTTGTTGATAACTGACTCTTTCAGGAGAAGATCAAGAATGCCCACTCCAGTGTTTCTGATTGCCAGATTTGTGTTTCCAGCAAGGATAGAGCCAATGATTACCTCAAGTTTCTTGAGAAGTTCTTTAGGATTGGAGAACAAGCGGATAGCTCCGCCTTTTCTCTCCCAGGCGTTCCGCTTTCTTTTTTTCATTCCAGAGCCTGAAAATGTTTTTGTTTTCTTTGTGTAATATTTGATGAAGTCATTTATTGCTTGGAATGAACGATCTATTCCTTGATGCTGTATTTGCTTCTGCTCTGCAGTTATTTCTCCCTTGTTAAACTTTTTAGTCCAAGACGCTTTATACCCTTTCAGTTGATTTTTTCTATGATTTGCAATCTTAAGAATGTCGTTGAGATATTTGTTTAACCGCTGCGCTGAGAAGTTCGTCTGGTTGAGAACTTCTTCCACTGTATCATAATTAGCAAGATTCAAATTTGTCAAAATCTCATTTGCTTCTTCCTCAAGGACTTTTTCATATTTAGGAGGAGGATCATCTTCTTCTTCTTCTTCTTCTTCTTCTTGAAGCGAGGGATCGGGATCTTCTGCCATTATTTCTTCATATGTTGGTGGATTTACTGGGATTTGTTTAGCTGCTTGCGGCGAAACAATCTCATCGTCAAACAAACCACCAACATCCATCTCTTCAAATGGATCGACTTCTGGATAATAATCTATGCCTGGATCAACTTTTGGCTTTCTCCTCCGAACTGGCAAAGCTGGCTGTCTCAAATTCGACGCAACAACCTCATCTAGTTTTGCTGTTATGGGTTTGAACATTTTTGCCAGTCCAGTTTGGCTTGTCTCTTCTCCTAACTTTTTCTGAGTGATGACATCGTGAACAAAGTTGATTTTTTTCCCCAAAGCAGATTTACTTTTGGCTATTTCATTCCATTTCAATAAACTCATTTTAAGTCCATAAACATGAATTTGGATGAAGAACAAGATGAAGAACAAGATGTTCATCTAACTTTGTTTTCTGGGAAATAAAATGAAGATTCCAAATTATGATTGCCATGACCCAATCACAAACTTTCGACAGCTGCAGCCTTTTATGCCGGATCGAACTTTCAGAATGTTGATCTGTGGTCCTTTAGGATCTGGAAAAACAAACGTTCTCCTGGATATGATCCTCCGTCCGCAGCTGTATTACGATAAAATTTATCTCTATGCAAAAAATCTGGATCAAGCTAAATATCAACACCTGATGAAAACATTTCATCCAATCAGCAAAGAAGCTGGATATGATATCATTGAAGCATCTCAGGATGAAATTATCCCAGTTTCTGAGCTGTCAGGAGAGAATCAAAAACTGGTTGTTTTTGACGATTTTGTTTGCGAGAAAAATCAAAAGCCATTGGTTGATTATTTTATCCAAGGCCGGCACAAAAATTGTTCTGTGATTTATCTGTCACAAAGTTATTTCCAAACACCAAAAGATATCCGCTTGAATTGTTCTCATCTTTGCATCTTTGAATTTCCCAGCAACAAAGAAATTACTGCGATCTGCAGGGAGAATAACATAAAGAAAGAAGATTATCTGAAAGCCACGCGTGATCCGTTTTCTTTCCTCTATGTGGATAAACCAAGGAAATTCATGGCTAAAAACTTTGATGAAAGACTTTAAAATGAGCTACTCAAATGGATTGCTTTCTGAAACAACAAGCATCTCACATGGAGGAAGAGATGGAAGAGATGGGCTGCCAGGAGTTGGTTTTAAGCTGACATCCACAGGAGATTATGACATGTCAAACAGAAAACTAGTTAATGTCGCTGAAGGAACAGGAAATGCAGATGCAATCACAAAACATCAAGTTGACACGCTAGACAGAAGTGTAGAAACCAAACTGATTCAACTGAGAGCAGATTCTTTACAGGTTGACGGTTCTTCCCATATGACTGGAGATCTGGATCTCAGAGGAAAGAAACTGATTCTTCCTGGAGAGATCGACATGGATCGGAAACTGATCACAAATCTGGATACAGATGAAAACCAAGATCTTTCTGCTGTGAATATGATTACTTTGAAAAAGTTTCATCCAAACACACCTGCTCACACGCATGAAGTGACGAAAGACATCGATCTGAAAGGACTGTTTCATGTCACACAATCAAAACAGCAGACTTATGAGGATCTTTCCGCAAACTATAACAATCTGATCTCCTATGATGACGGAAAGAATGTTTTTCTCAGCCGAAAAGAAACATTTCCAATGGAAACAAGCTTGGATATGGGAACGAATTTCATCTTCAACGTAAAAGATCCAACGGAAGTCGACCAAGCTGCAAACAAGAATTATGTCGATCAAGAAGATCTCAAAGTGCATGCAACGGTACGAAGTGTATTGTCTTCCTCTCTCCAAAAAGCTGGTGGAACAATGACTGGAGAATTGGATATGGGAAATAAAAACATAACAAATCTGGCAACTCCAACAGCTGATGATGATGCAGCTTCAGTCAGATATGTTGATCAGCGGGATGCCTCAGTGTTGATATCTTCTCTTCAAAAAGCTGGTGGAACAATGACTGGTCCAATCGATATGGGAAAGCAAAAGTTGACAAATCTAGGACCGCCGACAGATGATGATGATGCAGCTTCGAAAAAGTTCGTGAATGAATCGCAAATTATAGCAACTTCTCATCCAAAAAATGCATTCTGGTTTTTGATGAATGATATTTCAAAAGTCACTGCTGAAGCAGAACTAAGCATTCACGGAACGAAGTCCGCTCCAAACTCACCTCACATTCGCAACAAGAAAGCTTATTCCTTGACAGTTCCAAAACGCACTTCAGATAATGTTTTCTATGGACGAATTGGTTTTGATATGACAACACTGCCAGAAGGAGAATATACGATTTGCATTGAGTATTTCCCAACACAAATGTCTGAGTTGAGTGTAACTGCGGTTTCCACAAGTTTGAACGTAAATCAACAAACCACAAAGAAGTTTACCAACTACTCCAGAACAATCATTCATATGCATAAATGGCATATAAGTCCTCCAGAGATGCTTATGGTGGATTTAGAATGGCAGGGAGCATCTTCTGATCCATCAGAGGAAAGTGCTTGGTTGACCATTTATGGAGTCGAAGGTTCCCAGATAAATGCACCAACTTCTGTTTATGACAGCCCTTATGTTTTTGAGAGTGGGAAGATGGTCATGGAAACTGATTTAGATATGAATGGATATAAGTTATTGAATGGCTCCAGATCACTCATTATTGGTGAATTTGATTCCAGCAAACACGATGAAAAAATATTTTTCTCCAATCTTCCCTCACCATTCTTTTTTGGGATAGACTTCACCATCAAAAATATCTTTTTGAGAGCAAAATCAACTGATCCAAACAAAAATCCCTTGGACCCTTCAAAAATAACTATTAAAGTTTCTTCAGGAACGCAAACCACAGAAGTTACTGGTGTATTTATCAGTTTTACAAATGATGCTATAGTTTTTAATTTCAATTTCTTGGTAAATGCGCATTATAATTTCTTTATTAATCTTAAAGCAAAAGCAAGTCCCATTCTAACAGCAAGTGTGGTAATGCTGATTGAAATGTGATTTCTTCTCCAAAAATGAACCGTAAAAAAAGCATCTTCAGTTTCAACCATATCGATCTCAACATTGGGGAAGAAAAACTGGAAGAGATCAAGCAATTCTATCGATTTTATCATAAAAGATTTTGGTGTTTGAAAAGAGCTCACGAACATTTCAAGCGAATGAATTTGCTTGCGAATTTAACGTCTTCCATTCTTGTTGCGATTGGAGCGATTGCTGGAGGAGTTACTTTAAATCCTGTGATTTTGGGAGTGATTTCAGGAGCGGGATTGGTCTTGAAAACAGTGAATGAGTTGAAGAAATATGGAAACAAAATTGAAATGACAAAGTTCGCGTTCACAACTTATGAGAAAACATTGACTGATCTGCGTTTTGCTTTGAGGAGTGCCATATTTAATCGAAATGAATTTCTTCCAGCAATGGAAGCGATTGATGGGATTGTGATTGATTTGGGATTGGATTTGGAGAAGTTTGAGAGAAAATATGAAAAACGATTTGAGTGATTTTTCTGATTATATCCAGGATATAATCAATCTAAGTTTGGAAGTGCATCATATCCTCACATGCCTCCCTGTATTTTTTGATTGTGATAAGATTCTCACATGCTCTTTTTATTTCCTTCACATAAGATTCTACTGGAGATCTTTGAGTGAGTGAGATGAGAAAATCACGAATTTTCTTCTCGATCTCCTTTGCTTTGAGATATTTTTCAGCAAGAATATCTTTCTCTTCTTTGTTTCCTTGAAAACTATTTACTGTCCAGTTGAGATCAAATGCTCGCAGACAGTCAAAATCGGTCCATGATGTTCATTTTAAAGAAAGAGAATCTTTTTCATCCTCATCATCTTCATTCCTGTCCTCGTATTCATCAAAAGCTGAGGCTGTTTGCACCATCTCCTCCACAAGAACTTCATCTACAATCGCTGTGATAGATTTTACATTTCCGCAGAAGAGATGTTTGATGGAAAAGACAACTTGCCCAAAAAGTGGTATAGAAATGAGTTCTTTCTGCCTCAAGATAGGTTTCTTCTTCCCGTTGGACAACTCCCAGAAACGACAAGAGAAATCTGTTTTGGGGATTTTGGAGGGATAAATCTTGGCAAAGATCTTTTCCTGCTCAGATTTATCTGTTTTCAAAAGAGAGAAATCTTCTGCATGAAACTTAGCAAAAGATGGAGAAAGTTTCTTCACTTCCGGTTGTTTCTTCATTGCAGCTGAACGAAGATGAGCTTCCAGTTTGTGGAAAAAGGGAATATTTTCTTCAGGGAGATTGATCCCCAGTGAAAAAGAATCTCCTTCATGAGCAAAGATTTTAAACTTTGTTCGGAGTTTCAGTTGAAGTTTTTTGTCATCAAGAGAACAGGGGAGCAGACAATATGAGATCTTTCCAGAGGTTCGTTTTTGAGGATCTTCAAGAATTATCTCGGAAACAGAGACTTTTTCGGGATTCATTTTCTTGGTGGAGAGAAAAAAATCATTTTATTTCCAAATCCATTTTTCTACAAACTTTCTGTCTTCTTCAGTTTTCATTGGAAGAAAACCAGTGACCATATCCACAGCTTTCTGAAAATTGATCTCGTGTTCAACTCCTTCCATCCATCTGATTTCTTCATCTATTTTACGAAACTTTGTTTCATTTCCAGTTTGTGTGAGCTTTTTTCTTTTCATTTTTTATCCAATGGATAGAAAATTCAAAATCTCATTTGAACATCTTCAACGCAGCCACTCATTCCAGCTACACTAATTGAAGCCATTTTGGTAAGTCCTTTCTTTGAACAACCCTGAATAACTTTTTCAACCATCGCTTGTTTTTTTACCAGATCAATAAATTCTTCTAGTTTGGGAGATGCCCAAGTAACTTCATGAGATTTCTCAGCTGAATCTAGAAAATGATTTTTTTTCTTGCAGAGTTGATTGAAAAAAACTGTTCTGGACAGCCCAAATCTTTTCTGAATTTCCTCTGCGCAGAAAAAATCTTCTCCATCAATCTGGATAAATGGCGACTCTTGTTCCTCCTGAATCCAAAAGTTTTTTTTGTCAGCTCTTCTGAAATATTTGTTGTTGCCTGATTTCAAAACTCTCAAAATAGTTTTAGATGGGAGACCAGTTTGTTCCTGAGCTTCTTTGAATGTGAAAAAGATTTGCTTATCTTTTCCTTCCTCTTGGATTGAAAACATCATTTTAAATGGAAAAAAAATCTTTCACCCCATTTAAAATGTCAACGTTGACTGCATGGAAATCATTCGCGCGATCAACAGGATTGAAAGGATGGTCTCGACTGAAAAAAGATGATCTGATCAACTTTCTTTTTGAAAATTTATGGACTGGAGGTGGGAAAAATCGACGGAAAAAAATCCTCTGGATGAAGAAAATGAACAACTTGATGCCCCCGTGCTGATTCCGGAGAGAAGAAGAATTCCTCCCAGAAGAATTCCACCAACCATTGAAAGACAAACAGAAAATACTTCAGACTGGGCAACTTGGCTGGAAAATGTAAATGATACAGAAATCAGGAGAAGAACAACTCCGGCAGTTGAACGACTGAAAAGACAGATTGCTGCGCTGCGGGAACAAAGACTGAATGTGGAAGAAGGAAGATCTGCTCTGAGAGGATTTACCAGACAGCTGATCATTCAAGGAGATGACTCCCCAACTCCACAAGATTTTCTCCGGAGAGCTAGAAATGAAGTCGTTGAGCTGATAAGACAAAATCGGCAGACAAAAGTGAAGTGCGTGTTGGTCTCTTTGCTGGTAAAACCCGACTTGAGTGACGACAGCATGATTGAAGAAACGCCTTTCTCTCACTCCCGAATGAAAAGAAATCTGGAAGGAAATGACGCAGGAGAGTTGTTTGATCAAATGAGAGCAGAAATGCTGATAAACTTGGAAAACTTTAACCAAAGAGGATCTAACTGGGTATTTGAGCGAGTTATCAGACTTGAGCTGCATCTTATCCGATGGAGACCACTGAGAGGATCTTCATGGATTCCACTTCCAAAGGAGATAGCAAACAAAAACGCTGTGATTAACATGAAAAACAAAGATGAAATGTGTTTCAAATGGTGCATGACAAGAGCAATGAACTGGGTGGCACAAAATCCAGAAAGGATTACACCTCTCCTGAGAAAACAAGCTGAAGAGTTTGATTGGATCGGAATTTCTTTTCCAACAACTCTGGAAGATATCAGAAAGTTTGAGAAAAGAAACAGCATTTCAATCAATGTATTTGGATGGGATAGAAATCTTTTCCCCCTGAGAGTAACGGAAACAGAAAAGGAAAATCATGTGGACTTGCTGCTGCTCAAAAAAGATTTCAAAACTCATTTCTGTATCATTAAAAACTTTTCTCGATTGGCTGCATCACAAGTTTCAAAAACAAAACGAAAAAGATTTTTCTGCAAAAGATGTCTCAATTCATTTCCCAGAGAAGAAAGTCTAGCAAAACACAAGATAAACTGTAGGGAATTTGAAGCAACAAATGTTGTTATGCCGGAAGGAAAAACATGTTCTTTCCATGGCTTCTCAAAGATGATTCATGTTCCTGTTGTCGGCTACGCTGATTTTGAGTCGATTTTAAAGCCCGTGGAAGATCCAGGAAAGATGAAACAAACGCAGAAAATGACAGAACATCTCCCATGTGGATTTGCTTTTCATCTTGTCTCTCCTTTTCTGGAAATGAAACCTGTTTTGAAACGAGCAGGAGATGAAAAAGAATCAGCTGAGCTTCCAAAAGAATTTTTGAGAAAACTCATTGAGGAAGTAAAAACTGCTCAACTGAAACTAAAATCAAAACCCATGGATCCACTCACTCCAGACGAATGGAGAAGTTACAATCAAACATCGTGGTGCTGGTTGTGTCAGGATGAATTTGAGAGAGAGGGAGAAAAGATGAAAGTGCGAGATCACTGCCATTTCACTGGAAAATTCAGAGGAGCTGCACATCGCTCTTGCAACAGAATGTTTCAGAGACCAAAATTTACTCCAGTGTTTTTTCATAATCTAGCGAACTATGACTCACATCTTTTTGTGCGAGCTCTGGGTTTACTGGATGAAATTCTGGAGATTCAATGCATCCCCAACAACGAAGAAAAATATATTTCTTTCTCCCTGAAGTTTGAGCTGAAAAGAGAGAAAATTCAGGATGGAAAAGAAGTCATTGTGAAACATGAAATCCGATTCTTGGATTCTTTTAAATTCATGGCATCTTCTCTGGGAAATCTAGCTGGTAATCTTCCCAAGACAGATCTGAAAGAAACTGCTAGATTTTTCCAGGAAGAAAAGTTTGATTTGATGACGCGAAAAGGAGTTTATCCCTATGAGTTCATGGATTCATTCAAAAAATTTTCAGAGCCACTTCCAAAGAGAGAAGCGTTTTTCTCCAGCTTGAATGACTCGGGGATTGAAGAAAAAGATTTTGAGCACGCAAAATATGTCTGGCAGAAATGGCAGATGAAAAACATGGGAGAGTTCCACGATCTCTATCTGAAAACAGATGTGCTGCTGCTGGCTGATGTTGTTGAAAACTTCAGAAAACTTTGCGAAGAAAACTATGGATTGGATCCTGCTCAGTTTTTCACTACCCCAGGGATGGCATGGAACGCAATGCTAAAAATGACAAAAGTTTCTTTGCAGCTTCTGAATGACGTAGATATGCTGCTGATGGTTGAACGAGGGATGAGAGGAGGTAACGCAAATGCATTTAAGCGTCATGCAAAAGCAAATAATAAGTTCATGAAAGAGTTTAACGAAACACAGCCTACAAAGTTTCTGGTTTATCTGGACGCAAATAATCTTTATGGCTGGGCAATGTCAAAGCCTCTTCCAGTTGGAAATTTTTGCTGGATGGATGATCCGTCAAAATGGAAGGCATTTGTTGATGGAGAAGGCGTTGGATGCATCTTGGAAGTAGATCTGGAATATCCAGAAGAACTGCATGATGCACATAATGATTTTCCGCTTGCCCCAGAAAGTCTCAAGTTGGATGGAGTGTTAAAACTAACTCAAAATCTAGAAGATAAAGAAAGAATGGTTCTGCACGGAGAAAATCTGAAACTCTTTCTTTCCCTGGGGATGAAGTTGAAAAAGATTTGGAGAGGAATCTCATTCCAGGAAGCTCCCTTCATGCAAACATATATTGAGACAAACACAAAACTGAGAATGAACGCAAAAAATGCATTTGAAAAAGATTTCTTCAAGCTGATGAACAACTCAGTGTTTGGGAAGACCATGGAGAACGTAAGGAAACGTGTTTCCATTGAACTAGTTAAAGATGTTGAACGAGCAGAAAAACTGATCAACAAGCCAAACTTTGCTGATCTGCAGATTTTCGATGAGTTTCTGATTGGAATAAAGATGAGAAAGACGCAGATCTGCATGAACAAACCAGTTTATGTGGGGATGTCAATCCTTGATCTCTCCAAAACTCTGATGTTCAACTTTCATTATGGCTACGCAAAAGAAAAATGGAAAGATTTGAAAGTTCTTTACACGGACACAGATTCACTTGTTTATGAGATTGGGACAGAAGATTTCTATGCAGATATTGCAGACGATGTTGTGGAATGGTTTGATACTAACGACTTTTCCAAAGATCATCCTGCAGTATTGAATGGACTGCCTATCGTGAAAGAAAACAAGAAAAAGATTGGGCTGATGAAAGATGAGTGTGCTGGAAAAATCTTAACAGAATTTGTGGCGTTGAGACCAAAACTTTATGCTTTCCTGTTGGATGAAGGAAAAGAAGAAAAGAAAGCAAAAGGCGTAAAGAAATGCGTGAGAAACCAGCTGCGATTTGATAATTTTATGAGATGCTTGAATGGGGAAGGAAAATTACTCAGGAAGCAGAATGTCATTCGCAGCAGAGAACATCATCTTTTTACAGAAAGAATGGAGAAAATTGCACTGTCTGCCAATGACGATAAGAGAGTGATTTTGAAAAACGGCATAGATACATTTGCGAGAGGACATTGGAGATTGAGATGATTTTATCAACCTGAAATCTAGAAATTAAAAGTTTACAATTAGGGAGGTTACATATTTGGTTTTTCAAATTTTTAAAAATAAAAAAAAATCTGAAAATAAAAAAACTTTTTTTATTTTTTAAATTTTGAAAAACCAAATATGTAACCTCCCTAATTGTAAACTAGAGAAAACTTTCTGCTCATTTTTTCTTCTTCTGATATATTTTTCGTGTCCACATGTCAGTTTCCACATAAGATGACAATGAAAATATTTTTCCTGGATAAATAATCCATTCTCCTTGTTTATTTTCATAAAATTCATCCTGATTAGGATAAATATTATAGCCAAACTGTTGAAATTTTTGTTCAGCAGTCCAATAATCTTTTATAATAAACCAGTGGCCTGTATGCATATTACATAACACAACCTTATCTTCTTTTCTTATTCGTACATCTTCCCATGGAGATCCGGGAATGAAATCTTTGAAAATTTCATCCATTTTATTGCTGATGTGTGCTGTAAAAGAAGAATGATCATCTTTTGGTTGAATTTGTCCATATTTTACATCTTCTTCAGTTTCAATCTCCTGAGTGTCAACTAATTTAATCTCAGGAGTGTCAACTGATTTAATCTCCTGAGTGTCAACTAATTTAATCTCCTGAGTGTCAACTGATTCAATCTCCTGAGTGTCAACTGATTTAATCTCCTGAGTGTCAACCGATTCAGTCTCCACAAAAGGAAGATGTTTTGGAAATGGAAATGGAGATGGTTCTGTTTTCATAAACTCTTTTAGCTTCTCAATGACAACATCCCAGTTTTCTTGAGGCCAAGGAGTCATCTTCCTTCCTGGAATATACTGTATATTCATTAATCTCCCTGGAGAATAACTAGGAAGTGCAATACTCCCCATCTTTTGAGGCCTTGTTTTTGGCTTTGGTTTTGATCTGATCTTTGGTTCAGGAAGAATATCATCTTCCACTACTTTCAGTTGTCGTCCATCCTTCAAGCTAAATTCATTTCGTCCTTTTTTTATCTCTCGACATAAATATTGTCTGGTTAATTCCATATGAGGAGAGAGAGCAGAAATCGATTTCTCTGATGTCACTGTTTCTCCAGTTTTCATGTCAATCAGATTCCACATTTTAACAGGAGAAAAAAAGTTTACAAAAAAAACTTTTTTGTAAACAAAATAAAACTTTCTGTCAACTATATTTTCAGCAGAATATTTCTCCAGATTTTTTTTTCTGGAGAAAGTTTTTTCTCCAGATTTTTTTTTTTCTGGAGAAAGTTTTTTCTCCAGATTTTTTTTTCTGGAGAAAGTTTTTTCTCTCCAGATTTTTTTTTCTGGAGAAAGTTTTTTTGTCAACTAGAAATTTCTGGAGAAAATATTCTGCAGAAAATGAAAATATTTCTCCAGATTTTTTCATTTTCAGCAGAATATTTCTCCTGAAATCTAGAAATTAAAAATTTACAATTAGGGAGGTTACATATTTGGTTTTTCAAATTTTTAAAAATAAAAAAAAAATCTGAAAATAAAAAAACTTTTTTTTATTTTTAAAAATTTGAAAAACCAAATATGTAACCTCCCTAATTGTAAACTGGAGAAAGTTTTTTATCAACTAGAAATCTGGAGAAAGTTTTTTCTCCAGATTTTTTTTTCTGGAGAAAGTTTTTTGTCAACTAGAAATCTGAAATCTGGAGAAAGTTTTTTCTCCAGATTTTTTTTTTCTGGAGAAAGTTTTTTCTCCAGATTTTTTTTTTCTGGAGAAAGTTTTTTTGTCAACTAGAAATCTGAAATCTGGAGAAAGTTTTTTCTCCAGATTTTTTTTTTCATTTCTGGAGAAAATATTTTGTCAACTAAATTTCAGCAGAATATTTCTCCAGATTTTTCATTTCTGGAGAAAATATTTTGTCAACTGAATTTCTGGAGAAAATATTCTGCAGAAAATGAAAATTCTGGAGAAAGTTTTTGTCAACTGAATTTTCAACAGAATATTTCTCCAAAGAATTTCTGGAAACAGTAGATAGGATATCACGGCAGACAGTGGATCTCGAAGGGCCCCCCATAGTGGGAACGTATTTCTATCTTATGTGAATTTCAGGATAATTAGAATATGCTTTATTTGACAGGAATATCAAATGGCACTTTTACAATCATTGAAATATTTTCTGGTAAATTTAAACAGAGAGTTGACATTTCAAGATGTTGAGGGATTTTTAGAAAAAATGACAAACAAGATTTAAAAATATTTTATTGAGTTGTGGTGGCTTTGGCATAACTGATCAATTCGAAGAATATAATAAGTTATGTGCTAAAATTAACGAAAAGAGTATTTTTACGTTAAAACTATACAGGGGGGCCTTCGGATGCACTGTCTGCCGTGATATCCTATCTACTCACCTTCATGCAGTGTGTTGCCTTGTAGCTGTGTAAGCTTAATATGTACTTTGTGATATTGTAAAAAGCTCCGGATCCTCAATTCAAACTTGCTTGGCGTATGAGATGGACGGTATTTTTAAATACGGAGCTTAATTTAAGTTTAAGTTCCTGAGCCTGGGGGCACATTGTATAACTTCAAAAGCATTAAGGCTATGACAGTGAAACCCACAGGGTAAATGGTAAGTCTTAAACTGTTTCCTTTGCAATAGGACGATGACGTCATATGACGCGTGAATTACGTAATTATTTCTGCACAGCCGCCATTTTAGATCCGACATCTTGGATTTCCGATACTTTTTAAAAACTCTTATAAAATTCATTAATAATTCATAACAGTTATGACAAATCAATAGGTGGTATTTGAGTCACATGTACACCTCTGTAAACCCTAATACAAATCAACTAAGTTGATGAATTATTAAACAGTAGAATTAACTTTTGATACCTGCTCAGCTAATTAGTATTCATTAACTTTTCATACAGATCTCTTCTCATTGTTTCATTTCATAAGTACGATAAAATATTCGCGTCTGATCTGTATGGGCGTTTACAATGGCGAGCCTTCGGCTCGCCATTGTAAAAGTCTGTAAACGCCCATACAGATCTCCCGCTCATATTTTATCTACTACTTAGAAACCGTCTAAATCGACTTTCTATGACACAACTTCAAGAGCATTAAAACTCTGACTATGACAATGAAACTAAGGGTGTACGGCGGCCCGCAAAAAGGGACGATGACGTCATATGGCGTTGCAATTACGTAATTAGTTCCAAACAGCCGCCACCCTGCTCCACAATCGCATTAACCCGTCCAAATCGACTAAAAAGTATCAAAACAAATAAAGAAACGCTAAGTGGCGTAAAATGGCAAAAGTTATAACAACAATTATTTTTTCATTAAAAGGTAAAAAAATGTAACTTTAAAAAACATGGCTGTCAAAATCTTGTTGCCATGGAAACAACAAATTATGTGAACAATAAAATGTCATATCAAATTGTTGCCAGATAATAGCGTTTGACACCAGACCAGGAGCCTATATAAATAGGCTCCTGACCAGACTTAATACTAAACTATACTACGCTGCGCAAACCTTTCTCCTAAATGTCAGAAACGATACGTTTTGTGGTTTCAAATTCCGATTTTATCAAGCGCTTCACTTGCATTATATTTCTTCAGTATGTTTCTTTCAAGGCTTCGAGATCGTTACCTTGTGACCTTCATGTGACAAGCATGCGTTACCAGTATCCTAATTTCCGATTTTCTTTGTAACAATCAAAATCTTTGTTTGTGACGCCCGAAACATATGCCTCCTCACATTATTTGCAACAATTCCAACTTCCAAAGTCCGTGGAAATCTCATACCATCCACTATTTATTAATTTAAAAGCACTAGACAGACAGTTTCTAAACAAAATACGGTCGACTGTGTCGGAGAGGAAGTACGTGACGTATGGTGATTTCGTGACGATTGTCATGGCTAGGTCACACAGCTGTGTTTACATCGAACCGAGGCAATACCGGCAACACCTGAATCTCACATGATTGCCGCGACCACCAACCCGGGTAGAGTTTCTTTACACTTCCTCAGCGATTTTTCGTAGAAGTGATCGATGGTTGTTCTTTGGTATTTAAAAGGTAAGGGGAACATAACCTCCTAATGTTCTTTGTAATTGTCGTAAAATTACAGTTAGATATAGTAATTGTATGATAAGATAACCTGTGTGTTCTGCTCGCGCTCAAAATGTTGTGACTGATCCCTGCTGATCCACGCATGCCAAAAATATGCAGTGAGTAGGGATGGATAAAAGCTGTGAGTATCCTGGACGCCGGTGGATAATTTAGTGTAGATGGTTTTTGCAGGGTAAAAATTAATCTACTGAACAATAAATTATTACGACTGTGGTTTTGTGTTATGGCAATATAAAATCCAAAGACTTTTTACCAAGTGTGTGGTATCCTGCTATTTTTTTTTAAATTTTAATTTTAAAAACTCAATACGCTTGCTTACAACGTCAGAAAAAAAGAAAACTATACAAATAAAACACTAAACACATTAAATCGTTAATTATTAATGATACTCAAAAGTTCATCTGCTAAAGTTTGGAGAAATAAATAAATGAAAATGAAAAGTTTTAAGTGCTTTTTTAGAAGATGACAAAATAACTGTGACCTGCCATTCAAGTTGCTGCCCATAGTTTTAGCTATCTGTTATTAGCAACAACATAGTCAACAGCTTGAGCCCTATAACTAACCCCTTTGTGATCCTTTGTGTTTTTGCATCAATATGTAGTAACCTCATGTTTGTTGACCATTATGTGGTCCCAAAATCACTCGAGCATACACCGAATGCAAATATGGCCGTCCAACAATTTTTTGTTTGGACAGGTTCTCAAGAAAAGAAAAGCAATTGAATAATGATAAAGATCAGGTCAAAATAAGTCATTGTGTGCATTTTCAAGGCCATATTCTTATTTTAGGAGAAGTTATAGGCAATCAAATTTTGGGAAAAACATGAAAGCGAGGCTAGTGAGGATAGAATGTCTTTTCTCATACAAATGCTTAACATTTTAGTGAGCCATAACTATGACTTTTCTAAAATTGAAATGTAACTTAGCTAGTCCAGGATTAATTATATATGTAAAGTAAATTATTGTTATATTATACATTGTAAAGCGCTTAGGACAAGTAGTGATTTTGCGCTCTAGAAATAAATTATTATTATTATTATTATTATTATTATTATAATGTATGAAATGTTGTTTTGATGTTAATAATAATTGTCTTCTTTATCCAGATACACTTTTTTATTGACCTGATCAGTACAATGGCTACACACGGAAATGAAGATGAAAGTGCCTCACTTATCTCTGGTACCGATAGCAGCAGTCGTGGGGCCAGAACTAGCTCTGATCGCTCCACAGGACGTGGACAGAAACTGCTGGTTACCCTGTGCATTCTTGTTACTGAATTGTGTGAGCGTCTGACATTCTATGGACTGACAGCAAATCTACTGTTGTTTTCCAGTAGTGAGTTGAATCTTGAGCCACCGTGGCCATCAACTATTAATTATCTTTTTACAGGTTGGTGCATAATATTTCTGTAAATTTATAAGTAATGTTTACTACATGAGCGGAAGTGTTGTATCGACATATACAATCATGAGGCGAAGGCGAGGGAATGTACATGTATAGTGCCGATACAATACGGACACGAATGTAGTAAACAACTTGTGAAATTCACATTCACATGTAAATTAGATACAACCACTCGTGAGTTGTATCTGGAATGCAAATAAGATACAACCACTCGTGAGTTGTATTAAGATTGTATCGACCTATACAGCTGGGTAATCATGTGATTGGAATGGCTCATTTCTATTTGTTAGTACCCTTATGAAATATTAATGAATTTTACAACATTTATTACAATGCTTTGAGAGACTCCAATCTGCTTCAAGTGCTTCCATAACAATCAAAATAGCTCAAAGGATTCCTCCCAAGAATAAGCATTATATTAACGTTTTACAACAAAACCTCAAAAGAAACCCTCTTGGTTTGGAATGCACATATGCTTGTGCACATGCAAATGATGCAAGGTATTATGCACGGTTGTAATGCAATTATATTAGGAAATCACTATAAGATCATGATTGCAAATTCGAGTTCATTGCTCAATTAAATCTGTCCTCAGAAAAACTTAACAGCATCTGTTTTCAGTTGAGGGACTCTCTCTTGTCAAGCACCCGCGGTATGCCGAAACATAATAAAAAATTGCATACATTTATATATGTTTATTACTTGTTGTGCATTGTATGTTCATTTATTTAATTTTTGTTTATATTTAGTGAATATAAACTGGTACATGTATGTTGTAGCTGTCAAATGTTTCTTTGGTTTGAAAATTTTCATTCCTAATTGATTTTTATTTCCCTTTGTTCCAGATTCATTCTCTCAATCTGAGACAAAAGGTTTAACAATCGTCAAACTGGTTTGAAAATTTCCAAACCATAGAAAAATGTGATCCGCAAACCATGTATATTTATTTATATAAATGTATTTAACACAGTTTTTGATGTAAAATTACGTAAACATAATTAATAGATAAAGAGCAACCTGACTAAACTTTCTTGTAGGAACATGCTACCTCATTCCTTTGTTCGGTGGATGGCTCGCCGATGCCCACATGGGGCGGTACAACACGATTTATGGCAGTGCGTTGATTTATGTTGTTGGAACTCTTCTACTAGCTGCAGTTTCCATACAAAATGACAAGCTTCAAAGCTTATTCCATGATAATATTGTTCATAATGAGACATGGAGATTGGTGTATTTTGTGATTGCTCTTGTAATGATTGCCTTTGGTACTGGAGGAATCAAAGCTAATGTGTCACCATTTGGAGCTGATCAGGTTCAAAAACAGGGACCAAGAGCCGTTCAGGCATTCTTTAACTGGTTTTACTGGTTTATTAACATTGGATCATTGATAGCTTTTACAGCGGTCGTGTATGTACAGCAAAAGAATGTATTTTATGGTTATTTTATCACAGCTGGCACAATGTTTCTTGCTGTAATTACCTTTGTTGCTGGTCGTAATAAATACTTAAAAAAACCACCAGGTGGCAGTCAACTCACTGAAACTGTACAGAGTGTGTGTGCGCTCACGTGACCCTTGAATTACCGTCCGCCATGTTGGAGGACCACTTTGATGGGTTTTCCCTGTGTTTACCTTCTAGAGAGCTGGCAGTGCGAGCGTTTTGAAATCATAACTCTCGTTTCCTTAACGTTGTGAATTAAAATAGAAAAGGTAGCTAATGTACAGTGCTTTTTTGTCATTTGTGCTAATTATCCCAAAACCCCTTTTCTTTCTATACTAGGGCCGAATTCGACTTGCCGATTTGCCGGCCCAATTTTTTTAAAACCTTGAAAACATTATCACAGAGTAGAAAATCAGCCACACTTATAAAATCGGTTTTACGTCAACAATATTATTTTCTTATAAAATGGAATCATTTTCATGCTCTCGACAAATCGTACAAAATATCAGTCTTGTAGTGTCTCTTTAGCTGCAGTTTGTCGGTTCCTTGATTGCACGCTGCAATTTGTCTGCACGAAATTTTGTTTCGAAGTGGTTCTGTGGGAAACTTGTTCCCTGGGTGCTTACTATTTGGCCAAGAAAACCGGCATTTTCGGTTGGAAAGCAAAAGGTACGGTTGATTTTCAGGGAATTTGGGTTGAACTAGTGGAAAAGCTTCAGCGATTAGTAGCGTGAGCCCGGCAGCCGGGCACGGTCTTCAAAGAACTTCAAAGGAGTCTTCAAAAATGCCTCAGAAATTCTCACAATGAATTTTCACGAAAAGCTTCATTTAAACTTCCTAAGAGTATTCTATCTTTGTTTAGAAATGCCAAGCGCTTAGAAAAGTTATTTTGGTTTTGTAGTTGACGAATTCTTCGAGCTTGTTCATACTATAAAATCGCTGTGTTCTCGACACTTAGAAAATCTGAGTGTCGAGAACATAGCGATTTTATAGTATGCACAAGCTCGGAGAATTCGTCAACTACAAAACTAAAATAATTTTTCGAAGCGCTTGGCATTTCCAAACAAAGATAGAATACTCACAGGATGTTTCTGAATGAGGCCTTCGAGATTTTAGCATATTTGACAGCATCAGAGGCTCAAGTTATGTTGTTTCAGTCACCATTTTGATTACGACAGTCCTCCAACATGGCCGCCGGTAAGTTTGTGACGTCATCCGCACACACACTATAATCTGGTTTCCGGTTGAATGAGTGTTGAATGAGTGTACCCAGTATTTAATCTACAATCGGCAACAAAATTGTTGAGACAATGTGGTTTAAGGGGGGTTGTTTTAGGAAAATAACAAACCCGAACCCCCATCCCCTTCCTCCCAGCCAAATAGAACTTTGCGTCTGTTGTTGCGCACAGACTACCTGACCAACGGTACAACATTGGATAGGGGGTGAGAGTGTAGCCGTATGGTAGAAGTTTATAGAAAAGGTAGGAAAAGTCGTTTTGGACAAAGTGTGTCAACTTATTTTGACACTTATTGTCTATGTGGGGATCTGGATTTTTGAGGGCATTTTAGGAGAAGTCAGATCTTGGTGACATGTTTAACTTCTTTGATTTTGTTGGTTGTTTCAAGGGCAGGCAACTATGTGATTGTAGGTAAGCCACCCCTAACCCCAGCACAAAGTTAACTCTAGCACCAAGTTAACCATTCACACCACGGCTACATGAATCTTTGTACTGGGCATACTTAGATTAATACTGGTTTAACACATTTGACCTACATGTATAATGAATACTGATTCAACCTGAGAACGGATAATACCTGCAACACTTGCACTTTGATTGATCAATACTACCTCTCAAACTACTGCCCAGTCATTGTTGAACACGTAATCATCATCATCATCATGACATAATAGGTTACCATAGTTGCACAGTCACTGTGCTTGTTTTTAGTTATAAGCACTAAAAGCTAACATTAACAGTCTATTTTTAAAACAGGTTATTACAATGGTAACCTGTTATATCATAAAAGAGACCAAAACTTGTTCACCAATAACATGCATTGAGGATTTCTTTGATATGCTGTAGCAAGTATAAGTGATAGAAAATGCTTGTGGAAGCTATTGCAAGCCACATGGTGTGTAACAAATGAAAGTCTGGATTACTACTTAAAAGTCCAAAGTCTAGCAAAGGTCTAGAGGTTTGCAATGGGTTAGGAGAGTCTGGATTTAAAAGACTACAGTCTAGCAAAGGTCGTGGGCTAAGAACTAAAGGTCGCGAGTCAGGAAGGCGGTGTCACTAAAGATGTTTGATCTGCTGCAGGTCCCGAAACAGCATTCTTTGT
Source organism: Dendrophyllia cribrosa (assembly GCA_024195265.1). Classification (NCBI taxonomy): domain Eukaryota; kingdom Metazoa; phylum Cnidaria; class Anthozoa; order Scleractinia; family Dendrophylliidae; genus Dendrophyllia; species Dendrophyllia cribrosa. Next base: position 1,686,891 of record JAJLRJ010000002.1, on the reverse strand, counting down.
GGGACAATCAGTAGAAAATTCCGAATGCTTGGCGATCACACAAGAAATTACAAGTCCATTATTTAGCATAAATATGCTGGAGCCACTTTGTCTTGTTCTGAATAGTGCCATAGTGATCCTTCATGTGTGTACATTTTCCATTCTGAAAGTCCCAACAAAACAAGATGGCCACCCCAGAACAACTCATGTTCGCAAATCCTGTCGAAGTCATAGAGTTGCGAAGAAGTTCTAAGTTGGAAAAGGAATCTCCCCACCGCGCACGACCACATTCGATTTCGAAAAGAAAGGAGGAATGAAACTCGCAAACAGCCGGCCGGGTAAACTGCGTAATGAGATTCATTAAACCAATGAAGTGCTTGAGTTGTGGGTTCCATTCCATCCCTGAGATCGAAGGTAGTTTAATAATAGAGGCGTAACCCATGGAAAACTAAGTAATGGTTAGCTCATCATATCCTTTGTTGTTGGACACGTATGCCAAGCTGAACTGGCTGTGGGGCCATAGTTGGGGAAAGACTACCCGACTGGTAATTTCATGGTTTTCCCAGACTTCAAACGTGGCTTACCCCGTGCCCCGCAAGTGGGTGGATTCTCCTCATCCTCTGAATCGCTTGAAAAAAATTCCAGGCGCTTCATTTCTTCAGAAACTGGAGCAGTAAGAGCAGTGTTTAATCGAAGGGCCTTGATGTTCAGCTGAGGCTGTTGAGTGGATTTCTGCTTGCTCTGTTTCTGCAACTGTGCGTTCCGTTGCTGAAGGGCGTGTAGCTCAGCTTTCAATCCAGCCACCTCCGTCTCGTGTTCTAGAGCATCGTTTTCGGCTCTCGCACTTGCAATAGCGGCAGATAGTGCACTATGTTGTCTTGAGGAGGCCCCACAGTTGTCTGTCCCCAATGAATACTCGAGGTCTGAACCTGGTTTGATGTAGGCAGAGCTGGTGCCGGCAGTGGCTGATCCTGAAAACTGTTGAGAAACCCAATCATTCTCGTCGTCAATATCCTGCCCTCCCAGCATCGCCACAGTCATGAGGAACACGTTCTCGCAAATTATAAGACATCGCAAAGGCTAAGACAGAAAGCTAAAAATGATAAAAACTAACCGATAAAGCAACGCCTAAGAACAATATAGTGAATAAGCAACGCTATCCAATCTAGATGCACATGCTAGAGTGTAACTTAAGCTAACAGACACGTGAGCTGAAAGGGACCTTTAGCAATTGGGAAATTACCTGTTGTGAAAGGGCCTTCCTAAACAAAACCATTTCTTTGATGTACTGTCAGTAGTATCAACTGTAGTTTTTATCTATCAAAGTATATGTACATGTAAGTGATAGAAAATGCTGGAAGCTATTGCGAGTCACCTTAAGCAAGTCAGTTTTTTGTTCTCTAAAAAGCCTTTCAAACAAAAACACCCTTGAACTTATGCATTTGTGGTCATCTCCTCTCTTTGTATTCAGTTGTCCATGACCACGTGACACTATGATTTTAGATATGGAGGATCACATTTTATTTTATGATTCAGTGTCTGTTTTGCAGAAATAATGCCTTGACCAGTATCAGGGGTGTCATTAAGTTTTGAAGTAGGTGGCTGATTGAATAGACTGTAGGCGGGTGATGATACATGCGCGGCTGTGCGCATATCCAAGCTCCAAAGGCTCGTAGCCAGAGCTCATACTTGTAGTAGCTGGGGGAAATCCCTGGCCCCCGGCACTTAATGACACCACCGAATATAGTCATGTAATTAAAATGGGCCAGCTGCAAAGACCGATAAACTAATAAACCATGATATTATGATAAACACAAATAAAAATTGTCTTCTTTTTCAGATGCAGACCACATTCCTCGTACAAGCTACCTACATGAAACTTGAACTTGACAAATTTACCATTCCAGCAGCTTCCCTGTCAATTTTTGATGTCGTTGCTGTCCTTATATTCATTCCAATAATGGATCATGTTGTATATCCTCTGGTTCAGTACTGCGGCATTCAGTTCACTCCACTGCGCAGGATTGGTGTTGGAATGCTGTTAGCTGCTGCTTCTGTGTGTGTAGCAGGTGTGATTGAAATGAAGCGAAGGAATGTATGGGAGCATGGAGGAGTTTACCTTCAGAACGTATTTGATAAACCTCGCAATGCTTCAAATCTGAATATCTTTTGGCAAGTCCCACAGTTTGTGTTAATTGGTTCCAGTGAAGTGTTGACAAGTATCACAGGTGTGAACATCAGTAATATTTTTGTCTAAAACATATTAATTAGCTGATGATAAGGGTGTGGCAGCACCAAGAAAAATACATCATTAATCTTAATAATTGTCAAAGTATCAGTTAGGTGATGATAAACAAAATAATGCTGTAGGGACTAGTAGATGATTTAAACTTTTGTCCAACATTTTGTGACTGCCGTCCAGAGGCAAACTTTGAATTCTGATTTTAAGTCCATGGATAAAATCATACATGCCATTTTGTGTACTATTTAATTGTAACCATTTTAATGGCAGTTCTGATCTCCAGCTGCAGTTCATCCTTTTGGCAATTTTTTTTTTAGTATAATTATTAATAGGAAATGAAATTTGGTATTTTTCATGATTTAGGCCATTCTTGGCAGTGAAGCCCTGGTAAATTGGTAGATACAGCTTTCCTGGTTTGTTTGATATACATGCTGTTGTCTTTTCTTGTGTGAATTTATGAAAATATGTTAATGTATTTACTAGTTATGCAATGGTTTGTGAGGGGTATGCCATGAAATATCCCAGAAGCATGTCATAACATGGGAAAGCATTTAACAACAACAAACAACCACAACTATTAATTTTTATCCCATGACTTTATAAATTTGGTACCATCGAAGGTCTTCTAAAAAATATTTTTCAAAAATTTTGAGATATTGTTACAATGCTATGCTCATCTCAGCCATGGCCGCACGTTATTATTATTTTTTTATTTTTTAGTTGGGATGTATAACAAAACACTTAATGACTGCCCACATGGGAAAGGGAGGGTTTTGTTTGCCTTCTGTCAGTGAAAGCAAGTTTTCAGCTTGGCACAGGGCACTGTGTCAAAGTAAAAGCAAAGCTGAACAAATCAAGATTTTTGAATTTCATTTTCAAGATTATTGCTACGGAACGAGCGTAGCGAGTGAGCAGCAACATAATCAGGATTTAAGAGAAATATGGGTTTACCTCGGTGTAAGAACCTTTGACTTTTTCTTTTGTTTTTTACCTTTGTAGTATTGCATTCCCAGTTGACTCTATTGTTTTATGCCTTTTGTTTTCTTTGTTTTACGTCACTCGTGAATTTGACAGGTTCTTACACCGAGGATGAGCCAGAAATATATGAGAAAAATTATTGCTGCGGAACGAGCGTAGCGAGTGAGCAGCAACATAATCAGGATTTAAGAGAAATATATGAGAAAAAAATATAAGCTACGAAAAATCTCGATTTGATCGCTTTTTACCAGAATTCACTGCGCCACGCACACATTTTGGGCCAGAATTCACTGCGCCACGCACACATTTTGGGCCAGAATTCACTGCGTCACGAACAATAGCCTCGCTTGCTGCTTCAAGCTGTTGGCTGCGAGATTTGTAATATTTTGGTCCAACATGTGCCAGTCGTAATCGGAACTGAAGTGTCGAAGACTACCGCGAGTTGAGCGAGGACTGTGAGGCATGGTGATAGGACCGTTGGATAGCAAAGATTTTCGAAGATTGTACGGAATAAAAGACAAATTTATTTTGAAATCACTCCGACAGCGGTCGATGAGACTGAGCTGAACGCGTGGGGACGCGAAACCTGAGCTGAGCGCGTGGAGACGCGAATACGATACGGCTAGCTAGTAACGTAACATAATTATTCATTATCAATAATTAAGTTAAACCTAAATTTTCACACCTTCCTCATGGTGAACGCGTCCTTTGCTCAACAATATTCTACAGACATTGCAAGAACTTGATGCGTGAATTACAAAACAAAATTAGTCTTATCAGCTGGAGTTTTCGTCGATTCATCCGGGTTACATTTGCTTTGCTTTCCCTCAATAAACGAAAGAGAAAATTCTGTAATACCAGCGAGGCGATAAAACAGCATTATTACAACAAATTTACCGCAGCAATTACTATCTTTTGGATACACTAGTATAAGCTACGAAAAATCTCGATTTGATCGCTTTTTACCAGAATTCACTGCGCCACGCACACATTTTGGGCCAGAATTCACTGCGCCACGAACAATAGCCTCGCTTGCTGCTTCAAGCTGTTGGCTGCGAGATTTGTAATATTTTGGTCCAACATGTGCCAGTCGTAATCGGAACTGAAGTGTCGAAGACTACCGCGAGTTGAGCGAGGACTGTGAGGCATGGTGATAGGACCGTTGGATAGCAAAGATTTTCGAAGATTGTACGGAATAAAAGACAAATTTATTTTGAAATCACTCCGACAGCGGTCGATGAGACTGAGCTGAGCGCGTGGGGACGCGAAACCTGAGCTGAATTTTCACACCTTCCTCGTGGTGAACGCGTCCTTTGCTCAACAATATTCTACAGACATTGCAAGAACTTGATGCGTGAATTACAAAACAAAATTAGTCTTATCAGCTGGAGTTTTCGTCGATTCATCCGGGTTACATTTGCTTTGCTTTCCCTCAAAAAACGAAAGAGAAAATTCTGTAATACCAGCGAGGCGATAAAACAGCATTATTACAACAAATTTACCGCAGCAATTACTATCTTTTGAATACACTAGTATTAATAATAAATATGCTGCTTTCTTTTTGCTAAATGCTCACTGATCAACTCAAAACAATTTTAATGATTTTCTCTTCTTTTCTGTGCAGGACTAGAGTTTGCTTATTCTCAAGCTCCTAAACACATGAAAGGACTTGTAATGGGTGCTTTTCTTGTCACAAGTGGCCTTGGAAGCTATGTCGCCATTCTTCTTGTCCTCATAGTTCGTTCAGCTAGCAACAACAAATGGTATCCAAGCGACAATCCCAATGAAGGAAAACTGGAATATTTCTTTTTCCTGTTAGCTGGACTGATGATGGTCAATTTTGTCGTTTTTCTTTTTATTGCTTCCTCGTATAAATATAAGACGGCACCTAAAAGGGAAGAAATTATACCAGACAACAGCGACACAGTCCACACTTAATTGCAAAACTTAACGTGAAGTAGATAATTCGCCACTCCAGAAACTGTGGTGAGACTGGCCACCAGCTACATGACCTATGATTGGTTAGTGGTTGCTGGGGTGGACCGCAAACGATAATGCTGCTAACAACATACGTGGGATCTACAAGAGACCTGATCAGTCAACCCTACTTTATCGGTTTTGGTGTCTCGCAAAAAATACTTTTTTACGTAGTCAGATCGGCCTTGCAGTTTATCGTATGCTTGTTCATTCATTTTTTTAGCTGATTAGGTCTCTTGTAGATCCTACGTATGTTGTTAGCAGCATTGTTTCGGTCCTTTGCAGTTTTTACATTTTTTGGATTCCCCGAAAGCCTAGTCGAAAGCTGGTGCGCAGTCTCCCTGAAGTTTCTGGAGTGGCGAATTCACGTGTAGTTGATTGAATAGGACAGCGACAATGCATATCATGTAAGTACAGCTGTTTATCCAGCTGTTAGGTGACCATCCAGCGTCATGTAGGCCCTGTTATGCAAATCATAGACCACAAATCAGTCTGTATTTTGTCTTAGCTGATTTGTGGTACCTGCCAACCTGATAACAAAATACATGGATTAAGTGTAAAGTTGAGAACGAGGGTAAGAGGTTAACTTGTGATATTTCTGCTTTCTCTGCTTTACTCTGGAGCTCTCCTTTTTAGCAGTCTATGCAAGGCATGGCAAGTTTAAAGTCGCACTTGGTCACGGTAGGTTGGAGATTAATCGTTGGTCCTTTGAAGTTCGGAGATCATGTGACGTACAGTTCACTTAATTCCCTAAATATTATGGACTGTAACTTTAAAAATACCAGAAATGAAAAGAGCATTACGAAATAAGCAACTTGGCCATCATAAGGCCCACATTTGGCCATCATTAGGTCATCATAAGGCCATCATAAGGCCATCGTAACGCCCACAAGCTGCAGTAGAACTTTTGTGCTGCATTTAGGGTACAGTGCATTAGTATAATCGCGTTCGAAGAGCGCAATCCTAATTTCGTGTTGGTTGTCCTGTGATTTATGTGCAGTAAAATTTAAGATTTTTTGGTGGCCGGTCTTCAAAATGGCCGCCCCTATTGTTTTTTCAGGGGCTCATTTCCGCCGGAAATTCCTTCGAACGCGTTTCCATAATCTGTGATTACTGCTGTTATATATATTAATTGTCTGGTTTTCAAAGTCCGATAATTTTTACTGGTTTTAATGAATTTTATACTATACGCAAAACAAATTTTATTGAAGCTTTATAATAATTTTTTTTTACAATTGGAGAATGAATAATAATTATCAATGTGTAATAAAGTGTATTATTGTTTGTCTCTCGATGTAGTCAATTTGGATGTAGATCGCGACGTTTCGACAGCTTACAGCTAATCTTCATCAGGCGATGAGATCGTTTGATAACGCGTCACCATTACAGTATCACGATGATCCTCATTATTCCGGTTAGAAGCTGTTCTCGGTAATAAGTTCGTGTTCCAGTACACCAAATTGAAAATCAATAACAATGTTGTCCCCTAAACCACCACCAATCCTAACCACCCGTCATGGAACATCACTACACATCATCGCACGTTGCTAGACCTAATCAACTTGCCTAGAAATCATCTAATGGAACTAGACATCATCCAACATCACTAGGCATCATACAGGATACTGGAACACGAACTTATTCCCCTGTTCTCGCTGCGGTCCGCTGTAGTACCGTTCTCCTGTTGTTGTTTTTCTTCACCGCTGGCATCTAAATCTAAATTGATAACTGTATCAATCTCCCATGCGGGATATATATGATACAGGAGTATGATCAGCGGTCTTAGTCATAATAGTGACTAGTGTTAATAATCCTCGAAATGTTTAAATTAGATAGACCATCTTTAAATGACTGGGTTGAGGTTGCACAGCGCAAAGTTAGTGGTAATGAGTTCCATTCAGGGATTGTGCGTGGAAAAAAGGAAGATCTGTAACAGTTGGTATTTGATTGTAGTCGAAGATATGACAGTTGAGAAGTATGACGTGATTGGCGACCACTTGACAGGAGGGGTGAAGTGGAGATATCAACAACACCGTGGACAATTTTGTACATAAACGTCAGTCGGGCTAACGCCCTACGCTCCTCAAGCGTTTGCCAACCTATGTTACTAATCATGTTCGTTACGCTTGACTCTCTGCGGTAGTCCCCACTAACAAAACGAGCTGCTCGTCGTTGTACCTTCTCAAGTGATAAAATGTCACCCTTCTCGTAAGGATCCCAAATCTGGCTACAGTATTCAAGCTGCGGTCTTGCCAGGGTCTTATAGGCAATGTTCTTAATATATGGTGAACATGATCTCAAATTACGGCCGGTAAGCCAAGAGTCCTATTCGCTTTAGTGGTAATTGAGTTGATATGGTGACTCCAGTTTAAATCGTTAGACAAATCAACTCCTAAATATTTCTGTTTGGATGATATCTCTAGGGGTGTGTCTTGTAAGTAGTATAAAGTTCCTATAGATTGTTTCTTGCGAGACATGTGAGCATCCACGCTACAAGAATTTACATTCTGTTATCCCTGTCGATGAAGATAGGGTGAAGTCTTATGTGGATTCTGGACACGTGTACCAATGTGACAGACAAAAACTTATCACTTGATAAGCTTCTGTCGAGACCCACCGGCCCGACCTAACTTAGTCAATACTGAGTAATTTATAATATGACCAATTTCGAGACAAAATTGTTTCAAATTTTAAAACGATTTTATAAAAAAAGCAAGGCTGATAAACAACACGGAAACGACTATATTTGTAAAATATCCAATATTTCGAAGGGCACAGCCTTTCTTCTTCAGGGCCTTTCGAAGTATTGGATATTTTACAAACATAGTCGTTTCCGTACTGTTTATCAGCCTTGCTTTTTTTATCAAATCGTTTCATTATTTTATAGCTGATTAGATCCTTTACCACAGGATCCGGTGCTTCTATTTCGTTACGGTGGTCCGTTGCAAATACAGTCCCTGTTTTCAAATTTTAACACGCGAGGCCGTACGCTTTTTGTTTTCCGGCCCCGCTCGCGCAAATGCGTACGGCCCGTGGGTATTTTGTAAATAGCTTCGAAAAGAACGCGCGCGGGAACCGTAAGGGCCATATGATAATAAGAACTATAAGACAAAATTATTTTGATTCTCCACTTCAACCTTCCCACTTTGCCTCAGATTTCGCTTCGTTTTGACGTGACTTGGATCGAGCCAACCGGCCTCGGACATCGCGTGACTCGTATGTGGTACCGGGATTAATAGAGGCCAATTACATCATAGGGAGCCCAGGCTCACAACAGGACTACTCAACGACAAACATAAGGATTTATATGGGATTTTATCACGAGTTTGATAAAATATCAAAATTATAAATAAACAACCATTAAAATATTTATACTTCATTTTTACAACAACAACCTCCAGCCAAAAACGTTGATGCAAAAGTTAGCTCTGGCCCTGGCTGGCTATCATCCCGGCTAACGGCGAGCCAGTGAACGTAACCAGGCCAGTCCGGGCTCACGAAATCGGACCCTTCACCCTGTGGAGACATGTAGTGTAGTTCTAACTTTTGAGTCTGTCAACGAAATCCTATGGTGTGACCATTCAAATGAAACCTCTTTGGCAGTACTTTTGCATGGTAACATTTGTTTTTCATTGGAAAAATAAATTTGGGATTTTTCTTGAAGTTTGATTTTTGGTAGTCTTAGGAGATATTAAAACATGGTTTTACGCGCGACACAAGCGCAAAAAAAAAAAGAGTTAGGCGTCAAGCGGAAAACGAACATCTTGTAAGCAAAAGCGCAAGAACAAGAAAACTGATTAATATTTTAGTTGTGCAACCGTGAGAGTACACGACTCCGAAAAAGTACTGCTGTGAGCTTGGTCATCGCGTGACTTGAATGGGACACTTGATATCACATATCGTGTTACTCGAATAGGATACCGTGATCTGAGTCATCGCGTGACAATGATTTGATATCACATATCGTGTGCATGTGACTCGTGAGGCATCGCGTGACTGTGACTTGAATGGGAGACTTGATACCACATATCGTGTGAAAGTTAATCTCAGACATCATGTGACTTGGATAAGACATACGACCTCACAACACATCTTGTTTTTTACGTATAGCAAACTGAACATGCTATTAGTTCATTTGATCACCTCTTCCGTTCTTATTCTGACGGCGTCTAACAGTAAGTTTGTATCAGATGTTATCAGGCTAGCTAAACTAGTGGTTTAAAAACATAACGCTAAATTAGTAATAATCTGTAAGCTAAGCCGCGGAAATTCGAGGTTGTTGTTATTGCCATCAGATAAAATAGAGATTTCTTTTTTACTAAAAATGTTCAAAATATTAAATCGAATGTCATTATGCTACTTTAAATTTTAAATTATCGTTCATAAATTAAAAAACTTCTATCTTGCGGCTTTGCTCTTTCAGGTCGAAGCAGGGAGACATGATGTGACTTGTCTAATTAACTGACTCATAGGTCATACAGCTATTTACAAATTATTTTGTTAATCAAGTCATGCTGTCTGCTTTAAGATTCCCAGGCTTTTGTCTTTTGTCTCCTAATTAATGCGGTTTTAATGAAACTAACGCTTTAATACTAAGTCTAATGTTGTTTGCTTCTAAATTTTCCCACTGAAAAGTTTGGAAATTTGTTCGTTATTTGAAAGTGAAGACAATTTTATAACTTTTTTTACATAACGTCACATAAGACCAGCGTTACTGACAGAGCGTTAACAAATTAAAACCGGGAGGGACTAGGACTTTTAATTTGTCCTTATCATTAAGTAATATAGTCGAACTCTGCTTACGGACACCTCCATAATACGGACACCTCTCTATTATATGGACAGTTCTTTTGTTCCCTGAGGATCCAAAATGCATACAATATGGCCTTACCTCTATATAATACGGACACCCCCATTATACGGACACCTCTCTATTATATGGACAGTTCTCTTGGTCCCGAAAATATAGATATAGTGCTGATGGTTAAATTCAATGTTAATTTGACATTTTATCATATCGTAACCAAACAGCATTAAAAGAGACAGTCAAGTGTCCAAAAAACGAAATTTTGTTTACTTCATTTCCATGTTTTATCACCAAATATACAACTTACTTGTAATCGAGTGCGTTCCATGCCGGGAGTCTGTGACGAGAACGAAAGCGAGGCCTGGAGTGGGTAACAGTTTCCGGCCGAGAGGTGCCCCTGAAAAATGTGCGGGGCGGCTAATTTGGAGTTGACCAAAATCTAAAAAGAAAGCTTGCCTTCACGAGATCAGGAAGCGTTCTCCTATATCGTCGAACACAATTAATAGGATAAAAAGGTTCTATAGCGCAAAACAGTAGCAGTATTGTGGAGAACAAGGACAGGATTACACGGATGAAAATGGATTACAGTTCATCAAATTTATTTTCGTGACAGGCGGTCAAGAAATAATAAATTGCCATTCTGGTGGAATTTTGAGGGTTTTTTAAGCCGTCTTTCATCACTTTGGCGATTTTGTCTTGCTATTTTAAGATCGTAAAGCAAGCTTAAAGCAAGCTCCTGGCCATAAACACGAAAACACAATAGTTTATAACAACAAGACATAACTGACATAACATAATATTTTATTCAAGATGATGTGGCAAAGTAAATGTACAAAAACATCTTGAAAAGGAAAAACACTGAAGAGGTTGGCCCTATTAAGTTTCCCTAACAAAAAGATAAAACAGGCATGAGCTATGTACAATATGAAATATATAAAAATAGAACATTTCAAAATCTATGTACATTAAAGTAATAGTACAGTACACATTACGCGCGCTTCCGAAGTGTAATAGGACAGTTGCACTTGAATGTGTTCCTTTTTTCAGGGATCTATAGTCTCGAAAAGGAACTGTTGTCCCTTTTGCCAACGTTTTAACCATCATCATTTTTTCTCACAATTTGTTATAGATATGATTAATTGGTAACGGGATTTCGTGTCGTCCAAGTCTGTGTGTAATTTAAAGAAGTCAATAGAATCTAAATAAAAATGGAATAAACTTCAATCTACTTTTCGTAAAAAAACAATCGGCTCTCTTGTCCGCTTAAACAGTTGTAACGTGTGTTATTAGGATATGCCGGTTACAATTTATCTCTCAATTGCAATAGCGCTATTGTCCCCTTACATAAAAAGATGCACGTCAGTATATATAATCTATTCACCACTTTCTTCTTTTTTATTTTAGCTTTTTGTTTCGCCTCAAACAACTGGTATGTTTCTAAAGCAAAGGGCACCCAGGCTACTGCTGATTGCAACTCGCCCCAGCGCTCCTGCAAATCTTTGGCTGATGTGTTATCTCTGGTGAACTGGGGCGACAAGATATACCTTGACGGAACAAATACCAAGCAAAATCCCTACGCGTGCTCTGCTTTGACATCAGGACATCTACGTACTAGTTTGAATACAAGCCTTTCTCTCATTGGTCAAAATGGCCCTGCGTACTTAGAATGTCCGAGTGGTATATTTTTCACTGGAAAATTTATTGAAGTATATTTCTTCGGCTTGACATTTTACTCGACACCGCTGTCATTTTATTTCTGTTCCGCGTTCATCAAAAAGAGCGTGTTCACTGTCTCTCAAGCGGCGAGTAATCAAAACATCAGCCCTCAGTCAAGTGATGGCTTGCTTAAGTTTCATTCAATGACAAATTTAACTATTGCTGAAAGCGTTTTTATGGAGAACGCTAAGATTTGGGTGAATGGCGGACATTTTGTCTCCTTAACTGAGTGTCGCCTTCATAACAATACGGGAATGGCTGCGACAATAATTCCATCCCCACGGGGAACAGTTAAAGTGGATGACTGCGAATTTATAAACAACCAGGGAGCTTTAAAAGTCACTCAAATCAAGAACACCACGCTGTGTCTCACAAACAACCTCTTTTCTCAAAACACCGATAAAGCCTCGCTGGTTTTAGAACTCGTCTCATTTTCAGTAGCCATGATACAAAATATAACCGTTGAAAAAACTGTGATAATCAGCAATAATTTCCGCAAATCCGCTGCAGTATACATTGCTATGCAAAAAGGAGGTAATAATAGTGTAAATATTAGTGATTCAAACTTCAAAGCCAACACATATACCGCGGGGGGAGTGGGTGCTGTTATCATTGACAACGAACCCGACTTGATGACGTCAGAAGGCTGCAAAGACCTGTTCAACGAAAGCGTTGATGCTTACTCAGTTTTCAGTTACACGAATCGAATACATTTCACAAATTCTGTTTTTAAGCATAACGTCGGAAAGTACTCGGGGGCGCTATTGATATTTAATGGCCTGACTACATTCACCAACTGTACTTTCATTGACAACTTTGCTGAATTTCGAGCGGGTCATCTAAGCATTGGCGGAGGGTCGGGCGGTGTTAAAATCTCTAACTGCACATTTCGACAAGAGAAAGGAACTTCGCCTCTTTTATCTGGACAGAGTAACAGCAGTCAGTCTTTCTTATACAGCGGCACTGCAGGAACTCTGGTTGTGGAAGACACGCTGATGGATTTCATGCCCGCTCTGAACGAAGTGTATCTTGTAGAAGTTGTTAATGGAGGACACGTGGTCTTTGCCAACAGTTCATCCATGCTGTGTCCTGTTGGAGGCCGGTTATACGTGGATAACTACTCACACGGAATTGTCACCAGATCATCCCTGCAGAGTGAGGATAGCTGCGCTTTAGATGTCAAGATGTACAGTATATATTGTGAAAGTTGTCCCGTCGGGTTTTATAGCCTACAGCGCGGACTTTTAAACGGTACTCATGTGAAGAAAGATTTCAAATGCCTCCCTTGCCCCTTTGGAGCAGATTGTTCGTCGACGAGTAATATTGTAAATCGCCAGCACTTTTGGGGTTCGTTAGTGAAGCAAGAGCCTCCAACATTGCAATTTTACATCTGTCCTCTCGACTATTGTAATACGCCCAAGGATTCTGAGCCTTCAGTTTTTAATGGTTGCCATGGTCACCGTTCTGGTGTTCTCTGCGGCGCATGCGCTGAAGGATATAGCGAGACACTCTTTTCCACTGAGTGCATGCGCAATGAAGACTGCAACGACACGTGGTTTTGGCCAGCGGCAATTTTGTACACTATGTTCGTGGCTATTTTCTTTGTAACCAAGCCTCCTATTGTTCCCTTTCTGGTGTCACATATCTTGTGGTTTAAGAAGTCTAAAAGCGAAGGATGCTTAAATGAGGAAAGTTTGGAAGAAAGTAAGCTTACAGAGAAAGACAGTAATAAAAAAACGTCGGCAGATGAGGGTTATCTTAAAGTCGTATTTTACTTTTATCAAGTTGCAAATCTGCTGTTTACATCTACGACGGGACAAACAATTGAAGGCCACTTTTTAGTTCCCTTCATGGCCATTTTTAATTTTCAAGTGCGCACATCTTCACGCGGCTTTGGCTGTCCATTCCCAGGACTAACAGTCGTCACTAAAGAGTTATTTTCAATATCCGGGGTTCTTGTTGTAGTGCTGTGTGTGTTCTTGATTTACGGTGCTCGGCAACTGTGGGCCAAGATGCATCGATACCGTCATCCATCGCTCGCACCTCATCTATCCGCAGCGACAGAAGTGGTTCTACTTGGATACGCGTCCTTAGCAACGAGCGCGTTTAAACTCCTCACTATGCAACGAATAGGGCCTGAAAATAAGCTTCGCCTGTTTTTTGATGGTAACATAGTGCTTTTTACTTGGTGGCAGTATATCTTGCTTGCTTTCGTCATCGTTTACGTCATACCATTTGTTGGCCTTCTGTTCTGGGGAGCCAATTGGCTGAACGAAAAATGCATCACAGCCCGAGAATTTCTCATCGCCTCTGTTGTTCCCCTGCCCTTCCTGTTCTACTGGGCCATTTCGCGAAGAAAGCGAAATTGTGACTCCAATGAAAGACTGCAACAGGATGAAGAGCGCGTAGCAGTTATGAAAGTTCTTTACGGCCCGTTCCGACCGCCAAGTGCTGAGCAGAAAGGCACTCTTCACTGGGAGAGTGTTCTGATCTCTCGCCGCCTTATCTTAATTATTCTGTTTGCTTTTTTCAGCAATGCAAGTCTTCGACTTTTGCTGTCTACAATGGTTTGTGTTTTCGTAGCCATTCATCACGTCCTGTGGAATCCTTACAAGGACAACACAGCCAACAGATTGGAAACAGCGTCCCTTGTAACCCTGGTGATCTTTGGCCTGTTTAACACTGTGCACGCTACCTTCATAACATCCGGAGTGCGTTTCTGGGGTCCAATCAAAACATACGTCATCGCGTTAAACTGGATCCAAGCATGCCTGTTACTGCTACTACCGCTGGCATTAATAATAGCAGTAATCTTTGCCGTTTTGTCTCAAGTTGTTCGCGCTGTGTACGTATTAGGAATGCTGTTCCGCCCACATTTTTTCCATGCCAAACGGCCGAAGAGTTCTTCAGTGATTTCCAAGAGAAAATCTTTTGAAAACTCCAATAAAGATTCGCTGTTTTCCGATGCTGATCCTGTGGAATACCCGGATGAAGGTTCTGCGCGTGAAATGGCTGAAAGAACTTTATCTCGCCATGAGGGTATTTGTAATGATATTTGCGATGATGACGATGACGATAATGAACCGCAATAAAGACAATAGGACAATCACATGACTTTTGGAGGGCATATAGTTTATTTGTGGCCCGAGTAGCATCATTTGCGCTCGAGCGGAGCGAGTGTGCAAAAATGCTACGAGGGACACAAATAAACTATATGCCCGACAAAAGTCATGTGATTATCATTATTATCAATACACAAGGCCAAATCGTACAAATTCATTCAATAAGAAAAAAATGTTTAACAGAAACAGGGCCGTAAATGCGTTTGCAGCCCGTCAAATTCAATATCGCCCGCCACTCACGCGTGTTTTCTCGAAGGCAGTTTCTTATTTGGCCGCGTATATTGATAATAATTCCAGTTTAACAGACCTCTATAAACTATAAAGCGGCTGCTTCTTGATGTGGCAAAATCGACTAAATGAAGCTTGCAAATGTCTGCAAGTAGCATTTAATTTAGAGAATAGTTGAAAGAAGTAATTTTTCGCGCCCCATGTCTTCGCTTGCCTCCCGTGCTCTCGCCTACGCAGGCTGGTCACATTAAATTAAACGCAGACTGCAGACGGAGAACTTTTTTGGGGATTATAGCGTGTTGTTTGCAATTGGTGTTTTGCACGCTGGCCATGTTGGTGGTCAGAACAATGAAATTGTCATCCTTTGGGAATAAAACTCTATTTTTATGCAACGATTTCTATTGTTCTTGTGACACCCCAACATTTTTTTTTAATATTATATATATTTTATTGGTTTCCAAGTACATACGTTTACAATGTTTTATAGCTAAAAGACAACAACAACAACAACAAAAAAAAGATACGTCATAATAAAGAAAATAATAATCCTAAGCTAAAGCAAACAGAAAATTACATACAACATACATATAAAAACGTGATTTTCCCTCTATATCACTTTACAGGTTATATAAAACAGTTAAAAAGAGAGGGAGCAAAAATTAATATACATAGATAAATGAAGGTCGCCGTATTTGCATGGTTTTCTATTTAGAAAGTAAGTCAAGACTTGGTGTTTAGGCGTTATAAAGTGAGAGGAAAGGAGAGAAATTTTCTATTTTTGGTGAATTATTGCGCATTTTGCATACCCAGATCACTGGAAAAGTTGAAAATTTACATTGTATGTAAATAACATGTAAAGATACTGTAAATGATAATTTACATGCTAATTTCCCTTTTACATGTTATTGTCGAACCTGTAAATAACATGTAAATATTTTGAGTGAAACATGTAAATACAAGAGAAGATCCTGTAAATAACATGTAAATCGAAAAAGGGAGCCTGGAAGGAACCCTGTAAATAACATGTAAATCGAAAAGGGGGGCTATCATGTAAATAACATGTAAATCGAAAAATGGGCTATCCTGTAAATAACATGTTAATCGAAGAAGGAACCCTGTAAATAACATGTAAATCGAAAAAGGAGGCTATCATGTAAATCGAAAAAGGGGGGCTATCCTGTAAATAACATGTAAATCGAAAAAGGGCGCCTGTAAGGAACCCTGTAAATAACATGTAAATCGAAAAGGGGGGCTATCATGTAAATAACATGTAAATCGAAAAAGGGGGGCTATCCTGTAAATAACATGTAAATCGAAAAAGAGAGCCTGTAAGGAACCCTGTAAATAACATGTAAATCGAAAAAGGGGGGGCTATCATGTAAATCTGAAAAGGGAGGCTATCCTGTAAATAACATGTAAATCGAAGAAGGAAGTCTGTGAGGAATCCTGTAAATAACATGTAAATCGAAAAAGGGGGGCTATCCTGTAAATAACATGTAAATCGAAAAAGGGAGCCTGTATCGAACCCTGTAAATAACATGTAAATTGAAAACGGGAGGCTATCTAGATCTTGTAAATAGAAAAATAGTACAGAAAAATAGATAAATATGTTTTATTTATCAATGCTGTCTTCAACTGAAAAACATTTTTGCAACACCATACTGTTTAGACAAATACAGCTGTAAGTCTAGCAATGCAATAGTCCCAATTTGTTTAGATTTAATGCTGGTTCCTTATTATCACATAAAATATTCCATGCCACAAAAATGAATACAACTTTAAAGTTTTAGACGGAATGTGCAAGGCATGTCACTTTAAATGCATACATGTTAATAATAATCTTTATTGAGGATGCCAACTTCACCAGTAGTGACTTACAGAGGGATCATCTACATTGTAAAAGACTATAAGATGTTAATTTTCTTTCACTTGTTGAAAAAGACCACGAGCATCTGTGCCCTGGCCAAATGGAGAGACAAGTCAACATCAATAATAAGTTACATCAATAACTTTCGTCCAATTCGATCAAGCATAGATTCTTGTGGAAGTTGACGCAAGTTTTTAATATCACTTAATCAACCACTGCAAGTTATCGCAAGTTGCTGTCACTACTGTTTACTTTGGTTTGGGTGTATGTGCAAGACTACATGTACATTGAAATGGCTTGTTTACAACTTGGAACAACTTGCAGACATATACTTGCAGTCAGTTTGGCCAG
This sequence comes from Dendrophyllia cribrosa, assembly GCA_024195265.1. Lineage (NCBI taxonomy): Eukaryota > Metazoa > Cnidaria > Anthozoa > Scleractinia > Dendrophylliidae > Dendrophyllia > Dendrophyllia cribrosa. The sequence goes on along the minus strand of JAJLRJ010000002.1, from coordinate 1,669,624 downwards.
GACTTAAGTGGGTATTTTTCTGCCTGTGACTAAATAATATTAAAGGGACACTGTCACCTATTTTTAGTATCACTTTAAAAAGCCAAATAACATATTTGTTTCAATGGAAACCTACAAATAATGGTCCAGTTTTGTTAACAAATACTCTACCAGTGCACAGAAACTAGTATTCGTTATCTTTGGCTGCGGATGGCCAGGATGGAAATGGATTGCAACTTGAAAAAATTGGCCAATTTTTTCAAGTTCCTCCCAAGAGTCGTGGAAAAATCGCAGAAAAACTTATTATGGTTTGTTCTTCCTTGCAGAAATCACTTGATATTATCTTCTTGTATAGTTAGCTCTGTTCTTCTCTTTTTTTCCTTATTGTTGTTGTATTGTAATTGAATAAGTGTGAATAATAAACTTGAACTTGAACTTGGTGTTCTTAAAACAATTTTATGTTTGAGCAAAGGTACTTAGTGTATTTTTACCAAAACAAAGCAAAATGTTCGTGACAATGTCCCTTTAAGGCAAGTTTTAACAAGTATTTGTCCATAGTATTGTCATAGGCAGCTGCCATTGTGTTTACATGACAAATTTTGTCATGTAAACACAATGGCAGCTGACTATGACACAGTCGTTTGTCATAAAAACTGGCATTTCATGCCTACTGTAACTATATAACTCAAATGCTATTTTTAGTAGAACCTATATGGCACAGTATAGTAACTGATCATTTTTTAGCATTCTTTGTTTCTGTTTTGCACTGTTCCTTTCAAAGAGCTACATGTACACTGTACATTGACTACAGCTTTGGTATCTTTTCTGCCAGAGCTTGGCCATGGGGATGCTCTTGCTCTTGAAGCCTGCGAAACAAAACAAAAAACAGCTGCAGTGAGCAGAAGTCTGTCTTGTAGTAGTCTGCTTAATACAGTCAAACCTCTATTAAGCGGTCACCCTTGGGGAATAGCCAACTGACCGCTTAATAGAGGAGATCGCTTAAAAGAGGTCAAGTTTACAGTAAATATGGGGAGCGATTTAATTCCGGGCATTTGTTAAGTGACCGCTTAATAGAGGGTGACCGCTTAATAGAGCACCGCTTAATATAGACTGTAACTAAGGCAACTGCTCTTTGTGTCCAGTTTTTATCAAAAGAAAAGTGGGCAGCACACAGCAGCTGATCTTGCTTTACTGGACCAGTTTCATCTGATACATGTTAGTACAGACTTCATCAGGGATTTTGAACAAGATTATGTGCAGACCTTTTTTTGTACACACCATTTACACTTCAACATTCCATACAAGTAATACCGACAAGAATTAGAATTATTGTCATCTACAGTAGGTTTTTGGACGTCTCTTGTTCTACCCAATCTGTTGAGACAAGAGCAGGTCCAAGGTTTTTGTCTGTTGCGAGAGCAAAGTTAATTTAAAATTTATCAGCCGGGTTAATTTAGCATTTCTCCTTTAATTAATAGGCCAGGTACCTGCAGCCTATGAATATAATTATGCCAAAATGGCATTAAAGATCTGACAAAATGCTGTCACTTGCTGAACTGAAGCTACAATCTGTAGTCAGTATAAATGTGGTCACAAAGATCTGACAACATACTGTCACCTGCAACTGACCTGTGCATAAGATTTTACATTATGAAAAGCCTAGTGGAAACTACATGTAAAGCTTGTTTTTATTAACAATTTAAAGGCCACAACATCCCAGTTATACATGTTAGTCCTGGGCTTATATACAAATTTGTAAGAGTTTATTGGATGATAAGCACAAAGTATTGTGATACAGTACTGTTCAATTATTTCAGTCAGTTTATGTTTTTTATGTAAAGAATTGTTGTGGAGGAGATGTGTGAAGCTTACATCCAGAAGGGTCCCTAAATAAACACCTGGTTCAAATTTTTCTGGGTTAACAAGATTAAGTTTTAAACAAAGACCAGGGACATTTAACTCAAGAAAATACACAATGTACCAAAAATTATGTCTATGTTGTGGTTCAAATTTTTCTTTGGTTTAATTTTTTTTAAACCAGTTTGATTTTTGTTTACCTTTGTCTCAGAATATGGTAATCAATCTGAGACAAAAGAAAATAAAATTTAAACCAAAGAAAAATTTCAACCACAACATCTACATCAAAAGAAAACAACACCAAATTATGTTATTCCATACAGTAGTCAACTAAAACACTGATTTTTAGATCAGACCTAAGGATCCCATTTGAATAATGTTTAGTGCCGCAGCAAAATGTTAACACAATCATTGTACATGTAGGTGCCAATGTCAGTTACTTAGGTGCCTAATTGCTAATAGGCTCCTGTTAGAAAACAGCCTTATTGTGTACATGGACATATAACATCAATAATTATTCTCTCACCATAAAAAGCTCTCCTTGAATCTCTTTGAATAATGCCATTTCTAATGTGAGAAAAGAAATCATAAATTACATGTTATGTATTTCAAATTGAGAAAATATGAAGCATACTCCCACATCACTGTTATACATTAAATATATTCACTATTTAATATTACCAGTGAATAGATGGGTATGGTCGATGTGAATAATATACATGAACATCGCCAAACCTTTAATAATATACATGAAAAAATTACTCGATTCTGATTGGCTAAGAGCAGTGCAGTTCAAGTTTAACACCAGTGCAAAACGTGTAACACCGGTGCAAAAAATGTAACACCAGTGCAAATTACAAATCGAAAAAAAAATTTTGCAAAAAAAAAAAATCCAAACAAAAATGGATGCAAATTTTTTCATGTATAATTATTAATAAGTAATCATACGGTTTTCTCGTTCAATTTGGGATTAATTTGCACTTGTGAGCTCAAATTGCACTCGCCAAAGCGGCTCGTGCAATTTTGAGCTTTTTGAAAAACTCACTCGTGCAAATTAATCCCAAATTGAACTGGAAACTGTATGATTACCTATACTTATACCGCAGGTTTGCGTTTAAGAAAAAAAAACTGACTTGTAAACACAGTGTACAAAAGGAGGATTTTACCATCTTCCCGGCATGCACTGCAAGCAAACTATATTATCAAAAGGCAGTGACTCGCAAGCAGCTCATTTTACACAGACGCCGTTGAGGTTGGAGGTCAGTTGGTCATAGCAGAAGAAATGTTAACCTATTTATTCTATTCGCCTTTACAGAATATTTTCCATTTCGAGTTATGTTTACAGTTTGCTTTAAGGCCGCTTAAATTCCCAGAGGGGCCAAAACCCTCGATCGGCGTCACACGGTAGATGCTTAAAATCTCTTCACAGATTCATGGAATCAATAAACCTTCTTGCCATTTCTAAACAATGCTGGCTTATATTACAAGAAATATTCGTATATTTGCTTGCTTCGACTTATTGAATCTAACACCGGTTGTGTTGTTTTTAGTTCAAAATCAATCTTTGCTTTTCTCGCAATTTTCTGAATTTTGTATGATACAAGCATTAATCATTCAGTTTTCATCTTACTGTACATGTATATTTTCCTGTGACCAACATAAAACTCTATTCAGAAGTCATTCACCTGAATTTTAACCAAAGCATGCTGGACAGACGGTAATATCCTGCTTTCAGTTTCAAGACAGAACAATTTACAGCTCTTATACATGTATATTAAAATTTTGCTTTTGTCGATCTTGGTGCATATTCACACTCTAAAATACTATGAACAACAATACAGATGATAATACAGTGTAAAGAAAATTTCTATGCACCCAAAACTACCTAGCTTGCACTTTATACTGATACTAAACCTACACCACTGCACATGTACAGGGGTGTAGCTAAGAAAAAACTGAGCAGGCTGATTAACAAGCCCAGCTGGTTTTTCTGGCTTGTGCACCTTCAAAATCACCCCAAGTCTTTGTTTTCTAGTAAAATATCAGCCGGTGATAAGTTCTTTTTCAGCTGGTGGAATTAGCCGGTAACCGGCTCTTGGCTACATCCCTGCACATATAAGAAAAACACCCTCATCTCTCTCTACAGTTACATTTGGTTATTATTTTATTACTCAACATGTGTTGCTTTTAACTGATTAGAATATTTGATTTCACATTGGGAGTTTAAAAAGAATGATGCAATCCATTCACAATTACAGTGTATGAACATTATTTTTGAATAATGTGCAGAAAGAGATGACCAATAATTTTTAACTTTAATACTCCATAGTACAATGTACAAGTCAATCCCACTCATCAAGACCAACAGGGTATTTTTACTGACAGTCTTTAAGTGATCAACCAAGTTACAATCTTGGATGTTATAAAATTGAGACTGCAGATTGCAGACTGGCATAAGCACATATTAGGTATCAAGTGCAGTCTGCTGACTGGGTATAAAAAGCAGACTGAGTCCAAAACTGTCACTTTATCCTAATTTATGACTTAATCTATTAAGCAATCTGCTGCAAAACTTGCCTTCTAAGCCTTAGAGTAGATGTCTCATATCTTCTTCTTTCTGACGGTATTCTATTTTCCACAATCACACAAGATAACTGTGAACATCTTAACATCTTTAATCTGTAATGTTATAAAAATGAATTGTATGGAGTACCTATCAGAGATACAAATGTAGTCAGCACACAACTGCACACCACTGTAGGCACTAAGAAATATTTTTGGTCTTACAACTGTATATTAATATAGTCAGTATTTTATACTCAGTCTGGAGTCCAACATCTAAAGTCTATAATATGCACTTATTGACTGAGTGGGAGGGCCCGGACAGGAAAATATTTGGCTCGAGGTCATGGCGTACGGACCGAGCGCAGCGAGGTCTGTGTGCCATGACCAAGAGCCAAATATTTTCCCGTTGGGCCCGACCTAACTCAGTCAATAAGTATTATATAAATATAATATGACTAGGAAGTACAAGAAAAGTCGTGCAGTGCGAGGCCACTTGAACTTGAGCGGGGTCGGACGGCTTTTTCCAGACCAGCTCACGTCAACCGGTCAGGCCCCGCTCACGTCACATTGCGATTCTATTTTCTGTTGGATTGCGTCAGTGGGGCCATATGGTCATATTATAAGGGAGCATTCATAATTTATCTAGAGGGTGGGCTATGATGATTTCCTTAATTTTTTTCTTTCATTTTTTAAAGCCCCCCCTCATTATCTCAGGATTTTTTTCCTGACCCCCCCTCAAGCGATGCTGATTTATCAAAAGAAAATATCATAGCCCCCCCCCCCCCCCCCTCCCCCAGCACATAAGTACCACTTGTCTAACTCACCCTTAGCCATTTCAAAGTCTTGTGAAAGGTATACTGTGCTTACTGAGCTTTATTAACTGGTAATTAACATAGTAAATCAGTAACAACTTGCACTAATGAAATGAAAATATAATGTTCAGTACAATTAAATCTCTATGCATTTTAATTCAAAAATGTTTTTTGGACATTCCTGAGAAAGCTGATTGAATTATTGGCTGATAATAACTTAAATTATCTGAATTGGTACTGGAGAGAAAGTAGTCTCTTAGAAGCTAATGATCTGATAGATCATGGCCAGTTGTCAGTGCAGTGTTTTTAAATGAAGATCTGTTTAAAGGATGCTAATGATCTTCATCAAACCACTGCATGACAACTGGCCATGCTGTGTCATCCAACAAGTCATCTTTTAATTCTTTAAAGGCATCAAGCAACCTTGAGTCTTTTTTATACTTATAAGCCAGCAAACCCATTTTGTCTCTAATGTCATCCCCACTCAATTGTGGAAAGCCTCGACCAGTGGACGACTTTATGCCAAGGGCACAAATTAAGAAATTTTTTGCAGAAGGAAAGTTGGCGACTGCAAAAGAGATAGCTGAATTTTCTGTAGCTTTTGTGGTTTCTGAGGAGCTGGTCAAGAATTACTTAGAACATTTAAAACACCTTTCTTTTTGCAAAAAACTAAGAGTTCAGGAAACTGCTCAGAAGAGGCGCGTGCGAGCAATGAAGAGCTATGAAGATTATAATTGGGCGGAACTTCTTCTGACTGGAGGCCTAAATTCCCTTTACGTTTCAGAACTTGACTTATATTTGAAAAAACACTCGTTGCCTTGGAAAAAAAAGCTGAAAAAAGAAAAACTGGAAATAATTACCACCCATTTGTAAAATACAAGGACTGAGGCACTGAGAACAAAGACTGTCACGGGGCAACGTCTGTTACAAGAGCCAGAAGCAGTTGACGATGATGATGACGATGATGATGATGACGAAGGCGACGACACTGTCTTGGGGGAAACATGGAGTGAAGAGAGTGAGAGTGAGGAGAGCGAGTTTGAGGAGAGTGAGAGTGAGGAGAGCGAGAGTGAGGAGGGTGACGAGAGTGTATTTGAGCCACTTGCAAAAAGACCTTGCAGCACAAGAAGTGGGCGTCATGCGTCAAGTTTTATACTGTAGGCCAAGCTCTGTATTTGTTGTAATTAAATAAAAGACAGGAATTATTATAAGAGCGTTCAACAGCATATTTTCATTTTCTTTTTTCCTGGGAAAAAATGGGTGCCCCCCCCCATGCTCGATGTAATTTTTATTGGCAATTTTCCACAGCCCCCCCTAAATCAAAGTAGGGAAAAGTAGTGACCCCCCCTCAAAATCATCATAGCCCCCCCTCTAGGTAAATTATGAATGCTCCCTAATGACTTTTATTTATTACACAACATACATGTAGCATTTGAGGGCACAAATAAGCAACAAAACCAGTCAAATATGCCATGTTATTGCACTTGTCTTGACTATAGGCTAGAAACACATTAAATTTTTTTCAAAAACTTATATTTGGGAATAGATGATTGTTGTACATGTATAATAGTAATAATAGGTAAATTATATAAAAAAAAACATATACATGTATAACAAACAATTTAATCAGCGGAACGTTGTGTAATGGGGCCAGGCATTTTTACTCATCATGCAGTTTTTATTTTTTCTCACCTGATTTGTAAAAATACAAAGCCGTATTACACAACTTTTCGCTGAATAACCTCTATTTATACTGACCAGTCACAATACAATCTGCATATTTAAGCTTAATTTATAGTTAATGTTGTTGTTTTAAAGACTGAGTTGACTGTGAGTTTAGCCAAGTAGTAAAATCAACTGCTGCTGTGGTCACGAAGTGGTTGACTGTGATTTTAGGCAAGTATCCTTGCCGTTTTATATTTTTCGCTCTCACCGTTTTACATTATTTTTCGCTTGGCACGCTTAAAGAACGAGAAATACACACAATGCTTTTGTTTCGTTGTGGAGGTCAGTTACAGTTGTTATGAAAATAATGTTGACTGTGGGACTGCAGACTGCAGTAGCAGCTCCAAAGAGATTGCAGGTTTATTATGTAAATTATGATTTGGTGACTGCCGGACCACAGTATGTAGATTCATGCCAGAAATGCACGCATGGTTGACAGTACAAATTAAATCGAAACGCTACCCAGCGGTAAAAACATACCTGCAAAGATGCGTGGGTTCTTCTTCATTCTTTTAGGGCATTTTGTATTGAGATTTCCACTGAATAAAGCCGTTTTAAGGCTCGAAGCCTCGCAAGGAGTCGAACTCGACCGCCATTCGACCGTTGAAAATATCCCGCCTTCGCCGCCTTCGGGTCAGTGGTCTTCATTATTCAACGGTGGATGCGTCATGTATAGGGACATAGATTGTACCCTTTCATACGCCCTGAGTTGCGTGGATTAAATTACCGGAAATATTTTGGAGAATTAACTCGAGCCGTCAGAGGAAACTTAAAACAGTTCGAGTTAATAAAATTTCAAGTTATTGAGGGTAACGAATAATTGTAATAGAGCGAAGCAGGGGAAAACTACATTTAGTTCTAGCTATCGATACTAAGTTCGATACTGTGACTCTCTCGCCCTAGAGGAGGGGAGGCGCGAAGCGCCGATGCTGGCACGCGTGTTTCAGCTTTTCGTGCTCCTCCCTCGAACGTTAGAGAAAGGTAGTGAGAGACTGTCTGTTACTCGGTCGCTCGATCGGTCGATTGGATGTAAACTTTTATGGTTAATTCCGCTGACCAGTGGGTATGTACTAATTTTTCGCGTTTGGACCGCAGTTTGGAATCCTCTGAAAGCACAAGCTGTAGAAAACGAAACCGATCTGCGGAATTGAGGGGGGTGGGGTGAGAGTGAGCCCGGAGGGAAAATGTTTGAGACTGTAAAACATTTCGGCCTTTAAGACATTAATTTTTAAAGCAAAAAGGGGAAGGGGACAACCACCGCTGGAATTCAAATTGATATTTCAAGACTTTAATAGGAAAATGCTACAGAACGGTAAATGTTATGCTACGTGGCTCAACATTTACTTGTACCCTTCACATTATCATTGCCACGAATTACCACCTTATTACCCACGATCTGCTCCCTTACGGCCTCCTGGTTCAAGCGGTAGAGCGACGGAAGATCTGATTCGGAGGTCGTGGGTTCGAATCCCACCGAGGTCAAAGATTTTTTCTTTTCCTCGTGTGGTCCCTCATTTCCTTACTAGTATGATTTCACATAACGAAAAATTTGATGCTAATTTGAACAAGAATATGCAAATTGCCGAAATTGACGTTTACCACTTATCCGTGCAATCGTGAACTTTATCCTAAAACCACATGTTAAGTTGTGTTTCGTAAAACCAGTTTATTTGAAACCGTTTAGCAATATATCACACAGTCAAAGGGACGTGCGAAACTAATGTGAAATTTCGTTGTTTTGTGCCTTAAAATGCACCTTACATAGTGCGTTAGTCTATGTGGCAAAAGTTATGGCTGATATCACAGATTCAAATGCAAAATGTTGACGTGTTGCAAATTCTCGCACTGACGAGAGAGTCAGAAGCCGAGTTTGCTCTTTACTCTCCTTGTCCATGCTGGATACACTGCTTTTAAAGCTGAATGGTGCTGCAGTAGTGACCAACTTTCAGTTCCCCATACAATATTATATTTTGTCATCATAATGTTGGGAAAAAAATTCCAACATGGTGAACAAATAAATAAATAAATAAACAATGGCCATGATTAATTAAAGTCACGGGCAATTGATATTTCAACGGCGTATTTGACAGTTGGATCATTAGCATATTATTTGATTCATTAGCATCAAATTTTTCGTTATGTGAAATCATACTACTGAGGCTAACGCTCAGTGCAGGGAAATTTATGGGTTGACCTTAGTACTATAATTTACACACAGAGTTAATTATCTGATTCCTTGTTATTTGTAAATGTTGATTACAGTACGGTAAATGTTGCCAGTCCACAAAAAAATCCTCCATACATAGGCCTCTTCTATTATTAGTTCGTCGCTATTTTAAAGACGATATCTGATTGGTCAGATCAAACTGCGCGGTCATGAAAACGAAAATAAAAATAACCTTTACAGCATGGCCGCTAACTAATAACATATTTCAAATAAATATCATAAGGTACGGGGTTCTGTTCTCTTACTTCATTTTCTCTTGAGTTTCATTATTTTGTATAAATAAAGTCCAGTTTTGTCTCGGCCAGTCTAAATTTACCCTTTTTATCAGTCTTGTTTATAATTATTTTTCGATTTACATGTTATTTACATGATAGCCTCCCTTTTTCGATTTACATGTTATTTACAGGATAGCCTCCCTTTTTCGATTTACATGTTATTTACAGGATAGCCTCTTTTTAATTTACATGTTATTTACAGGGTTCCTTACAGGCTCCTTTTTTTATTTACATGTTATTTACAGGTTAGCCTCCCTTTTTCGATTTACATGTTATTTACAGGATAGCCTCTTTTTTATTTACATGTTATTTACAGGGTTCCTTACAGGCTCCTTTTTTTATTTACATGTTATTTACAGGTTAGCCTCCCTTTTTCGATTTACATGTTATTTACAGGTTAGCCTCCTTTTTTCGATTTACATGTTATTTACAGGTTAGCCTCCTTTTTTCGATTTACATGTTATTTACAGGTTAGCCTCTTTTTTATTTACATGTTATTTACAGGTTAGCCTCCCTTTTTCGATTTACATGTTATTTACAGGTTAGCCTCTTTTTTATTTACATGTTATTTACAGGTTAGCCTCCCTTTTTCGATTTAAATGTAAATGTGTGTGAAATAATTTCCATGTTATTTACATGACTCTTTTTTTTTCTCACTGTAACAAGAACCATGTAAATAACTATTTACAGTAGATTTACATGTGTGCTCAAACCTGTAAATTTCATGTAAATTTTATTTACAAAACCCTAACATGTAAATCGCAGTTTACAAAGTATGTAAATCCATATTTACATGTTGTAAATTTATTTTTAAATGTGCATGTAAATTTTCAACTTTTCCTGTGGATAAAGAATCTGCAACCAAGAGGTAAAAGTTTTGATGCTTCCGATGCAAATCATCTGGCTTTATTACCCCAATACTAAAGATGGCGATAAATTGAGTGGATTTGGAGCTTCTGTGCGATTACCTAACCCGCATTGTTTAAAATCTTGCCAAAAAAGAGTGGTTTCGCTGCAAGTCCAGAAAAGAAGAATAAGAGTCTCCTTCTCGTTTTGGCAAAAAGTGCACTGCTCGTTATCCTTTATTTTTATTTTGGTTAAAAAAGTATTGGTCGCTAATCTCCTGTGTAATAATTTAAATTGGAAGACGATTAATTTTGAAATCCTTGTACACAAGAACGGAGTTTTGTAAACTACCTTCCAATTAATACTTACGTCTCTTTCAAGCATGCTTCTGCGGTCCATTTTCTTTTGGCTATCAATGGGGCTCTTCTGTTTTTTGTCAACGAGGAGTTTGTAAACTAGCCTACTAGGTTTGCTCGTCTTTAAAAAAGTATCAATGTTATTTTCGTACTTGGTGTTTACATCATAGGTTTTCAAAAAAGATTTAATGGCTGATATCACGCCGTGAAAAGTTAGAAAATTTGTTTTGATGCTATAACGTTCTGTAAAATCAGAAAAGGATAGATAGTTTGCCTCATTTCTAATCAGATGACATACATTTTTGACTCCCTTAAAATACCATTATCTACAGTAAATTGGTCTGTTTCCGACACGTATAAGAGAATTTTGCCACAGACTTTGTGCCTTAAACTGGTCAATGGAGGAGATACTATCTTCATATTTAAGATCTGTGAATGTTTGTAGTATTTCCAAAGTAAAGGGATCTGATATCTTGATGTATTTTGCCAGATCTTTTTTACTAAGGTTGCCTCGAAAGATAGCTTCACCACCAAAAGGTCTTAATTGTAAATCAAACAAAAGTTTCCATTTTCCATGGTTTTCTGTATCAAGGTACTTTTTTATCCAACTTAATTTGAGAGCTTTGTTAAAACGTTTTATATCCATCATCTTTAGCCCTCCATTTTCGTAGTCACTGATCATAATATCACGCTTTATTTTGTTACCTTTGCCATCCCATAAGAAATTGAAAAGGACATTATTTATCTCTCCTATAGCGTTATGGTTTGTTGACAGAGGTGACAAAATGTAAACAAGTTGCGATACAATTAGGCCTTTTAACACAGTGACTTTACCAAGCAAACTTAGACGCCGCAGTTCCCAGCAGCTTAAACTATTTCTAACTTTAGTTAATCTTTCGCTATAGTTAGCTTCTACAGTAATTTCATGGTTGGTCGAAAGCCATACTCCCAGTGCTTTAACTCTATTTCTGACCCATTTAAAACCTTTTTCGGGGCAAAATTCTACTTCTTTTCCGACGATGGCGCCGATCCACATCAGTGCTTTTTTTGTTATTTAAACGTACGCCTGAAATTTTGCTAAAAAGGTCTAAGACTTGTAAAGAATTTATAAACGAGTCCCTCGATCCATCTAAAATTAGGGTAGTGTCGTCCGCATATTGGCTGATATTAATTTCTTGTTCATCAATTGTTATGCCCTTAATATTTTTGTTTCTTCTGATTTCTTCAGCTAACACTTCTACACATAAAATAAAAAGATAGGGAGAGAGAGGGCAGCCTTGCCTAACTCTCCTTTCGAGTTTGAAGAAGTTACCAGACCAACCGTTATTTAGGATGCAGCTTTCTATGTTGTGATAGAAAAGCTGAATCCAGTTTATAACGACTGGGCCAAAATTGTAATGACGAAGAGTCTTTTGCAAGAAAGGCCACTCTACCGTGTCAAAAGCTTTTTCAAAGTCAAGGAAAAGAAGGAGACCAGGAATGTTTTTTTCTGCTGTATATTTCATAATACCATCGATGAGTCTAATATTCTCTCCAATGAATCTACCTTTTAAGAAAACCGGTTTGGTCATTGTCGATTAGTTTCGGAAGAACCTGTTTAAGGCGGTTTGCGATCGCTTTGGCTGCTATTTATAATCACAGTTTAATAAAGATATCGGTCGCCATCTTTCTTTGGAATAAGCTTGATAATACCACGTCTTTGGGTAATTGACATCTGTCCCGTTTGATATGCATAATTCAATCGATTTTAGAAAATAATCGGCAATATCATTCCAAAAAAACTTTGTAAAAATCTGCAGGTAATCCATCAGAGCCTGGTGTTTTGTTACATTCCATATCCTTAAATGCTTTTAGGCATTCTGCTTTGGTTAATAGACCCTCGCAACTTTCTTGCTTAGTCTGATTTAATTTTTTCTCTGTCGGCGTCTCAAAAAAGATGTTGTTATACTCTTCGTTTTGAAAGTCAATTTTTTAGCTATACAGATGTTTATAAAAAGTTTCACACTTTTAAGATTTCTTAAGACCCCCCAACATTGCCAGCAGCCGCGCAGCTCTTTAGAAACTCTAATTTCCTTGGACCTGGATATCACGCAGCTCTATTGTTTTCAGGGCTAGGGTCCATTGTTGTTGTTTGTTCTATTGTTTTCTCAGCCAATCAGAGAAGACCTTGTAAGAGCTGCGTACCGCACCAACATTGCCGACGTGTAAACCACCACCATTAGGTAATTTATTGCTAGTTATAGTTGCTTTGTGGGCCTCTGCTGACGCATCGTCGTAGTCTCTACCGCTGACCAGTTAAAGTTTAGGACAGGAGGTAATGGACATATTGCGGATTGACAGCAGTCTTGTACAGAATGGATTACAATCAAAAGTTATGAACATGTACGCTGAACTCGCCATTTTAATATAAACTTCCTGGCCGCAATTGTGGGAGGCATACTAAATGGTTGGTACCCATTTTTAGACCAAAATTCGAGCTTTGATTTGTCTTCACGTGTGGCTTGAAATTAGCTTTTGAAAATATTTTGAACAAAGGAATAAAATCCTGGATTAAGTTTTAATCCTGAGTTAGCGTTATCGGCTTTCGGCTACCATAGAGAAAGTCATACTGATCATATTGATCTGGAGATCAAGCATCACGATCACAAGGCGAAAATCAATTTTATTTTTAATATTATCAGTTGTATTTTAGCCACGCGCACTACCATTTGAGTTTCCCTTTCAAACCTTATAGTATACCCCCAGTATGAAATACACATACTTATCAATTTATAATTAGTGTTAGAGCGGTATTCAATTGTGTCGAAAGTAATTTCGTGCTTGCTTTAGTTTTGCATTGCTACGCCTTGTGATTGGCTAAAACATCTCGCGCCACTTTCTCAACCAATCAGAAGTAAAACCAAACTTACTCGCACGCGTTTTCCCACGCTTAGCGCCGGCTACTTGTATTAGCGTTGAGTTCTGATTGGTTCATTGGATTGTCTGCGTCTGTTGTGATTGGCCAGAGTAATTACTTTGGTTTTAGTTTTACGATACTCGAGTGAAAACCGGTCTGTGTGTGCATAATCAACTATTCCCTTGATATAAAAAAGACAAACGTGCATGGACTTTAATACTTGTAGTAATGATGGCGAATATTTAAAATCTCACATGGCTATACTCTACATAGCCTAAATCTCATCATTTCCATGATTAGGTGACCGCATATATCCGTAAGCAAGAGTCCTTAATGCATGGTTCAATTAAGGCTGTTACCATCACCCCCCCCCCCCCCCCCCCCCCCCCCCCCCCCCCGCCCACCCCCGGGGATTTGGCAATTTTTTTTACAGTTGACGTTCTATTCCCCACCACCGGGCAAACAGCTTCGTTTTACAAGAAGATAAAAATATTTATTTCTGTAAACATTTGTTGTCGTCCTTCGGTAACGCGAAGGTCACGGGTTCGATTCCCGTTAAAAGGCCCTGATTTTTTTCAGGCTTTTTCGGGCTTGGATACAGTAGCTTAAAGGCCTCACTTGACTATTACTTACATTATTATTTCTGTATTTGAATGCTTTTGAAGTAGCGCGAATAAACTCTTTTAAAAGATTAACACTAAAATTCCCTGTAAAGAATGTCGACTATAGACGCCAGTGTTTTTTATAACCCACAAGTCCTTGCGCGAGTAGTTATTTCGATTTGTCCCGCCCCCTACCCCCGGGACAAGAATGCTTGAAAAAATTCCCAACCCCCGGGCCAGAAGGACCGGATTTGTCCGGGGGGGGGGGGGGGGGGGGGGGGGGTCATGGTAACAACTAGAATTGAACCATGCATAAAGCGGGAGTTTTCTTTCTTTTTTTTTAGTTTTGACTGTAATAATATTTTGCCAGGAATTAATCTTCTGTCCGTGCCTGGAACGCAAGGTGGAATATGACCGTTAATAAAGCGGATTTCGCAATGTCAATATTTTTCTGCTTCTTGATAAAAACTGTAATCAAACTATACCAAGTACCAATACTTTAAATGTTCCCAGAGCTGTGAGAGGAAGTCATCAAAGGGTGCAACAATGGTTCTCTGCTTGGATTCATAGTAAAGAGCGAATTTTTCGATATCTTCTACTCTCTGTATATTATTCTATCTGAGTACAGAACGTAATTCGACATTGATGTGAACAAGTTATAATGATTTCCTAAACTGCACGATCAGTTCATTTGACGTAATTTTCAATAATCTACCTATTGAATAACTATTTTTAGATCTTGAAACGTTTCTTTTCGGCTTGAGATTAATTGGTCTTGATTGTTGTGGAACGTAGGATGTCAGTGTAGACGTCACATCATTGTGTGCCCAGCTATAAGATAATACATTTATCCTGAAAAACGTCAAAATTGTAGTATTAGTATCACAGAAATGCAGGAACACCCACCAAAGGCTTTTGAAAGGCGGCTTGTAATGTTGATGTTTCTTTTGACGATGTAATGCCGTTTAAAGGGATATTTCGGTAAACCAATTTTAAATTTGTAGCAGTAGTAGTAGCTGTAGCAGTAGCAGTAGCAGCAGCAGCAGTAGTAGTAGTAGTAGTAGTAGTAGTAGTAGTAGCTGTAGCTGTAGCAGTAGTAGTAGTAGTAGTAGTAGTCGTCGTCGTCGTCGTCGAAATAGTAGTCGTAGTAGTAGTAGTAGTAGTCGTCGTCGTCGAAGTAGTAGTCGTAGTAGTAGTAGTAGTCGTCGTCGTCGTCGTCGTCGAAGTAGTAGTCGTAGTAGTAGTAGCTGTAGCAGTAGCTGTAGTAGTCGTCGTCGTCGTCGTCGTCGTAGTAGTCGTAATAGTAGTAGTAGTAGTAGTAGTAGTAGTAGTAGTAGTCGTCGTCGTCGTCGTCGTCGTCGTCGTCGTCGTCGTCGTCGTCGTCGTCGCCGTCGTCGTCGCAAATTTCCCTTTCGTAAACGGTCGTTGCCATTTGAAACGGTCGATGCCATTTCTCAGAACGGTCGTTGCCATTGAAAACGGTTGATGCCATATCGAAAACTAGCCGAGCAGACGACAGCCCTCGTGAATAGCTCGTACGCGGTTTGCTCATGATTGTATAACGCTCGGACGTCACTTCCGGGGTGTCTTCTGGGTCAGTGTTGTTTACAAGATGGCGGAGCAATCCACGTGCGCGAGAGTTGAGCCAGCTGAACCAGAACTAACCCATTCTTCTTGTGCAGAAACAAAACAAAAATCAATTAAGAAGCCAACGGGGTGGAACTCCTTTTTGCAGTCAGTTGCGGTGAGTTTGTTTTGTATTTTCAGCCTGGATAAAGCGCTTGTTCGAATAGTCTCCCAAAAACATGTTTTATTACATAATAACATCAGATTACACAGAATTGACAGTAAGGTAGAATGCATATAAAGGCTGGGAGATCTTAAGCAAGCTCCATTGAGCTTTTTGTAAAGACCCCCGCAATTATAAAGCTAGCGTATTACAGTATAGTAGGCGTTAAGATAAGGATGTATTATGTTATAGTCAAAACTACTACATTATTTGTCCAAGGTTTGTCTAATCAAAATATAATTGATTCTGAATATGTAATTTCAATGATTTTTTAAACGCTTTGTAGGATTTTAATTCCTTTAAATCGTTCGGTAAGTTGTTCCAAACGATTGCTCCTCTATATTTAAGAAAAAAATTACCATAATTTGTCCGCTTATAAGTAATGTGTATACTTGTTGCTGATCGTGTATTGTAGGTATGTATTTTATCATTTGTTGTCAAATAGTTTTTACAAAACATAGGTAGTCTATCGTGGAAATAAGGGTACATAAAAAGTGCTGTGAGATACATGTTTAGTTCGTATATATTTAATAAATTTAATGAAAAAAAATAGGTCTAGTTTCTTCTCTGTATTTAGAAAAGGTCATAATCGTAACTATTTTCTTTTGTATCATGTGTATTGATTGAAGTCTAGTTGGATAAGTACTTATCCATATGGTATTACAGTATATGAGATATGGATATATCATAGTATAGTATATATTCTGTAAAGTTTTAAGTGGTAATGTCTTGCTTTGGCCATTATTCCTGCCAGTTTTGATATTTTCATTGTTATTTGGTTTATATGATATTTCCAAGACAATTCTTCATCAATGTACAACCCTAAAAATTTTGTAAACTTAACTTGCTCAATTTGTTCTCCATTAATCATTATTGGCATGTGTTGAGAGAGCTTTTTATTTCTGGTTTTAAAAATCATGAAGTGAGTTTTATTCACATTTAAAGATAATTTGTTTGTTGATTTGTCTGTATTTGTTTTTTTTGCTATCAGTATTGTCCTTCTGTATGTTACTTGTAATTTGAAATACAGGTAAGTGATCAGAAATATCAGTGAAAAATAAACCGCATCCAAAATTTTCGTTTATGTCATTAACAAATATATTATCTATAAGTGTTGCACTTGTATTCGTTATTCTTGTAGGCTTTGAAATTACATTCAATATAAGCTGATATAGTTTCCTCCTTCTTTGTATCATTCCACAGCCAGATGTCAAGGAACAACTTGGAAAGGGGGGGGGGGGGGGGGGGTTAGGGGGTATTATCCTCAAAAAATTATAATAAAGGGTGAAAAAAAAAACTGTTTTTGCAATCTAGTTTATATAAAAAATAGGGGGGACCCGGGCCACCCTGTGCCCCCCTAAATCTGCCCTTGCCTACATAGGCTTATAAAGGCTAAGCCATCATTATCAAATCGCCAATAGTTTTGCAACTCACTATTATTACCGAATAGATAGAGGGTTTAGATTGTGGGATTTGGGATATAGGATGCTACAATCATAGACAAAAAAAGACTGTTTGACAAAAATACACGATTGTTCCCTAATATATTTACCCCCTTTTAAAATATCATGCTATGTATCTTCATAGGACTGGAAAGATAAAGCACAGAGCTTGAGGGAAGACCTTGATATGGGAATAGCAGAGATAAAAAAATGTCCAACCTGCAGCACCCAGTTCTCGAGGGAGAAGGACTTCAAATACCACCAGAAAGGTTGTCATGAGTGCATTTGCGAGGAATGCAATGAACCGTTTGACCATGAGCAAAAGCTAAAGAGGCATAAAGACAAGAAACATAAAGACAGCTACAAGTGTGATCATTGTCAAAAGACTTTTGCAGAGAAACGAAATCTTATAAGACACCAAAAGTCACATGTTTAATTAACCTATCCTGCATCAAGTGATTTTAACTGGAGATGATTTGAAATGACTATTGGATCAATCTATAATACATAATTGTTTTTGTTTTTAAATTATTATTATCGATTTTTGAAATTAATTTTGGTCATTGTGTGATACAAAAGTAACCATACCCCTCAGACGGGAGGGGGTCGATGCAGCCAGGATTTTTCATATGAACTATGCCAAAATTACAGGGACGTGTGTGTGTGTGTTTGGGGGGGGGGGAAGGTGTCAAATCAACACCCTTCTGGTGGGAGGTATGGTTCTTCTCTGGAATCACACATTGCATATTAGTTAGCGCCCCATGTGAATCAATGGCTTAACTTTGTTTATAATTTTCCTTAATCAGGACATCAGCAAACAAACCTTCATACCCACAAGGTTTCACTTGAACAAAAATATAATCAAATTATAAGTGTTTGAAATTGGCTAGAGTACTATACGGTTGTATGGCATCGTACCAATTATCTGAACTCATGGAAGGATCCATAAGTTCTGGCACATGTACATCATGTTACTGTTCAAACCAAATTTTAAATCATTACAATGTTGTGTTAAACTTTAACAGGAAAGAATGAATTAAAACTTATTTACAATGTCAAAACCTCAATCTTTTTAATAACCTTGTTCTTGCAAGTCAGGGGCAGATCCAAGGAGAGAGGTTGTTAATCTAGGCAATTTGCCTTAAGTGAACTTCGTCCCTCCATGTTAAACATTATGCGAACATTCATTGTTTATTCACTAAGATTTCTCTGTTTTTCTCAGTATTTTTCCTTTGCATGTGCTTTGTCTTGGATTTCATAGTATGGGACCCAGACTTCTTGCTACTTTTAGTGTTTGTTTGTACTGCTTTAGCCAAGTCATGGCTGCGCTTCCTCTTGGAGGTGGGTTCTTGTAGTTGTACTGGTCGCCCTTTTGATACAACCTGACGGCTTCCACTACCACACTTTCGTTTTCTGTTGGGCTGGACTCGGATCTTTTTTCCATTTCCGGTTTTCTTCACCTCACAGTACCCAAAAGAAAAAAGAGCGCTTGCCAAATTAGAATGCATAGATCTAGCAGCGGTTAAGGATGTTACCCTTTTTGCGAACCTGATTACACCTTTAGCCAAATTAAGGTCTCTTGAGCTTTGGAGCTTTTGAATTATTTGTTCACAAGAGTTACTCAACAATTGTTCAGCATTTGCAATGGAGTCATCCTCATCATCATCATTGCTCTGTATTGGTTCAGCAGTTGAGCAGTTTGGCCCTTGTTGTGCTGTTTCCATACTAGTGGATGCCTCTGTTACAAAACCATTAGAACCATCAGTTTGTGATGTTTGTCCAGCATCACTAGAGCGTAATGGCTTATAACAAGCAACAGGAAGTGTCTTTCCTATTGCTGGCCAGGCCAATTTCTGTCTCTCATGTGGATTACTGACTGGAATGAAGTTTATGCAGTGTGCTAGATTTGCCACCCACAGGACATACTGGTGTTTGCATGGGCTCCTGTCTTTACCGACCGTGCAGCTACATATCCCAAGAGTCATGTCCACTGTATAACTGACAAAGAACCAATGAGACACATCATAAAGATCTCAATACAACTGGAATTTTTGTTTTTTCAATCTGTAATAGATACATTCTAGACCTTCAACTGGTTGACCCACTAAGATATTAATGGAAATATTCGTAACAGCAGAGTAAGGGCTTGCTCTTACTCTGCTATAAAAAACTCAATACCCTGCCATGAAGGGAATTTACTAAAGGTACCCCACCCCCTGGACAATATATTACTCATGTTTTGGTCTTCCTTATGCTAAATCAACATCCTTGAAATGCAGCATATGGATGAACTGCAGGAATTATCTCATATGTTATGCATGTTATGTCCCATGTTTTATGTATTTTCGCTCCAAAAGGGAGGAGCCTAGAAACACTGCCCCCACCCCCCTGCACTGCTTCCCCTATCAAGATAATTAGAAATCAGAAAATGGGAAAAGATAGGAAAATAATGCCCACCCACACATGCCCTCTTGTACCATCAGAGCGATATGCTATTGTGACGGCTAAGAAAAAACACTACTGACCTGTGACTGCTATCTGAAGAGCTTCCAACTTTGAATACATTATTGCCAAAGTTCTCTACAGTTGAGAGGTAGGCATCAAGATCTTTTTTATCTGGGACTTTAAACCCTGTGCTTCCATCTTTCCCTTTCCCAAAGAATCGATGTCTGTAAACGCCATCAAAACTCCCATCAGCAATACTAAGGAGCTTATTCTTGTAGTGATCTTCTAGATCAATAGTCAGCTTGTCTAGAAGCCCAACAACATTGTACTCTTTGGTGCGCTGCAGAATTACATCCTTAAGAACCAAAAACTGAGCCTCAGCAAAATTGTTGGTGTGGTTCCCTCTAACAGGCAGTTCGGTTCTAAAGCATAGAGCAAAAGATTCTTTGTCATTGTATAGATTTTGCAAATAGCTGACTAGATTTGGGTATTTCTTGCAATGGCCATCATTCAAAAGTTCACTGAAGCAGTTCTCAAAATCTTGTTTTGTCTCGGCATATAAGGACTTCTTGAAAAGGGTGAGAAAATAGGGTCTATCTGCTTGGCTGATACTGTTCTTGCTCTCGTGAAGCCATCTCCAAAGTTGTTGGAGCATGTGGAAGATACAAAGAAGTAAAACAGATGTTGGCCAAACAGACTTCAGAGCATTTCTTTCCTCTTTACAGTTGTCTGTAAGGATGACTTGGGGGCCTTGTTCCCGACCACGATCATTGAATGCATACTCTGGTAAACAGGACCGAAGCATTTCAAAGCCCTGTTTACGTGTATGCTCCTGCTCATCACTGGTGATCAAGATGCCAAGTGGAAGTGCTCCAGATACATTGTTTGTGCACATTAAAAACACTTTAAGATTGTGCTCTTCTGTATTAGAAGTAGCATCGACAAAAACCATCTCACCAGACTGCTTCACTTCCTTGTGTACACGGTTCATGAGAGGCGTTACAATAGCAATTATAAGTGGCGTATCATCACCTTCATATATCTGGTAACAAGTAGTAGCTTCAGGGTTGTCTTTCTTGTATTGTTCAAGCCTTTCGGCAAGTCTTTCAAACATCATAACCCCCTGTCCGCCATACCTATCCTTACCAAATTGCGTGTAGAGGTAACTAAAGTCCCTTTTCCTCGGCATAACTGCCCGATTAGCCTTTTTCCTGTGAAATTCCAATTCATCCTGACATGATTCTTTGAATTCTTTCAAGTACTGTTGCCTTGCGGTTGCTGGTGTATGCCCACTTCTAAACAGTTTCAAAACACTTTCTGTGCACTCAGGAGAAAGGTCACGGAAATTAGAGGCCTCCAGAGTTTCAAGTGAATGGTTGTGGTCCCACTCCATGTCCACAGAACAACATCTCTCGCTGTCTATTTTGACTATCATCTCAAAGGGGCAATTGGTGTTCTTTACTCTGGCAGATGGATTCAAGTACAATTTCTGCTGTGGATCTTTACTTGGACTCCAGTTACGAGTGTTGTGTTGGCATCTATAATAGTTTTGCAACATATAGCCGCTTGTTGGTGCCTTCTTTGTCTTTAACTTCACTGAGATGCTGTTTATCACTTCGTATTCGGATATCCATTGCTCCAGGTTTTCTTTTGTTATATCTTCGGTCAAAAAGTGCACTTTGAACTTTTCTCCATTTCCTGAAATTGCCTTCAGATAGTAAAATGAATCATCTGGAAGCGAAGCCAGAAAACTCTCCTTTGTAATTTCGGTCGATTCAAATGATTTACTTTTCGAATCGACTTCTTTTATAGCTGAAGATATTAGATCTTTGAGAAAATTGTCGGGTTTGTCCGCCATTTTGATTTGATAAAAATCGCGATGGTTTGTGGGAAAGCTAGTCACGCGAACTATACATGGAAGCTCTGATTGTCACGCATGTCGTCGGAGAGAGTCGGAAATATCGGTTCCTTCCTGGCATCGACCTTTACGATGGCATCGACCGTTCTGAGAAATGGCATCAACCGTTTTCAATGGCAACGACCGTTCTGAGAAATGGCATCGACCGTTTCAAATGGCAACGACCGTTTACGAAAGGGAAATTTGCGTCGTCGTCGTCGTCGTCGTCGAAGTAGTAGTCGTAGTACTAGTAGCAGTAGCAATAGCAGCAGCAGTGTAGCAGTAGCGGTAGCAGTAGCAGTAGCAGTAGAAACAGCAACAGTAGCAACAGTAGCAATAGCAGCAATAGCAGTAGTAGCAGTAGCAGTAAAAGAAGCAGTAGCAAGGGCAATCTAGCCTTCTAATAATTGGCTGTATTCTTCAAGGCATAGATTAATTACTTACATTGGAGTCTTCTCTCTGCTGACTGCTCCGCTGTTGTGCAGTAACACCACTTGATCTTGTCGGAGATGCGCGAACTTGTTGAGGTCGTCTTTGTTGTTGTTGTCTTCGTTCTTCTTCTTGAAGCTGCATTGCTAACTGAAGACTGTGGAGATAACAGTGTGAGAGTTTTCAAATTTGCATTGTAGCGAGTAAAAAAACTAACTTTACCCTTACAGTTGCTAGTCTCTGATTCAGCTGTCATTCATCACATAATGCTTAGTGGGAAGAAAGGTTTTGTAGGTAGACATGTACACGCAGGCTTTTAGCAAGAAATTGAAAAGTGGCCGTCCTGAATATATTTCCCATCATAAATTTTTAAAGGATTAGGTGCAATTTTCATGAATTTCTTCAAAAAGTGGGCGTCCACAGGACGCCTGGACACCCTGCTGGCTAAAAGCTTGTGTACACGGGGCCAAGCAGTAGGCTGGGTCAAGAAAATAGGAAAAGAGGAAAAGTTTGAATAGAAAATAGAAAAAAGAGGAAACATCTTCAAAAAGGTGAAATAAAATAGGATGTCTTATGAAGTGCAAACCCAACATCACAGCCCCGAAACATCCTAAAATGTAATTTTAAACATAAACATGTGGTGTTTTTTTTAGGCAGATTTTCCCAGCTGTTTTCTTCACGTTCGCATGAGATGAGATGCCTTTTCCTGCATTTTGTAGGACAAAGGAGCATATTTTAGTTGCCTTAAGGTGGCCTAACAAGTTGTTCATCGTTATTTCAAACTACCAAAGCCTTGTTTACTTACTCAGACCACTCTTGATCAGTCTGGGCACTCTGCTGTGTAGGTGCATGGCTGGGTTGGGGCTGAGGTTGAGCGGGTTCTCCAGAGTATACATGTGTCTGAGGCCCTCTTGCAGCATGATCCTGCTCTTCCTGAAGACTCAATGCTACAAGGAAGCTACAAGAAACAAGAAAAATTCTGGTTAATTTTATTAAGAGCATTAATTTTATCAGCTGAAAACAATAATTAAGTGGCTGGATGCATAAAGTGCATATGTCAAATTTTGACATTTGTCACTCACAAATTGAATTTTAGGTATGCACTAAGGAAGAAACATGGTTCTATTAAGGTGCATTGTCTATGGTTGTAGCAACACACACCAAAAAATGAAGGAACCAAGAAAATGCAAAACTAGCATTCCTGTATTAATGTTACAGCTGACTATCCCCAGTCTTTCTCCTTGCACAGTATTGTACCCCACCATAATGTGAAATTTCACATTTTAGGGAGCTAAAACAAGGAGAAGAAATCAAAGACCTTTTTTTTCATTTTCTCATCAGAACACCACATACAGTACAGTGTACATTCCATCAAGCAAATAAAAGGCATGTGGGGTGGAATGGAGATGCAGAACTAACAGTCGATTTTTGCAAATTAAAGTACATGATTGAATTTCAAATCTATAAATAAAATAGAACATATTTTATCCTGGCTAATAATTTGTGCGATTTTAAATGATTTAATGCTCAACATTTAGACATTAGTAACACAGAGTTGCATCTCAAAATTAAATAAAGTAACTAGTTGGGTAGTTTTAATTTGAAATAGTCTAGGTTTGAGATAATCAAGCTTACATGTAGCTTGAGAGAAAGGCCTTTACTTACTCTCGATCCTCTTGTGATAGTTGTTGATCAATTGGCACATGCACAGGTTGTGGTGCACTGTGTACAGCAGGAAGAGTTCTAAACTCTGCATCCACAAAACAGCTGTCACCATCAACATTGGTTAATGATTCCCAGATGACGCGATCTTCTGTGAGAAATCCCTGATCTGTAACCAGCAGAAAAAGCTCATCCTAGAAAAGATAAATGCCTTATCAGTTATGGTGAAAAAAAAAACTAATAACATTTAAACTTTCCTAAATTAATATGGAAATGCATTTCTATATTCATGGACAAATTTGACCAGAATTATTTTTACAGAAAAGATTGAGGTGACGGGGAACAGGGGGGCTGGAAACTAGGGGGGCTTACCATTTGACAGAACTGGCTGGCCGGACCAGTCAGTTTGTAAATAAAATATGCCTTTACATGTATGATGACCTGTTCATACAAGTAGATCAAAATGATGAACTCTATTTTATTTTACCAATTGCCTGGTCCACCCAGCCTGTTATGACAAATAATGGCACAATATTTACAAAATAACCTTGGTCCAGCCAGCTAGTTTGGACAAATGGTAAGTGCCCCAGGAGAATTGGGTGCAGTAGCCTCCCCCCCCCCCCCCCCCCCCCTTCCCTGGATGGGATGCAAAAGAATGGAATATGGGACTCAGGATGTGACTAAATGCAACGCTTGAGAGAAGAACTACTGTGAGCAAGGTTCTGTTCATTCCACACAGCAAGAGACTGATACCTTGTGCTTATGAAAGGTGCTAAAGTGGTTATTTCTAAAGAATACACATAGTTGACCATCTTCTAAACGTGAGTTCAGTTCACACAAGCCATGGTATGTCAGTTGGCTGGCTGTCTGCTCAAGGAATGCTTCACCAATCAAACCTACAGAACAAAACATGACCATGACAAATTATATCAAAGACGCCAACATCGTCATGATAATATTATCTATGGTTAAAATATGATAAAACATATTTTAATGAATTTTAACATGACCAATTAATTGGAAACTTGCAGTACTACAGTGTAGTGTCAGTTCAAATCCTGTAGAGGTCTGAAAAAAATTTTAGGCTCTGATACAAAATATTATTGTGACTCCTTCAGCTGCTGCATAAATGCATTGATGTTTTCCTCTTGAATTCGTTTTGCTACAGTTCATGTGATTTTATTTCATATACAAATTATCACAAGCTATTAAAGTTCTATTGACTGTTATCACTTGTAATAGGTTAATTTAAACTACCTTCAGTCACAAAAAAAGAGGGTGGCCTACAGTAGGTGGGATTTGCTGTCAAGTGTTATGGGCATGACATTTTTACTGTTAAGTGGCCATTGTGCACGGTACTGGTGAACAGAGTCGAAAATTTGGCTAAAAATTACCGGTACTCTAGTTAAAAAACTATTCCAAATCAGATGGTGTTAAGATTTGGCCAGAACTTTAAGTTGTTGAAGATACCATAAACA
Source organism: Dendrophyllia cribrosa (assembly GCA_024195265.1). Classification (NCBI taxonomy): domain Eukaryota; kingdom Metazoa; phylum Cnidaria; class Anthozoa; order Scleractinia; family Dendrophylliidae; genus Dendrophyllia; species Dendrophyllia cribrosa. The sequence continues at coordinate 1,644,342 of JAJLRJ010000002.1, read as the reverse complement.
CCGGTGTATAAGCCGCACTCATAGACAGGGATTCTGACAGGGTGCGCGGGTGTGGAACTGCACGATTTGGTCAAACCTGCACAATTCTGCACAATTCCTAAAAATCCGCACAATCCCGCACAATACTGAAATATTTGCTTAAAAATTTTAATTAAATCAGGTATTTCTATTGATAACCAAGATTTCGAGAAACATTTTAAGCTATTTTTAGCCTATTTTCCTTCCAAACAATCGAGAAATCCCTCGCTTTCCTCGAACAGCTCAAGCAGATATAAAAAACAAGGCGTTCTCTTCGCTGTCCTGGGAACTAGTCTCAGTTTTACTTCTATCCGACTTCCTACCGAATTTTTTGAGCAGCTTTTTAGTTGTCGTTTTGCAGACGTTATGTCGTTTTTCCGTTTAGCAGCCTGTTGATATTTTTTCGAGTGCTTTCGCTTCCTATTTCAGTTTAATATGTCGGGGACCGAAGAAGAAACACCGAAGAAATGTACCGTGGCACCGAAATCAACAGTTACTGATGTCACTGCATGTGTCTGAATTATTTTCGCAAAGAACTGATCAAGTTTGCGAATCGACAAACAAACTATTAAAGCACTGGAACTTCGGACCGATAGGAGAAAATTATTAAGTTCTGATCAGAATACTGGATTTGATTTTTTCAATCAAGTGAAAGACGTTTTCATTCAGGAAAATGCTCTACGATCTATTAAGTTTTGTGAGAAAAACAAACATGCTATCAAATTACATTTAGCACGCAATTTGCATACATCTCGGGGTTGTATTTTTGCGGCAAACTTTCGAAGAAATTGTGTGAACCTTTACTGAAAATTATTCACACTACATAAACGTATGGATTTTTCATAAAGGAACTCGCTCAGATCGGAAACATTTTATTTTGAGGTGGTATTTCGGTTTTACCCGATCGAGTTTATCGTGTCACGCAATGTAAATTTTGTTGAGGCAAATAAACTTTGGTGAAAAAAAAAAATAGACAGTTGCTCGAGTTTCACGCACTCGCTTAGTGCGTGAAACTCGAGTAACTGTCTCTAGAAATTTTCTATCTAATTTTCTATTTATATATTTGTAAAATTCATTAATAATTCATAAGGGTACTAACAAATAGAAATGAGCCATTCCAATCACATGGTTACCCTGTAAATCAGATACAACTCACTAGTGGTTGTATCTAATTTACATTCCAGATACAACCACTAGTGAGCTGTATCTGGAATATGAATTTCACAAGTTGTTTACTACATTCGCGTCTGTGTTGTATCGGCACCATACATTCACTCGGCTGCACCTCGTGATTGTATAGGCCGATATAACATTCCCGCTCATGCAGTAAACATAACATATACTGTATATACAGTATTTTAGGAGAAATGTGGGGGAGGGGGAGAAGTAAATGTGTGAGTTACCTATAAGGACTTTAACTGTGAGGCAGGGAATAGAAAGGGAATATAAAGTGGTATTTAAGTGTATGGCAAAAATATTAATTTTTACCTTCAGACACTAGTTGGCTTTCTGCAGCATCTTGTTTACTTGCGATTATTTTTTCCACTAATTGATTGTAGCTGAGACTACCTACAGCAGAGGCAATGTCAGTGTTCTGTGGATCAACAAGCCAACCATGAAACAATCCAATGGACAAAAGATCAAACACTATACACTCTGGGGTGAACTCAAAGTCTGAAACCCTGCAAAACAAACAGTGTACAAATGTCAAATTAGAATACATTAAAACAGTTCCCTTCAGTTATTATCTGTAAGTAATAAAACAGGAAAAAGAGTTGAACCGGTCTATAATGAAAATCATACCACAAGTTCACTAGTTTACACTGTAATTGGTATTAGTGAAATACATGTGCATGTATGTTGTAATAACAGGAAATTAACAGGGGTTTTCAATAAAAATATGATGTCTTTACGATTGCAACACATGTTTTGCAGAAGCTTCTCTCATCTACAGTTTCGTTGCAATAACTGATTGATGTTATATATAATATACAGTACATTGTATACTGTATAAGAAAAAAGACTCTAGATAAATATTGCTAATTACAACAGAATAACTGCAAGATTATAGACTGAGATGACATGAATAAAGAAAAAATATAGAGCTTCCATACTTTGCTTCACACTGCAACTCAACATTTACACTGTATACTTTTTTTTGGCACCAATGTAAAACAAAAGATTTGAAAGGCAATGAATAATTCCCACACCACAATACACTAGCTAACGAACAGTGACCTCCGCAACCCCCAAAAATGTATACTATATCTAGCTTTTTTTACTTAAAGTTAATACTTGTATCATCAAAATGTCTACCTACCCAGTAAATTTTACATTAACATCTAATCCTGTTTGTAACTTGTTCATGATTGCAATGGCGTCATGCATGTTTTGTTCATAGTTAAGTTGGGCTCCCTCTGACAATCGCTGTATGATTAACAAAAACAATTAGAATTGCCCAGGGGTGGAAAGTAACTTGAATTTGACAGCATTTGCTATTTGGGTGGGAGAATTTTAGAAATGAATCCAAAAATGTACAATTTGTACATTCGCCTGGGTAAGCGGCCAAGTGCTAATTTTCATTGCTGCTGCTTGGTTTTCTAAATTTGGCTTTAATTCTGTCTGGTTAAGATTGACTAAGATTCATAATATTATTAATGAGCACTCCAAGCTTTACGTTTTTTAGTTGTGTTTTGGTGACCTCTTCTTGACTGATAAAAAGTTTGCCAGCTATAAAATTTTGGTCACAGATCTAAAATTGCATTATTTTTCTATAGTAGACATGTTGCAGGTAAAATCTGTTCTCAGGTTGAATCAGTATTCAATCCAGGTTAAATGTATACCCAGTATTCAATCTAGGTAAGCTAACCCTAGCCTTAACACAGTGCTAACCATCGCCCCAGCACAAAGATACAAGTAGCCAGTGGTGTGATGGTAATAACTTTGTGTTAGGGTTAGCTTACATTAGCTAGATTGAATACTGGGAACACATTCAACCTAGATTGAATACTGATTCAACCTGAGAATGCCGATTTTACCTGCAACAGACACATTATACATGTTATATGAGGCATTATTTGGCTGACAATTTTGAGCCTAAATGATCAGAATGGCAGCTATGATGGTGTTTAAATGATAGCGAATTATTTTTGCGGTAATGTTTGTCCATTTTTAATTTTGTCATGATCTCAAAATAACAAAATTAACAGCTTAACCACATCACCCTTGGAACACAAGTCGTCAAATTAGTTACTTTTGTGGCAATTTTAATCACCATAATTTATTTCTTCTCACCATGGCAACCAAATCGGTTGCAGCTTGGTGCGCTGTTAATAAATGATCCATCTGGGAAAATCTTGAAGAGAAATGAATGTCTCCTGCATTGTTCAGTGGTTAATAAGTATTTCTATATGCAAGTTTACATGAACATCATAAAGGGCAATATATGCACTTATCTGTTTCATGCACTGTTTACATTAAAGCAGATACAGTTGACCATCCAACGGCCACCTCTCTACACCAGCCATGTTTTCTTGTTTCTACTTCTTATTCATTCACTCAAATCCTCTAATTAAGAACCTACCCATAACAGTCACCTCTCTACATTGGCCAAACAATTCTATCCGAAGATGGCTACTGTGGAGAGGCGTGATGGTAGTCTATCTGGAATCATAATCAGTCATGTTGTGCTCATCTTTCCACAGATGAACCATACAAACGTGTAAGGGCCTGGCTAAACTACATGTAGAAAACATTGTAAATCAGTTGCAAAAACACTGTTCCTTTTAATATGGCTAAACTGGAAAACATTTTGTTTTGGAAGCAAAATTTGAGTCTGAGAAGCATGAATTCTTTTTGACTTCATTCAATAATAATTATTTCCTTGCATCCAGGAAGCAAGATTTGTGTACAAAATTATGTATGCGATCTAAGTTTCTTGCATGGCTAAACTGGGAAACATTTGCATTATTTTCACAACAATGTTTCTGAAACGTTTCCTATTAAACAAAGCCCGAAGACATTTATAATGACAAGTCCAACTGAACAATGCTTGTCCCAGATGAATATTTGGATCATGCATCAACTACCAGTGATTATTCACTTTCAGTAGAACCAATCAACAGAATTAAGTTTCTTCTATAAATCAAATAATCCACATACTTTGGGTGATTCTTCTAAAATGCAATCTCCTATGTACTCCATGAGCTGTCCTGAAGTTATAATCTCCTGCAACGGTGAAATACTGATTCGTCTCTGCAACAACAGAACATTTACAATTGCCAGCAGAGGACAGGGACCATTGTCATTCTGTGTTATAATTGGAGTGTTTATTCCCTTCCATTTAATCCACTTGATGTGATAAAGTGACTCTTCCAGAACTTGCTGTTCGGGCTCAGTTGCTGATTCTGCACTTCCTGTTTTCTCCTTATTTCCTTTAGCCTCTGAACCTTCATCCACATGAGTAGCTGGTTCTGAAGTTAATTCTATTTCACTTGTTTTACCATGATCACATCGAGTTGAACTATCAGTTTCCTGAGATGAATTGAAGTTCAACTCTTCACTTGTTGTGGGAAGCTCAGTAGCGCTGCCAGTATTTATCGATAATTGCAAGTTACCTTGCGTTGTGTCTTCCTGATTACTTGACATGTCTTCCTCAGTGCCAGAATCGTTGTCACTTCGTGCACTTGTTTTATTCACATCTTTATCCTGACTGTTCATTTCCTCACACTGAACTGTTCCAACTTGTTCTCTTAATACTGAATCACCGTTACCTTTGTCCATAGGCGGATAATTTTGTTCACCTGACGTTGCATCCGTAATTTCGTCACTTGCTTTCTTGTCGCTCGCTTGTGAGCCAGACTCTTTCACCAAGGTTTCGCTTGAACTGTCACGAATCTCTCCCGCACCTTGTGTCTCTGTTTCGTCAATTGACATTGAGGAGCTTGCTGCGCTAGCTGGAGTATCGTTTAAAAATTCATCACGATTCGGCACTAAATTTCCAGTTAGATCTTCCATATTAAACACTAGTTAGGTATGCAACACAATACCGAGCGATGAAAATTTTGGAGAATGATTTCGATGATTTTCACACCTCTTCGATCGTCAGCCGAGTCACAAAGCTGCTGAAAGTTGTCTCTTGTTGAGGTATATTGCTTCCAAGGAAGGCAGAAGGCTTCTTCTATCTTTTCTTAAGTAGTCTTTTGGACTGGAGCTTTGTTGCAAGCCGAAAGATTCCTCCAACAGAGGTTAAATAAGATTGACGTTCGAGTTTTTCAGTCCTTTTGCTTTTCAGGTTGTTTATGACCGTGATATTGAAACCAATGCTACATTTCCTTTAGAAAAAAATGGCCAGCAAAACCTAGGAAAATAACCATATCAAAGAACTTTGGTAACACGATTCAATGACATTTCTGAATTTCTGATGAATCGAATAAAAAATGAATAATTTACAGCGTGATTTTAAATAACAGGTCATCTCCAAATAAATCCGCCATATTTTACCGAAGCGTATACCACAAGGCTTTGCGACTTGGGCTTCTTGGACAGACACTCTCTTAGCTTTCTTTGTAAAACTACACGAAAAATCCAGTGGGTCGCCATCTTGGATGCCGAGAGGATCCCGAGCACGAGTTTGAAATGTTTTGGCGAATTATAATTTCAGCTGAAAATTTGCATTTTAGAGAAATATTTATGAGCGCAAAAATTCACAAACTTATGGTCTCAAACAAGCCACTTTATTGATATTAGCTGTTGTTTATCGACAAGACATCAAATTCAGCACGCGACTTTTGCAGTTCGCCTTGGAATGATTTGTTTCTTGGCGGGAAAAGAAATGCAAGTTTGTGATTGCTGATCTGGAGTCAAAGTGTGGGAATCAAGATTCAAGAGTCATTGACGTGGAAACGTAACAGTTTTCTTTAGCAACGAAAGAATCCTGCTGTTAAATTACGTTTGCTGATTAACCACGCATTCCGTTCAATCAGAGAGATAGTTAAGCTTATTGGAAAATGTCGCTGAAACATTTTTACTTGTTGTGCTTTCGAGCAGTGTTTGTTTGTTGTTTGCTTTTGAACCTAGCAAGAGACGTTCAGAACATCCCGAACCATGGTAGTACTTCTTACTTAGGATATGAGTACTGGAACAGCCGTTATTCCTTGGGTTATCCAAACGACTGGGATGGATTTTGGAATTATTTATACAGTGATGGAAGAACGAAATACAAGCGTGGTACTTCCGATACTCAAGGAATTCAATGTAGTGGCTGTACTTGCTCCGACAGCGACATGAAAGTCACTTGTACTGGAAGTCCAACATCACTGTAAGTGGTTTGTTCAGTGTTTGTAAATGTTAGTTTTATGTCAGTTACTGCTCTTTTCATTGTGTTATTAATGCAGATTTATATGGCTGCATTTGTTTTAGCAGGCTTAAGTGAATTATTATTTTAAAATTGTTAGTACTACAAGCAATTGCAAAAAGAGTTGAGACATTGTGTACTGTAGTGCATATATCGAGGATAACATGGTTTTCAACGAATTACGGTCAATTCGCCCACATGCAAACTCGCCCACAACAAACTCGCCCACACAGAAGATGATTCGCCCACACGATATAAGTTAACTTGCCCACACAAAAAAAGCTACCAGTGAATGCTTGCTTGCTATAGTGATTCACCGACATAAAGGCTTGTATAAAGTCAACCAAACTTAATTTGTACTTTGTTCGCCGTACGACACGAAGTCACAGTGACAATACAGCATGCTTGCTGTTTCAATTTCCCGGACGTTTCCCGCGTATATCCGCTGTACACTACACTTGTTATAAAGCTCATTTGACGGCCCGGAAGCTGATTTGGATAAGACAAATTTTCTCGATGTGGGCGAGTTAAGTGATATCATGTGGGCGAGTCGTCTTCTGTGTGGGCGAGTTTGTTGTGGGCGAGTTTGCTTGTGGGCGAATTCACGGGTTTCCTTTTCAACAAGTCCGCACCCCCTCCCCTCTTATCAATGTTGTACCAGATCAAAAATGCCATTCAAACTAACAGTCATCAACATTGGAAGGGGGAGGGGGGTCAGTAGCATATTGCATTGATTTGATTTGTGTTATGCGGTCGCTTTTATACGGAATGAACACTATTTTTGGAAAGTGTCTCAACCTTTTTGCAACTGCTTGTCTGAGTCACATATCGTGATACAGCAGTGGATTTGCCTTTCGGAAATGAATCCTAGTTGATGTACGTTATCAATGTAATGACTTGATTTGAAAAGACAGCTTTTTATGCCACTGCGACTAGGCGTTTAAGAAAAGAAAGTCCAAAACGTGCCTTTTCGACATTTCTCTACGGCCTTAATTAGCGCTAATTTCAGCAAAAAAAGGAGTGTTGTTGTAAAAGTTGCCGCAGCTGCTCAATATCGAGATGTATTTTTCAAAGAACGTTGCTATCTTGTTGCAATGACGCGAATTGTGTTATTAACAACCTCTTGCTCTTTCTGGAAGGTTTGTTTCCGTTTGCTATTGACTGAAGAAACGTGCGTATATTGAACTGATAAGGATTAGTCTGTGTAAATAATACGTCATGTGTTACTGTGATCGCGTGTTCGCGCTGTAATAAAACGGCGAGAAACTTTTTGCTGGTCCAATTTGTCCAGTCAATTTCGGATTACACTCTAGTTGTGAAAATATTATCATTTCTTCATATTTTTGCTAGCTAGCTTTAATCTGGCCCAGTTGTCAAGTTTTGCATATTTACTCAGATTTCGTGAAATTCTTCCATGGCAGGGTTTTGCGATAGATTTTTTCAACCGTTAACCAGACGTTCGCCAAATGGAGTTGTTTGAGAACTACGATAAAAATGCCGAGTGTCGGCCTTCTACATCCGATGAAAACGAAGAGCGAGGCACGATGACTGGGACAGATATGATGTCTGGCGCTTTCTTCCACTTTAATGTAAGAATCGATGAGCAAAACCAAAAGGAGATTCCAAAATGTGCCAAATGCAGTTTGCAAGATTTATTTTGGAAGGGAACAATTAGTGAAATGCGTACTTGCAGAATTCACTGACTGTAATTTAATACTCGCGTGAACGGTCAACGGTCTACGGTCTACAGAGAGAAATAAGAACTTATGTAATCTTTATTTGTTTTCATAAGTGTTGACCGTCGAAAACATGTAGACCGTGGGGAAATTTTTATGAAACGAAATTGAGCACCTTTTCTTAGTAGAAATGTATTATGGGAAGATATTGTATCTATTTTTCTAAAAATATATAATAAAAACCGAAAAAAAGGTTTCTTTTCGGAAGAATGTTTTCATTCACCTATACTGTCACGAGAGCGTGACATGTAAACGATGTCACGAAAGCGTGACATGTAAAAGCGCGAAATTACTGTAATAATTGGACCATTATTGCCACTAATTACAAGGCACTGACCGTTACAGTATTTATCAGCCCAAAATTTAATCTTTTCTCTTTCTACTGATACCTTTTAATCATATATTACGTGCCGGTTCCTCTTGCTATTGGTGTTTAAATTGAAACACTATTCAGACAAGGAATTGCAAAAAGAGTTCAGACATTGTGTACTGTAGTGCATATATCGAGGATAACATGGTTTTCAACAAGTCTGCACCCCCTCCCCTCTTATCAATGTTGTACCAGATCAAAAATGCCATTCAAACTAACAGTCATCAACATTGGAAGGGGGAGGGGGGTCAGTAGCATATTGCATTGATTTGATTTGTGTTACGCGGTCGCTTTTATACGGAATGAACACTATTTTTGGAAAGTGTCTCAACCTTTTTGCAACTGCTTGTAGCTGGGCGTCAAGCTGGTTTTTGATGATACAGTTTATTTGTTTTACTATTGTGTTACAGTCAAAACCGGTCAAGCGTTCCCACCAAGAATGAATTAATGAATTCATTATTGCAAATTTGATTTCATTACTCGTTTCAATAATCCGCTCTTCGAATAAATAATGCAAAATTCAAAATAAGCCTCGATTCAAAAATCGAATTTTGATTGGATTAATGAACAAAAGGTTTATGCTATATATGGAATACTAAGTACCAGGTTGACCGCGACTCGTCAACAAAGATGGCGGCAAGATCTCCGTGGTCCTCGTGTGAGGAAAAGGTAGGTATATAATCCATTTTGTTGGGAAACTTTTCCTCTTTTGAAGCATTAGTGCATGGTAACTATTATGGCTATAGTTTGCCGTTATAATGAAACACTTGTATTGGAAAAATCAGATTCACGGAGCGCTGTATGAGAAGACTTTCGGAGATACAAAAAAAATATCAACAATTGTACATGGCTTTCGCTAGACTTCTTCCTAGAATTTTCCCAAATAACCACGAGTTTATATCAATTTGCGATTGACTGCGTAAAATTTTGCCATTTGTTCATTGTAGATTTTTGAATCGAGGCTTATTTTGAATTTTGCATTATTTATTCGAAGAGCGGATTATTGAAACGAGTAATGAAATCAAATTTGCAATAATGGATCCATTTATTCATTCTTGGCAGGAACGCTTGACCGGTTTTGACTGTAATAATTTTTGTACTACACCGTTAAAGCCTATATGTGGTTATAGCATATACATATGTAAGAAAAAATTTTTAAGTGTCCCGATTTTATTACAACAACAACAACAACAACAACAACAACAAAACATTTTATTAAGACTTGTAGCACAATCACCTGTCACATTTGGGTGAATGAAACTTATCAAAGAAATTTCTCAGAATTTATCACACAATAATCATTGAAACTTTGCAATGTATTGCAGAAATACTTCATGTTTAAAACTACATCAAAAGATTTAAGAAAATAAACAGATTGAAATTTTAATAAGCAAAAGAAGCACTCAAAAACATGGAAATTACTGTGTAACGCGTAACAGCTCATTTGCATGAACAAGGTAAAAAACTATTTTTCATCCTCGAACCCATCACAATTTCCAAATCTTTTTCAGTCTACACTTGCAACAAGACAAAACAACACAACAGCCAAAGTAACAATGTTCATGCTTTATTTGCCAATCTGCAATAACTAAAAACTTAAAAGTTGTCTTTGTGTAACGCTGCCATCATGCCAAAGCTTCTGCCCACACAACAACTGGATTAGTGACTTCCATCGGACACTGCAAATAAATTGTCTTGGGTTAAAAGAAAGTTCATATGAAGATGTACATGTTGTGATGAGTTCAATCCACAATTCCTTATAGCAGCTGAGAAATAAAAGATTTCCTTGATCGGAAACGCTTTTGTTAAGCTTTTGACATGAAATAAATTCACTGTTACTTACCTGCAGAATAGGCCATATCTTGGCTTCTGGATGTCGCTCTGTGCCGTAACTCGGCCACAGTACAGTTCATTTATGGATTTATACACTACCATCGTTTTGCAGCCTAATAATTTATGGAACTAAAGATATTCCACAAAATCTGAGTCGGAAACACAAAGTTAGATAGGCCAAAAGTTTGACTGTTTGCACTGAGTGAGGAAACAGAACCCTCCTCTGCAAATTTTTGCAATCCAAAATGGAGTTTCCTTCGGTTCAATGTTTGTCACATGCTTGCTAAGGTTTCTGGGGGTTCTACGAAAGAATTCAGGGGTGGGTATTGTCAGCCATTTTGGCAGCCATCTTGGATTTGGCGGCCATCTTGGATCTGAACTTTAAAGCAGTTTTTAGTCGTTTTATCACACAAAATAAGAAAAACCTTTTGACTTTCTTAAAATATTATCACATAATGCAGGTGGAAAAAGTAATTTTAACGTGTTTGCATTCTTCCTTGACAAAATAAAATTAAAATACAATTTACTACACCCACAAAGGACTATGGGTAGAGACAAAACTAAGCCCAATGGAGTGGTCGATCCATTACATTTTTTAAAAATTTTTTTGTTTGGTGAATTCTACGTGCATTTAAATGGAAAAGATGATTTTGAGACAAAAACTGTACAATAATATTTTTTGATGTGTGTTACACAAATGTACCGGATGATTGTGCTACAAGTCTAAATAACAAATATTGATTTAAATAGTACCTACCCACAAATAGTTGAAAAACTAGTTGAGGCGGGTAGGTATAATTAAGTACAGTAGTTCATGATCAATATTCCATTTATAAGCTTAATCCAATTTAGATCTAGACCTGGGTTATTTAGAAGCTCAACAAAATAAAAATTATTTTTACTGATTAATCATATCAATACAATTTGACATTTTAAAGTCTGTGGACTTTTTAGTACTCAAAATTTCATATTAAATACTTGATAGAGTGGTTTTACTTAACCCGTGAAACACTATCTAACAAAAATAATAATATTATTAGTGTGTGATAGTCCAAATTAAACAAAAGAAAACAATGGAATCATAGTCAAACAGTGCGTACTATTCGACTAACTATTTCACAGGTTAAGTAAAATCACTCTACTTGTACATACAGCTAGTGTACAAATTTGTGTATTCATGATTTCAGATCAAAATTTGGAAGAGGAGACAATAAGTCAGAGAAAAGAAACAGGGAAAATAATTCTTGATGAACTTATTTACACTTGTAGTTTAATGATGTCATTGTGTACTGCCTGAATTGATGGCATTCAAATGAATTGTTTTTCTGGTTTAATGCAGTGTGCTTTGCTTTCCAGAACCATAAGGAACAGGGTGATACAATATCTCAATCCTGAAGACTTGAAAGACACACTTGTAAACATGTAAGTATAAAATAAAAAGATTCAAAATAACAAATTGAAGCCAAGGAGTCTTAAGGCACGGATACACAGTGTTAAGGCACGGATACATAGTGTTAAGGCACGGATACACAGTGTCAAGGCACAAATACACAGTGTTAAGGCCTGGGTACACAGTGTTAAGGCACGGATACACAGTGTTAAGGCACGGATACATGGAGCAACGTTTCTTGCAATGATGCGTGCAACAAGATTTCTTGGGGGTGTTACACAATGCAATTGAAGGGCTCGGGGCATAACCAACCTATGTTGCTTTTGAGGTCGTTTTTTATTTTTCTCGCTCAGATTTGTCCATTTTTGGCATGTGAACTAAAAATTAGTTGCAAAACATTGGTCAGATTTTTCCGTCGCTTTGGAGAAATAACGCATGCTAAAAGGTTTACCTGAATTTCTCGATTTAACGCTGATTTTTCACTTCCGATGGCTAAGTTTGGGCCCACCGCTGAATCCTGCTCAAAAAAAAAATCCCGAAGTTCACTGGGTGGTTCCAGAAAATATCCATACCCATACCACGGGCGGCATCTTGGAATTCTGAAGGGGAGGGGGGGTTCATTGGACTGGAATTCCGAGGACACGGGGGGTTCATTGGACTGGAATTCCGAAGGCATGGGGGGATTTTCAGGTCTGGACTTCCAGAAGGGAAATACAAGTTCGCAAATCAAGCCCGAACTGTGAACGTACATTTCATTACGTAGAAGAAAGGCAAACAAAGCACCAGAGGGCCTAATGTTAATATACTGCATGTTCGATTAATAATTTGAAAAATTGTCGTTTCCTACCGCCTACATGTACATTATTACATAAAAGACACATTTTTCCCACCTGGTACAATCGTTTGCAAATGTTTTGAAAGCGTCGTGAGCAGAAACTCGGGCCAGTCTCTCGCTGTCATTTGGAAGGTCTGTCAGATTTGTACTTTTTAGCCGCACGCCAGTTGTTGGGAAAAATCGACCTATTCACGCTATAAATCACACATGAACAATCTTCAAAGACAAAATAACTACCGTGATATTTTTGAGATACTGTTATCCATACTTGCTGTGACAATCTACGTTGCATAGCCCAAGTATTAACCTAGTTGCGTGGTAAAAGTAAAAATTATATAAGGATGGCAGTCGGATGCCATCTCCCATTTCAAAGGAAAGAACGTTTTACACCCGACTGATCGGAAAATGTGCAAATGGACTGGATAATTTAAACAGCAACAAAATCAAAAGCTTTTCCTTTGCTTGTGACGCAAATTGAGCGTGAAATGCAGCGTTTGCATGCAGATTTGACGATAGTTAACTTCTGAAGAAATGGGTTAATTATTAACCATACATGTAGCTAAAGATAATAAGCGCTAAAAAATTTGCTGGTTTTACCAAAATTGTATACCTTTGGTGGGAAGCATGGATTTGCAAAAACGATTATACAAGCACTGCATTTTCGCCTCGTTTGCCCACAGTGAAAATTGTTATAATGTGTTTAATTATGCATGTTACAAATATGCACGCGTCAATTTAAGTGTAAATTACGCTGCATCGGTTAGATTAGCATTCGTTCTTGAGATGTGAGTTTGAACGTAGGTCGGTTCGTTTTCTACACTGAGTGTCGTGTTATTACATGGTGGCAGCGGCAAATTAAACCGTCGACAACATGCCGGATGATGGGGCGAATTCGCAAGCTTCAGCGCCTCAATCGACGATGTTGCATCAGATTTCACCGCCTCAATATCTGGATCTAAAACACAGCGGAGAAGTGGCTGAGAATTGGAAACTATGGAAGGAGAAATACAACAACTATTTCATTATCTCAAGGTTAGATCGAGAAACTGCCGAATTTCAGTTAGCGATGTTCAAACATACGATAGGAGATGATGCTTTGAAAGTCATCAAAACGTTTAGCTACGCTGACGGAGAGAACTCGAATGATTGGCGTGTTGTTATGAGTAAAATGGAGAAACATTGTATCGGTGAAGTCAACGAGATTTATGAAAGATATTGTTTCAACAAGAGGGATAAGTTTTCTGTGGAATCGGTGGATACTTTCGTGGCTGAATTGAAGACTTTGGCAAAGACCTGCAACTTCTATGATTGCTTACGCGACAGCCTTATCCGTGATCGCATTGTGCTGGGAATTGGGAACGAACAAACCACAAAGAAGCTGCTCAGAATAAGAGATCTAACATTGAACAAGTGCATCGATATTTGTCGCAGCGAAGAGATCGCTGAAGTGCAAATGAAGACGCTTTCCGAGCCAGTTGATGGGAGCGGCATCCATCAAGTTATGTCCAAAGCGAGGAGACCCTCACAATCTGTGGATGGAAACTCGAAGAAAATCTTATGTAAGTTTTGCGGGTACGAGCATCAGTTTGACAGGAAGAAGTGTCCTGCGTGGGGAAGAACGTGCAATCGCTGTAAAGGAAAGAACCATTTTGCCAGGAGGTGTAAAGAAGCTCTCGTCTACAACATCGAAAGCGAGGAAGAGTCAGAGGAAATTAGTGTTGTAAGAGTTCAAGCTGTGAAAGGGAGGGCTGTGTACGCGAAAATGCTTGTCAGGCAGCAACCGGTACAGTTTCAAGTTGATTGCGGAGCTAGTGCTAACATCTTACTGCGCAAGCATGTAGAAGATGTTGAGCTCTCCCCTTGTTCTCAGTCTCTGGTTATGTGGAATGGTACCAAGATCAAGCCTGTGGGGACGTGTGCTCTACCAGTTGTGAACCCCCGTAACGGTATGAAATATAAAGTGAGGTTTTTGGTCGTTCAAGAGAATCTAACTCCACTCCTGGGTTTGAACGCTACCGAAAAGATGGGTTTGTTGACTGTTCACAAGGAGAACTTTATAAGCGTTGTGGAGAATCCGGAAGATGATCTTGCAACAAAGTATGCAGATGTGTTCGACAAGGGCCTGGGTAGGCTGCCTGGAAAAGTTCATCTGCAAGTGGATCCGGTTTCCCAACCAGTGATTCTTCCAGCGAGGAAGGTGCCTGTCTCCGTGAGGGAGAAGTTCAAGGCGGAACTACAAAGGTTGCAGGATCTCAAGGTCATCGCACCTGTGGATGAACCCACCGATTGGGTCAGCCAGTTCGTGGTCGCAGTCAAGAAGTCTGGTGAGCTACGTGTCTGCATTGATCCGAAGCCACTCAATGCTGCTCTCAAAAGAGAAAGGTATCAGATTCCTGTTATTGACGATTTGTTGCCAGATTTGGCAAGCGCGCGTGTGTTCACGAAAGTCGATCTCGCATCTGCATTTTGACATCTGGAACTTGACCAGCAGTCTAGCATGTTGACAACTTTTGCCACTCCTCATGGGAGATTTCGTTGGCTACGTTTACCGTTTGGTCTGTCGGTTTCAAGTGAGATATTCCAGAAGCATCTACACCAAGAGCTACAGGGCCTTCCAGGTGTGAATTGTATTGCTGATGACGTGCTCATTTATGGCAAAGATGACGCTGACCATGATTGCAATCTGGAGAGTTTTATGGAAAGGTGCCAGCAGAAGGGCATAAAGCTCAATCGCGAAAAGCTGGAGTACAAGTGCAAGGAAGTTTCTTTCCATGGACATCTTTTGACGGCAGAAGGCCTGAAGCCAGATCCGCAGAAGGTTAGAGCGATTGTTGAAATGCCGCGTCCCGAGAAGCCGGAAGATGTGTCGCGTCTAAATGGCATGGTTGGCTACCTCAGTCGTTTCCTGCCGAACCTGTCTGACGCCATGAAGCCGCTTCGAGACCTTACGCGCAAGGATGTAGAATGGTGCTGGTCCGAAGCACAAGAACAAGCTTTTAGCAAGGTTAAGAGTCTCATCGCGTCCGCCCCTGTCCTATCTTACTACGAGCCGGGTAAACCGTTGGAGTTGCAGTGTGACAGCAGCCAGTCTGGTCTTGGCGTGGCCCTGATGCAAGGCGGACATCCTATTGCTTATGCGAGCAGGGCGCTAACTGAAACCGAGTCCCGCTACGCCCAAATTGAAAAGGAGATGTTGGCTATTGTTTTTGCGGTGGAGAGGTTCAACGATTATACGTTTGGCAGAAAGACAGTTGTTTTTAGTGACCACAAGCCACTGGAATCAATTATCAAGAAGCCATTGCATTGTGCGCCCAAGCGTTTGCAGGGCATGATCATTCGTCTGCAGAAATATGATCTGGAGGTGAGATATGAGAAGGGAAGCAGAATGTTCCTGGCAGATACTCTTTCGAGAGCATCTCTCCCTGTTGGTGATCAGGACGAGTCGGAGTTTGAGACAATTAACATGGTGAAGTATTTGCCGGTGTCAGAGGAAAGGCTCCAGCAGATTCAGCGAGATACCGCAGCAGATGAATCTCTTCAAGTGTTAAAGACCGTGATCCAGGGAGGCTGGCCGGAGCACAAGAGTAACGTGCCAAGTGTTATCTCTCCTTATTTTGATATGCGTGATGAGATGACTATTCAGGATGGCCTCATCTTCAAGGGAGAGCGAGTCGTGGTACCACGAGCCTCTCGGAGCGAGCTGCTGAAGCGTATACACAGTTCTCATCTTGGAGTCAACGGGTGTCTGAACAGAGCGCGTGAATGTGTCTTCTGGCCCGGGATGACAGCGGAGATCAAGAACCATGTATCCACCTGCGAGGCATGTCGAGAATATGAGCGTGGTCAAGCCAAAGAAACAATGATGTCCCCTGAGACGCCAAGCCGACCTTGGCAACGAGTCGCAGCCGATCTGTGTGAGTCCGGAGGAAAGACTTACCTGGTCACGTCGGATTACTTCAGTGACTTTTTTGAGCTGGATCATTTGAGGTCGCCTTCATCAGTGAATGTCATCAGAAAGTTAAAGGCTCATTTTGCGCGACATGGGATACCCGAGCAGCTGGTGACCGACAATGGTCCCCAATTTGTGTCACGTGATTTTCTGAAGTTTGCAAAGGATTGGGATTTCGAGCATCTCACGAGCAGCCCGCATCATAGCCAGAGCAATGGTAAAGCGGAGAGTGCGGTGAAGGAGGCAAAGAAACTTCTCAGAAAGTGCAAGGCGAGTGGGTCAGATGCATTTCTTGCCTTACTCGACCATCGCAACACCCCGTCTACGGGTGTCCAAATCAGTCCAGCCCAGCGCCTTTTCAGCAGAAGGACGAGGGGTCTTCTGCCTATGACCGCCAGTTTGCTTGCACCAGAAGCAATTCCAGGAAACGAGCTGTGCAGAGCCAGGCTGGAGCAACGCAAAGAGCGACAAGCTTATTATTACAACAGGGGTGCGCCTGATTTGAGTCCTTTACAGAGAGGGGACACTGTAAAGCTAAAACCATTTCAGTTGGGCAGGCAGGAATGGCAGAAAGGAATTGTTCGAGGTCGGCTGGATGAGAGATCGTACGAGGTGGAAACTCCCCAGAGCGTTGTTCGGCGAAATCGTGTCCACCTGCGGAAGACGAATGAACCGCCACCGCCGTCACCGGATGCGGAGGTCCCGGATGAAGTCCCGTCTGCGGTTCCTGCAGAAGTCGATGTACCGACTCCGTGTGAAGAAAGTGCTGAAAGTGCTGAAAGTGCGTCTTCAAGCGGACAGGAGTCTTCTCCAAGCATAACAAGGTCTCCACCCAAGCCAGCGCTTAGACGATCTGAGCGACAGCGACGGGTCCCGAAATACTTAAGTGACTTTGTTTTGCTCAAGCCATAAACTGTCGAACATTCAAAGGATTAGTTTTGATTAGGCTTTAAGTTCACGCTAAAGACTTTAAGTATGTTATCACGGAGTCTAAGCTCTAACTTTCAATGTGTTCCTTAGCGAGTCGAGCTGTATGTCATTTAAATTGGTTTAGTCATTTCTTTTCACATGTAACGGGGAGGGTGTTATAATATGTGTTTAATTATGCATGTTACAAATATGCACGCGTCAATTTAAGTGTAAATTACGCTGCATCGGTTAGATTAGCATTCGTTCTTGAGATGTGAGTTTGAACGTAGGTCGGTTCGTTTTCTACACTGAGTGTCGTGTTATTACAAAAATTATGTTAAGTAAATGTGAAGATGCGTCATAACAACTGTTCACTCGATGATAAAAACTTAGATTGTTTGTTACGGTGTATGGTTTACATTCCAACAAATCTCTAAACTGGGCCTTTTGCTTCTCATCTTGTCCACACAAGCCTGTGTAACACTAGTCTCACACATGCAAATATAGGTTAAATTTTCCAGGCTGTCTGTTATGAATTTGAAGGTGCGGCTATCCACAAAGGCGTATGGAATAATCAAACCGGTTAACAGATAATTACTGCAGACGATCTGTGTCAATTCCTCCTCGTTGTCTTGAAAAAGTAGCCCTCTTGGCAATCCATTATTCATTTTTCAATTTCCATCCATTGTTGTCGACAAAAATTGGGCAAAAAAAATGTCAAACATGCTTAATATTTTTCACATGAAATTTTTGTCGTAAGTGTGCACGGCTTCCATACGACAAAGTTCACGATTTTTTCTCATGCACAGAAATCAAGCTTTGTTGCAGAGCTTTGCAGTGGGCTTAAGGCAAAAACTGTCTGAATATACGAGATATGGTATCCGTCGGTCTTGGTATACACCCGCAAATGGCAAATTTAAACTTCCAACCCGAATCACCAATCAGTTGGTTGACTGAATGGAGATTAAAACACTATTAACAAGAACTTAAACGGAAAAAATTCCCCTGTCGGCTGAAGTGGCATAAGAATTCGTCATAATAAATAACATGCCAAATTATTTCGCCTTTTGCCATTTGTGCATGAATTCAAACAACTGTTTTAAAGTACAATAGAAGATTGTTCAATTTAGATTCCTCGGTTCAAATTGCAAGGTTATACGAAAAACTCACCACAGTCGAATTTTTCGCTGTCAAATCAAAAGAAATTATACAAAAGCAAACAGATCACAAGTTTATTCCTGTAAAATCAATTATCAGACAAGAGAATATGAGTTGGATCTTTAGAGCCTCTATTTGTCATCACGCAATGCTAAGAACCATCCCACGTAAATGGTGTGCTCGCTTAGACTTCTGGGATACAAAATGGTGGTCAAAGCTTACGTTGAAGAAGTTTGAAGTGTATTGGAGCTTGTATTTCAGGTTTTTTGGTGTTTTTCAAGAATTTTCTCTCTTGTATAAAAAAATTTGGCTACTACTTTCATGCTTCATAGAGTTTTGCAGGTAAAAATAGTTTTAGTTTTGTTTTCCTTTTCAAGGAAGTCAAAGAGCTTAATTCGATCAGGTCTTTCCATTGATCGTTCGCTGGGCTGAAAATTATAAATAAAGGTTTTTGGAAGTTAGAGAGGGCTTCTCAAATCAGTTTGAAGAAAAAGCAGAAATTCGTGGGGGGGGTTGAATGATTACAGAATTGCGAAGGCATGGGGGGGTAAAACGTTTTGGAATTCCGAGGGCAAGGGGGGATTGAACATTTTGGAATTTCCTAAAGCAGAGGGCAGGGGGGGTCTTGATGAAGATGCCACCCGTGGTAGGGTATGGATATTTTCTGGAATCACCCATTCCCTCAAAATCACTTCATTTTTATCACCAATAGTCAGCCACTCAGCCACTTAGATTCGCGCAATCTCCCTTATCCTTACGGACCTCCTTTAGGAAGCACTCCCGGTCCTCTGCTGCCGGCTCATAGTCTTTGCTCGCCTTGTTGAATTTCACCCGGCCGCAAGAACTCACTTTGAGCTGTCCAAAGCTGTATTTCAACCTCCCGCTCGATCATGCAAAGCCAACCTATCTGCCACTGTTGCAAAGCATGTCGGGATATCAATGGCCAAAACGATAACGGAATGTCCACCAAACGAAATACGGAAAATATTGTAAGTCCCAAAGCACTTCAGATATCGGGCATTTCGACTATGGCACGGGATGGGAAATGGACCACAACTCACAATGCTGCCCCTTTTCTGATCCGAAGTGGTTCCAGACTTTCCTACCGGCTCGTCTTGTCCACCAATGTCTATTTTCACCTCGAGCGCGAAATAGCAATTAAGATACAAGGTATGACAAGAAACACGACTCGTTTCTTTCAGGGTTCTTCAGAGAAATTAGACTACCTGGCTGTAAATTGAAAGTAGGCGGCACCTGGCACTTGAGTGCCCAAAGGGCACGAGTATCTAGGGGGGTCAGGGGGCATGCCCCCACAGAAAATTTTGAAAAATGAAGACACTGGAGATGCATTCTGGTGCATTTTGGGGACAACAGAGATGAAAAAAATCATTTCATTTTCAGCCAGTTTTTAACCTTTTTATTATTCACTGAAAAAAATTATTGCTACCCTTAATATGCTTTATATACTAAAGAAAAACATTATGGCCCAAAAGAAATCACTTTTGTTTTATCTTATGGCTACGAAGGATTTGTTTTTATAGCAATACAAGTGTTTGGAAGAAAATAGGACGGATTTATCCTTATCTTCCCCCAAAATATTTTCTGACTAGCCGGCGGCCCCAGGACGAGTAGACGGCGATTTTCGCCGGTCTCCGGAGCTTCCGGAGAACCCTGTTCTTTGAGAGGTGCTAGTAAGAGACTTATGGATTTCCGGACTTAATGATGTCCTTCAATCACCGGACGGGCCTTAAACATATTGGCTTATACGCACGCTACAGATGATGTGTTTGCCATAGCGAGCTCGTGATCGATAAGCGAGCCAGGCATCCGTAAGTAACGGTATTTTCATTCGTGTCGTTGGTGCGGGTCAGGAGTATTGCGGTCGCATTATTCTCACGGCCAATCTGCTGTAATGGCGTTGAAATTACGCTCTGAATGTAAACAACCACTAGAAGGCCAGAACTCTGCTTTTTTCAGGTGAAATTAGTCCAGTTTCTTAGGATTAGTGCAAATTGGACAAGGGTTTGTGATATTATTCGTTGTAGGATAAAATTAGGCAAATCTGAGCGAGAAAAAGACTAAAAACGCTCAAAAAGCAACATAGGTTGGTTATGCCCCCAGCCCTTCAATTTGTTGCATGGAACATCGTAAAGTAGAACTTGATTCTACTTCTGCAACTGTTGCACGCAACGTTGCGAAAAAAGTTGAACTGTGTGTCCGGGTCTTAAATACATGTATACTGTATTCTGCTTACTCTCCCCTAACCATCCCACATCCCTCCCAGGGTTCTCAATAACTTTTTAACAATCAACTGTTCCATTTTGGTTAACAGCTGTAAAAATGTGGCACATAGCCAAAAGGTCTTACTAAATTTTTATTGAAACACTTAATTCACAGCTGTAACACTTGCTAGTGACCCCCTCACAGGTGTTATGGGTTCAACTGAGAACACTGCCTTCCTTATTTTGTTTTGTTTACAATTACAGCCTACCCCCTGTACTCCTGTACTGCTCATGAATGAGGATTATAGGTTGGGTTGGTCAGTGGACATTACAGTAATATACAGATTGGACTGGGTTATGATAAATTAAAGATGCATGTTGTTTAAAGGTAGCCAAAGTTAAATTATCAGTGAAGAGGGAGTGAGGTAAACTGTTTCATTGGGATATTGTTCTAGGGTAGAAGAAGAGACAGTGAGAGGCGGTTGATGTAGATGGCGGGATTAAACTTTTGTGATGGGTGTGTCCGGTTTTGCGCATTACAAGTCGTAAATAGTTTCTGGAAACAACTGGAATTAGTCTGTAGTAGATCCTTTACAGTAACCTGAGGCGGGTATCAACTCTATGGTTTTCAAAGGGTCGCCAGCCCTGGTGATCCAGCATCTCAGAAACACTGGATGTGTTATGGTATCATTTCAGTGTCCATTGTGCAGCTCTACATTCACCCCTACAGCTGTAGCTGTCCATCTCATACAATTAATTGTATCCCTATCAGCTGACTTGTCCATCATTTCCATCTTAGCCCCTCTCTGCTGACTACAGTGTTCTCCTCATCCCATTCAATCCAGGTAGGCCCCCTGGCTTGATTTTGGAAAAATTGAAAGTCACCTGGCTTAAAAAAGATGCTGCCATGCTTGAATATAGTTCAAACTCTTTTTTCTTAATCTTTGTGTATATAGTTACCTTTGAAATCAAATTTTCAATGTTTTGTTTATTTTACTCTCATTATAAATTAAAAAAACTCAAAATAAATGAATGTTTAAATGAATATCTGTAAATCGAATACAGATTTCATCCTGATTTACATCAAGTTCTCCTTTAATTCACTCACATGACAGCTTAAATGATTTGAAATAGATCACCAAAATAATCAATAAACATCAGTATTTGATTTGTTGGCGAACTTAAATGTACTTTGCCACCAGACAGCTGGGAAAGGCCATGCCAACACGACCATTTGATGCAAGTCAGAATATCCCTTCCCAAAATCCTGGGGAGAACCTTGGACTTGTTCCTCCCTAGCCATCTTGCATCCCTTCTATCTACCTTCGCCCCTTCAGCTGACCTGTCCATCTCGTACATCTTCAAGCTCCCTCAGCTGACCTGTCCATCTCATACATCCTCACTCCCTCAGTTGACATGCCCATCTCATTTATCCTCACTCCCTCGATCAGCTGACATGTCCATCTCATACATCCTCACTCTCTCAGCTGACATGTCCATCTCGTACATCTTCACTCCCTCAGCCTTCCTCCCATACTTCTTTTATTAATATTTTGTCTGTTGCTAGATTTTTAATCATCTCCATTTTTCATTTGCTTTTGTCTTCACTCTTTTTTGCAGAAAGATTTTCAACTCTCGCTTGGAGCTTGTAAATGCAACAACTTTACATAATTTGACAAGTTTGAAAACATTGTAAGCTGAGTATAATTAATACTGCATTGTTCTGTTTATCAACAAAAGGCATCACATTTCTTAGTGTTTACTTGTCATTTGCAGCTTCGCAATTTTTACTACTGGCATAATGTATTCTACTGACAGTGTTTTTTTGTTAACATGCATAGGAACTTTGGATGGAGATGTTATAAAATTGACAAATACCTTGTAATTTTGATTAGAAGTACAAAGGCTTGAGCTAAACTTACAAAGTCCAATCTCTGTTTTTTGTTAGGACTTACTGTCTGTCAGAGAATGTTTACACCCTGAACCTGGTTGTTAACTAGATTGAGCAAAGAATTTATCAATATTGTACATGCCATAATTTTCAAATATTTGCAAAATAGAATCCTTTAAAGCCAAGCTTTCTGACTATTATGCTAATTAGATTTTAATTATATTTTAATTTGTAAAATGTAATATTGTGATTATGATATATTAATTTATTTATTTCATTTATTTATTTTATTTTATTCTATTTCAATGTTGTTTTATAGTTGGTGTGATGTCTTCGGATTTTACCGACTTATTAAATGTAGATGTAGATGTAGATATTTAACTAGCAGTAATCACAGATTATGGAGATGCGTTCGAAGGAATTTCCGACGGAAATGAGCCCCTGAAAAAACCCAAGAGGGGCGGCCATTTGGAAGACCGTCTACCAAAAAATCTCAAATTTTACTGCACATAAACCACAGGACAACCAACACGAAATTAGGATTGCCTTCTTCAAACGCGATTATTATTTTCCATCACATGGTCATAGATGAGTTTCAACGTAGGGCCTAACCACTATGCCATGCTGCTTCTTACATTGATCTTGACTTTATAATAATAATGGTCAGCTCTCACCTTAAAGACACTTTACGATAATGAACACCCCGTAATTACAGGCAGTAATTAAACTGCTAACAAATAATTTAATAATTTTATTAAATTAATTTTAATTAATTTTTAAATTAATTTTATGTTATTAAATTTTATTATTAAGTAATTTTACACAATTCTGCCTTTCAGCTGTAACAGTATGACTGAATAAACTATCTATCTATCTATCTTACTGAAAAGACCCCTACTATTATGAACTAACTTTACAGCTATGGACACCAAATTGTGGTTGAATGGTGTCTGATAAACATAAGATGACTTTAAACGTACCATAATTTACATCTCTATCCATAGCTAAGTTGAGTAGACATGTTAAAATGTATGTAGATGTTAATAATCATGTATGAAACTTTTATTGTATTGCAGAAAGTTGGCCCAAAATAAACTAACAACTTTTCCAGATATTTCCAAAAATGCTGCCTTGGAAGAGCTGTAAGTTAGTTAAATGTTGTAATAATAGCATGTAGATTTGATGTAGAGCTACATAATGTAAATCTAACTTAACTGAATGATGAACTTTTTATGTTTACACTAAAGTAATCATGAATGCTCATGACCAAAATAAACTGACTGTGGCCAGCTCAAATATGCAAGGCGTTTTGAAAGAAAACACATCAAGGACATCATAAACTCGTACATTTTCTTGAAGTCAGTATGATGTTTGCCCTTTTTCTCATAATTTAGTGACTTGTATGACAACAAAATCAAATTGTGGAGCCACAATTTCACTGCATTACCAAAGGCTTTGATCAGAATGTGAGTATTGTTCTTTGTACCATTGTCTTAACTATAAGTACTAAATAATTTGCCTTTGAATTTGTCTCATTTATAACTTATTGGGGGTCACGTCTCAGTGTAATCATTTTATAACTAGTGACTTGAACATAGTTGGTGGCATTTCAACCAGCCAGGAAATAAATTTACATGATATTTATTGTTTATATGACCATTAAAATAAATACTTGGTCAGTTAATTCAATCTACTAAATGAATATTTTATATGATATTATACAATCAGTCCAGTGAACCAATCAAGCAGATAGTCAGTCTTTCAGTCTTTCATTCAACCAGCTAGGTACACTGTACATGTAGTCTGTCAACCATCAACCATCCAGTCAGTCAGTCCATCAGTTAATCTGCTATTGAGCCAGTCAGTTGGGACTTTATATACCATCAACTCAGCCTCCCAGCCCGTCAGACAGTATGGCAGGCCTTCACTTGGTCTGTAAGTAAGTCTAGCTACATGAAAAAGGCAGTATGTAGAGCAGTCAATGGTCATTAATTGGTACCTTGGTGAACATTGTTATCAGGCTTTTTGCCCTGTCAACTTCATTATCATCATCATCATCACCACCACCACCATCATCATTGTCATCCAACAATCAACCTGGTACTTTTAAATGCTCAGGCATGCAATGCAAAATAAGCCATTTCATTTACAATGCAGACAAAATACTGGAACCCAAGCAATCTGTTAAAATCATTGGGTTATTCCAGAAAAAATCCACACCTCCCCGACGGATGGCATGCTGGAAATTCGCGCCGGAGAGGGGGTTGAGGGCTCTGGAAATCCAGGCGGGAGGGGGGATCTGGACCTAAAAATCCTTCCTCAGGGGTCGATTTTTTTAAAATGATTTTGAAGAGAACACTTTGTGTTCAAAACAATTAGTTAAGGTTTAACTTCGTCGGTTCCACATTATTCATAGAGAATTATAAATGTAATTTATAAATGTAATTTTTATAAATGTAATTCTTACTTTTTAGTATAGTAGGTCCACATCAGCCTTTTGGCTGCCTTTTTATCCAACCTACTTATCAAATAAAGTATGTATGTGTTGTGGTTCAAATTTTATTTTCCTTTGTTTAAAACTCATTATCATACATTACCATAGCCAAAAACAAAGGAAAATAAAATTTGAACCAAGGATAAAATTGAACCACAACATATGTATGTATGTAATAAACCGGATGAAAGGGAGAAAATACAACTCAAATATGGAGAAAGTCAGTGGTTAACGTAACCGGAAGCGTGCTTCGGGTACCTTGCAACAAAGCTCTTGTCCGAGTTCTTGCCAGCAACAAATTGTCAGGGAAAGGTTAAAAAGTATCAGCCGATTTAAAAAAAGACAAAAGATTTTTAACAAAAACAATTGATGTACCGTTTGCAAGTACGCATTGTTTTCTATTTGTAGAATTGTTTCAGTTTGCTTTCGTGCACGTTCCCTGTAATCTGATATAAGCTTAGTAATATACGGCTTACACAAACAAACTTTTATGCCGCTCTTCCTAGTTTACTATTTAGTTGATGCGTTAAACCTTGAAGGAAATATAAAATAATTGGAAGAAGCTTTCCAATTTAATACTTAAAGGCAAATTGCGATCAAACTTGTTCGAATTGTTTTCTTCGTGAAGCCAATAATCACGGTAAAGTCGTGCTAGTAAATATAATTAAATTAAACAGCGTTTTCTGAATTTGTTTGCTTTCAAGATTTTTTTGATTCGCGTAAACATTATGTGAATCATCCTTACGGATAAGAATGGCATTCTATATACACAGGAAAAGTCGGAAATTTTAGAAAACACTAGATGTAATAAAAATAGGTTGCTGAATTTAAATAATATTTTGTGATGTTTACAATATTTCGCAGACGCAAGCGCTCGGCGCTGCAATTAGGATACATAAATAAATCGCCAAGCCTTCTGGAAGCAGAAAATCACTGAATTCTGACAAGTGTTTAACTCTTTTATTCTAGGGAAAGACGTTTTCATTCAAGGAAATATGACTTTCATTCAAAAGTTTTGACCTTAAGAAAAAATGTTTTGGATTCATGATCAGGAAAAAGCTGCACGCGATCAAATTACATTTTACACAAAATTTGCATGAAACAAATTTGTGTATTTGTGACAACACTTTGAAGAAATGTGAAGCCTGGAAAAAATTAAAACATACCAAAATCAAAGCAGTTATTTAAGGAACTAGGAACATTTTGTCTTGAAATCATGTTTTTTTTTTTATGATGTGTCACGCAATATTTATTTAAAAAATGTTTCTAATCACCAATTTATAGCACTAATCACCACAGTTTAGAAAAGTATAAAAACACGATCTCCTGAATGCGACTACATGTATTTTTTTTTTCATTATGTGTAAATTTAGGGCTTCAAAAAATTTATTGGAAATCCGGGCAGCAGGGGGGGTCTCTGGGCTTGGAAATCCAGGCAGAAGGGGGGATCTGGCGGGCCAGGAAATCCGGGCGGGGGGAGGGGTAAAAAAAACTTGCCATCCGTCGGGGGGGTGTGGATTTTTTCTGGAATAACCCATTGATCATTTTATAATGCACCGTAACATGTATTATCATATGACCTGTACGGCCCTGCGAACCTTTCCTTTGCAAAAATATTGATGAAAGTCCGGTATGAGAGCCGTACGCATTTGAGCGAGTGGGGCCGGAAAAAGCCGTACATGACCCTCGGTCATGGCACCGGCACGGACCTCGCTGCGCTTGGTCCATACGCCATGACCCTGAGCCAAATATTTTACCATCCGGCCCTCCCACTTAGTCAATAAGTACATATTTTGTACAAAGAGTTAAATTGGTGAAACAGAGAGAAAACTAGGTGACCATTTCAACAAACATATATGAATTGTTGAAAGAACAACATATATATTATACCATATACCATAGTTTAAGATGTCTATGTGGGATTTTCAGTGAAAAGTCTTAAACACGCAAATTCACTTTTACTGATTTCAAAGTTTCTGGTTTATCGTCGTCATGGTAATATTGATTTTACCAGAAAAAAAAAAACTTGCCAAAGTTCAATTCAAAACCAGTAACTTGTGTGAAAATTTCATGTTGATCTGATTTGAAGAAGACCCGTTTAAAAGCTGATTGAAAAAATGTAGGTATGGTCTCCAGAAAAGTGTATTGAAACACCTTAATTCGCTCTGACAAAAGGTTTAAGCACTCAAACCTTCAGGTTTTGAATCTTTTTATGGTGGGTAATTAACGGGTTTTTACATCTACATTGTACTAACTTAGTTGATAAAACCAAATCAGTTTTCGTGTTTGGTTAGGTGAACTTTATTTTAATAAGCACATTATATAATTAACATGCTTTTCCATCAAGCCATGTATCTAACTGAAATAATTTTATTAGTTGTCTTACAAAGTAAGATAGTTATTTTTTGTCTGGTTTTAGCAAGTAAGCCTAGTATTTGCCCTGGCTGTGGTGATTAGTAACTGATCAATTAGTAGTAGCTAAAATATGAGCGGGAGATCTTTATGGGCGTGTTAATCTCAGTAATGAAATGATTTTTTCTTTTTTCTTTGTCCCATGCTTGTGACATGAATGTGATGAAAATTACATCTTTGGTCAATAAAAAAAAATGTCAAAAATTAATTTTGTGCTTCTGAGTAGTTGGTGGGGGATGGCTCAAATACCAGTTTTCAAGTTCATGGAGAAGCTGGCCTCACGCGTTCGGCCAGCTTCTCCATGAACTTGAAAACTGGTATTTGAGGCCTTCCCCCACCAACTACTCTGGATACCCCTCCCTCAAACCCCGTAAGAGGGGGTCAAATGCGTTTTTTCCCGAGCCAGCCTGCAACGGCAAGCGAGACATAACCCATTGAAGAAACACCTCCTCTCATTGTAACAATGGGGAAAGGAAGAAAGGGCATTCTGACACAATCAGATAAACGAAGGGAATTAAACCATTCAAGGCATGGCAGTCTTTTTTGTTATGGATGAAAGATATTAATACATTTTAACTTTGTGATTTGCAGTATTCTGACAGACAATGAGATTGACTGGCTACCTAATAACTGGTTGGATTTACCAAACCTTCAATATATGTAAGTATATACAAATTCAATTATTAAAATAATATTATGGTTCTTTGAAGCATTCAACAGTAATTACACATTAAAATTAAAGCCAGTGAAGATTTCAATGCATCAAACATCAAACATTTGTCATCAGCCACTGTTTGGTTTTGATTGTTTTCATCAGTGTATTTTCTCAAAACCCTTGTATTGACTAATGATTCTTTTTATATTTATGACAGAGGTCTCAGCAAAAACAAGCTAAAGAAGTTTCCAACATTTATAAACTGCCAGTCATTGATTTATCTGTAAGTACTGTTCACCCTATATGAGAAGGCACTGTACTGCAAATTATATTTAGTGGCAGACTCTACAAGCACCTCAAAGCCTCCCTGGAGACTACACACATGCAGATACATCATATTAACCCTTTTAACCCCTTAAGCCCTAATATCAAAATTAAAATTCTTATTTCTTGTCCCTATACATTTTTGTATAGAAGTATTAGGGAGAAATTGTTTAGATATCAAGAGAACTCATCTTGTGTGACCATTTCCTAAACTCTCATGACCTTTTTTTTTTATTGATAAGGCATTGATATTACAAGGAGAAATTTGATGCTGATTGCTCTTAGGGCTTAAAGGGTTAACTTAACTCCCATGTTTCAGTTTGCTTATCTCTGACCTGCACTGTATAATTATTTTCAACTGAACTAACCCGTTCAATCTCAGAGTCAACCATGGAGATGTTGTAGTTTAAAATGATCTCAGGTTAAAATGATTACAAACTAGTTTGAGTTGTACTTTTCTTTGTCTTAGGATTATATCAATTAATCTGGAACAAAAGAAAATCAAAACTAAACTAGTTTGAAATCATTTTGACCTAACATTCATTTTGAACTACAACAGAGACACTAGTATAGTTCTATTTTTGGAGTCTGCATGTCTATGAAATCTTTTCAGCAATACTTTTGCAAGATACCATAATGATTAATTTTGTTTTTCATTATTTTACAAAGTGAAATTTGGAATTTTTCTTAAATTTTGATATTTGACACTCTTGTGAGTTAAAGAGTTAAGCATCAACTTAATGGCTTTTCTGTGGCACATGTGTATCCCAAGCAAGGTCTGTATAGCCGCAGTATTGTAATCTTCTGCTATCTATCATAACAGGGGTCTGGATCAGAATGAGATTCCAAGCATCAGTGTTCCTAATCTTCAGCCTTTCTATGGAAATGACTCCCAGCTTGTTCATTTGTAAGTAAAGTTCCAGGGCTGTCTTAAGCGCTCTATTTTAATTAATTAGTTAGTAATAAAACTTTTTATTCCCAGGACAAATTGAAAAATTAATTTTGTGCTTCTGACACTCTTTCAAATAAGGTTGTTGAAATAACTTCTCCTTCTTCTTAAAAAAAATACAGTCCACAAGCACAACACTGTCTTTTAAAAGATGAATACAGTGGAATCCCAATTTTTCAAACCTCCTAAGGAAACGGAAATTGGTTAAAAAAAATTGGGAGTTTGAAAAATCGAAAGTGGTATTGACTGAAATCAAATCCAAGGGAAACGAGTTTTGGTTCGAAAAATCGAGTATTCGAAAAATCGGGATTCCACGGTACTTTCTTTTAAAAGATGAATACTTTTTATAGTGCCATGGTGTTTTATTGTATAATTAATAAAAGCAATCTAAAGATGATTGTAAGAAGGCCACAGGTTTCACTGTAGTTGTGTTGAGTATAATGTCACAGTTTGTGTAGGACAGCTAGATACGGGTAAACATACAAATGTCTTCATCGTTGTTACTTTTGTACAGTCGAAGCTCAGTGCATGGATGCCCTCAGGACTACCAAAAAAGTGTCCGTAACTGGAGCTAGCCGCTTACCGGAATAATTCTCATAAGAGGAGAATTCTAACGGGATTTGTCGAGGCTGCCATGAGTAGAGCTGTCCGCTTCTGAGGGGTTCCACTCGGAAAACTTTGACTGTTTTTTTTTTTATTATGGTAAATCAATACCATCTTAACTCTCAATTTCTCCTTCAACTGACTGACAGCAATGACAAAATTGACAAGAATGGAAAGGAAACTGTTTGCTGTTAAAATTTTTATAAGCAGCCAGTTCTTTGATATCAGGAAAAAGAGAAAGCTTGACAGACAACTGATTGAACCATGATTTCATAAAGTAAAAGCTTCAATGTTTTGCTTGTTGTGAGGATTCTTTTTACTAGCTTCAATGCTATGGTACATTGTTTTATAACACTAGTTATTTGCAAATTGCAGGAATGCAAGCAACAACAAAGTTACTTCTATTTCCACTGGCGCATTCTCTGGTTTGATCCATCTTAAAGTTCTGTAAGTATAAGAATATTACTAACAATAGTGACCTTCAGATTTGACTACGAGTACGACTTTGGAATTTCGAGATAATTGTATCCACCGAACTGTAATTCCTTCCTGTTGCTGACTAACACGTAAATAAACGTTAGGGATAAGATTGGTGTGATAATTAAGTATATGAGGCACACAAATTTGGTTTGAAAACTCGTACTCGTACTCAATCTCGTACTCGTAGTCCAATCTGAAGGTCGCTAATAACTGCAATGCAAACCTGTCTTTACTAGTATTAATAATAGTACACGTAAATACTAATATTTTCACAAACCAACGTTTCTGCAGGGGTCAATTCAATAAAACTTTCACAAGTGTAATTTACAAGTGTAGCCATTGTTTCAGAGGTTGAAAACAATAACTACACTATTGTAAATTACACTTGTAAAAGTTTTATTAAATTGACCCCAGGGTTTAGTTTAATTATTATGCAAGCAATATTAGTACTGCATATATGTAAATAATATAGTTTTTTTTTACTTAATATGAAATGTTCAATTTGCCATAGAGAACTACAAGTGAATGACATGGAAACCATTGCTGCCAATGTCTTTTATGAAATACCAGAGCTGCTACATCTGTAAGTTAGTTTTTTACACAAATTATTTATCAGATTTAAAAAGTACCTACCAAATGAACAAATGGTTATAAACAACCACATTTTCAGTGACTAATGATGACACACAGGCTTTTTTAGAAACTTTTCATGTAGTTTTTATCATAAATTATATCAAGAATCCCCCCAAAATACATACAGAGGGATTTTCAGAGGTAATTTAAAAATGCTTAAAATATCAAAACATAAAAGTAGAACCAGGAAAATAAACTTGAAAGTCAAATTTTCCAAATGCATGCGAGTAGTGTCTCAAAGTTATGTGCTGCTAGTCAATAACAACAGTTACACAGTTTTTTTTTTCAATCATAAACTGCGGAGTGACCTGCTAAAAGATGTGAAATTCTGAGAGCTTCCATGCAGGCATTCTAGAAAAAAAAACTGAACAGACATTGATTTTGCATGTCCACTAACAACATGTTTATAAAGCTAAAGTAAGACAGTGTGTTTCTCATTCATTTTTGTAAATGATTCTATTGAGACCTGTTTCAATTTTTTGCTTTATTTTAAGATTTATAACTTGTAACTACTTAGTAATATGTTTTTCAGGGCATTTTTTTTTGCAAAAAGGGACAAACTCTACATTCCCTTTCAGGGTGTCCCATTTTTGTGCACTTCTTAGAAAGTAAAATGTTCAATCATTATGAAAAAAAAAACAGAGAATAAGAAAGTGTTCTTGCACTCACAATAATTTTAGTGACCTACGAGGAAACCGCCTTCAAAGCATAACAGCAGAAGCCTTCAGCAGTCCATTTGAAAATCTTCCAAAGCTGCGAGTATTGTAAGTGAATCCAAAACTAAAGATATTGTTACTTGAATTTCTGCTAAATACACCATCTATTTACTAGCCAACTGTTTTTAGTGCTTCTTTTTTAAGGCTGCAGGTCCTTTCACTTCTCTCATTTCATACAGTTGCAAATAAGTGTTGTTTTTTTTTAATGAGATTTAAACCCATTGCCTGTGCAACATTCTGCATTGTTGCATGCATCTGAAGGAATCCTGGTAGTTAATTAACCATTGAGAGTTAGTCCTGGCATATCTGAGAGCAATTACATGTATTAGACTATTTATAACATACACTATACATGTTTACAAGTGCACCATGGTGCAGACACAACTAAAGTTATCCAAAAATCCTTCTATAATTATTGCAACTACTGTATGAAATTAGCAACTTTAATTCTTCTTCAGTCCTCTTCGTTCCTGATGGAACACAGGGCCTCCACTTTTGCTCACCGTCTGACCCTATTTTGTGCTGTGTTCTTTGCCTCATTAATTAGGAAAAAAATGGTTTATAATAAATATAAATATACCTGTCACCCAGTTTTTCACACATTGTTCACCAAAGTATTTCTCCATTGACAGCTTGACTTATAAACCTTTTCCCGTCTGACCCTGTAGCTCAGTCAGTTAGAGTGCTGGAAGATCTAATCCAGGGGTTTTGAGTTCATTTCTTGCCCGCAGTGTTAAAGATTTTCCCTTTTATTCCCGTTATCTCATATTCTTTCTAGGACTCACAGTTTCACCCTTCTCCACACTCATATTAATAATTTATATATTTCATTACTGTTATATTTATTGACTGTCAGTCAATAGATGGACTAAATAACTGCAGTACAACGGCATTTAAAGCCCACTTTTATTCTTTTTAGGATTTTAATGCAACAGCAAAGTCCATATCAAGCAACAACTGTGATGTACAATGCTTTCAAGAATCTTCCAGTTTTAGAAGATTTGTAAGTAGTAAATTACCACACATACACTGTCCTTTAATTGAGAATGGTGATGTGTGACACTACTTTAATGAAGATTTTTAAAACAAGATTTGTACTCAAGTTAAAAATCAACATTCAGTGTAACATTTAAAGAGTGCACGACTGGGAATGAAGTTAGATGTGACAATTACAGTTCTGGTTTTGTTTAATTTTTTGTTTAATTTTGCTTTTAATGCAGTAAACTTCAAATATTTTTGTGAAATGATATATATGAAATAAATCATATAATTATGAACTGCGGAAATGAAATCAAATGAAGAATGATCCTCGCAGTTGTGAACACAATTTAAGCAATTTGCGAAAAGAAGCCTGAAAAAAATTCAGGACTTCAACAGGGTTCGAACCCGTGACCCGTGCGAGGATCATTCTTCATTTGATTTCAAATATTTTTGTCGGTTAAAATGATGAACAAATACACTAATAAATAAATAAATAAATAATAATAATAATAATAATAATAATAATAATTAAAATAAATGTCGGGCCCAGAAGGAATGCTGTGTTGAAATGAATTAAATGCTGTCTCAATAATGATATGATATAACAAGTTTATATTTGACACCTTGGTCTCATTTTCTTTACTGATTTGGTGGGTCCCCTGTGAGCTTGCAGGTGCTATGATTTATAGCATTAAATGATTTTTTTGTCTCTATTACAGTGGTCATTGTATTTGTCATTCTTTTTGTAGGTGGGTTAATGACAATAGGCTGACACATTTTCCACATCCAGCACTATCTCAAGAAGCATTTCCTTCATTGTTGTATCTGTAAGTACCCTTTTTTACCCTGTCTGTGTTTTAGGCACGTTTGGACAATATAATGAAAAAAAGAGTAAAACCTATCACTTTTGAGCTAGGTCGTGATGCAACTAGTAAAAGTTAAGCACAGAAGATATAACTCTGCTCCTTTGAAATTATCATGATCAATAGCTGTTGTACATGTACATTCAGGGTCTCAGTTCAAAACAATCTAATTCAACTTGTTACATTTACATTTTCTGTAATTACGTTTTTTCTTTCCATTTCTTCATTAATTGAAAAGTTCATCATTCTAGAACC
Source organism: Dendrophyllia cribrosa (assembly GCA_024195265.1). Lineage (NCBI taxonomy): Eukaryota > Metazoa > Cnidaria > Anthozoa > Scleractinia > Dendrophylliidae > Dendrophyllia > Dendrophyllia cribrosa. The sequence continues at coordinate 1,610,311 of JAJLRJ010000002.1, read as the reverse complement.
ATGAACCAATTAATAGTCACTAAGTCAGGAATACACCGTGCAGAGCTTTGATGTTCTACGACTGAGAGTTTTGAAAGGCTGACCTGAACATTAAATTTATTCCCGCTTTCCTTTTTTTAATGCAACCCAACAATGTTCATTATTCCAGGTAAGAATTATGGTAAATTTAAAACTGAATAATCGTTAAATGATTATTTAGTTTTAAAATTGACCATTATATTTATGTGTTTCATTTTTATTTAGGCATTTGGAAAATAATGCGATTATATCATCAACAAGTTTTTCCAAGACAGATTTTCCACCATCACTTGAAGATCTACATGCGTAAGTTTCTCTGATGTGGCTATGCACAATATGTCACTCAGTGGTAGTTTCCCTAAAATCCTTTTTACATAGCTGGGTATTTAAGGTGATTCCTTAGTATTGCATTGTGCATCACTACTGTGCATAATTTCTTGTGTAAGTTCACTTTCTAGCAGCTTTAGTCATCCCTAAATCCTGAAAGCATCAAAGCAGTACAATTTTCATCCAGTGCTAAGATTCCATGAGAGTTTTCGTGGTTGTATAAACAGACCTTAACGACAATGTCAATTCATAGTGAGCGTGATGGATTCATGACATATTGGTTGGATTTGATTGGCCAGCAAAGGGCACACAAGGTACTTTATGTCATGAATCCATCATGCTCGCTACGAATTGACATGTATGTTTAGGTCCGTTTATACAACCAGGTAAATATTTGAGCATGGTTGTACAATTCACTTGACTCTGAAGATGACTTCCACTCAGGTTGTTGAAATGTCTGTCGGTGTCAACAACAACAGTTATTTTCAGAACTACACTTATAAACATAGATGATCACACTTGACAAACTACCCAATCGGATACTCCTGGATTCAAACCATTTACAATTAATATAATATTATGTGTAATATCTTAGACAGTATTACTGAAATGTTTTTCTCATTTGATGTTTTTTCAGGAGTCAGGAAAGTGTTCATAAACCATTTGAAAAGATCACCAGCTTACAAAGACTGTAAGTTCAAGTTCAAGTTCAAGTTTAAGTTTATTGTCATATATTGATAACAGTTACATAAAATATAAAATTTAGTGGCAAGGAGGCTCAAAGGAAATCACGGGGCTTATAAATAATTGGCTCCCTCAATATATTATTTTCAACGAATTATTAAAAGAATATAACATCAAATCAATGGCAAAGCTACTAACAATAAACAATTGTTATATATGATATATAATATTTGTTTTTTAAAACATGCTTAAAAGCATAGTTAGGCTAAAAACGTAAAGTGGATAGAAAACTCTGGCAAAGAAAAAATATTTATGATAAGAGAAATACTTTCAGTTTAGAGGTAAAAGAGGTGATGCTTGTAGCATTTTGAATTTCAAAGCTAAGAGAATTAAAGAATTTAGGACCTTGGAAACAGATCGAAAACTAATACTTATATTTTGTTCTGCAATGAGGTAAACGAAAGAGCCCCGAACTTCTAGTGTCAAAAGAATGCACATGGTTTGTCAGTAAAAACATATTATTGAAACTATCAGGAAGTAGGCCAGCTTTGTATAGATACATATATTATTAAATTTTCCTAACTGAAGTTTGTAAGCCCCAACTTTATATGTCACACTGTATAATTAAAACCACCAAGTTTCTTTATTACACATGATCAGTTCCTTTAAAAAACGGTTTAAATGTGTAAATAAAATTGTATGATGCATAAATCAGTAAAAAAATATTAATTTGTTTGATTCGAGGTTATTTTTTCTTGACAAATCATATTAGATTTTCTGTTTTTGGGTGCAGACAAACATTATGAAGTGTTGTGCCATTTGATAAATTATTTAATATGTACTAATTATTGGTTGTACTAACTTATTATAATAATAGACCAATTCCGATATATTAAAATTCATACTTGGCTCCGAGGCTTAGGGGAATAAAACAAAAGAAATCACATCGAGGTTCAGGTATGAATAATTTATTTCTTTTGTTTTATTCCCCTAAACCTCGGAGCCATGTATGAATTTTAATATATTGGAATTGGTCTATTGCTCTTTGCTTCTTAGATTTGTTCATGACAATCAAATACCTAATGTTCAAGAAGAAGATTTGTGGTTGCTTAACAATCTACAACAACTGTATGTACAACTCCAATGATTACAATAACCCTTAGCTAGTGATTCGATTGAGTGCCTCCTTCCAATAAGCATGACCCTTTGAGTGTCATTTTGTTAATAAGCACCCCCTTAAATAAGTGCCCCCTCCTCTGAGTGTTGTTTTTGGCGCCCATAGCCTTGTCTCGATAGTTATTCCCATGCGAGAGCAGTCTCCTTTAAAAACAAGATCTCTTTGAAGACTTCAGGTATAATAGCGAATTATATTCTGACTATTCGAACCATCGTTACTGTCATGGTGCTGACTATGCAAATTGTACATTTTCTGTTATTGTTTTTGGCAAAAAAAAATAATCGCCCCCTCCATAATCAGCACCCCCTCTACAATATTAATAAAGCGCCCTGACCCTTGAGCTACCAAAGTAAGTGCCCCCTCTCCAATGAGTGCCCTCTCTCCAATAAGTGCCCTCCCTTGAGTATATATATAATAACTGGGTGCTAAATAGAATCATTATGGTAATATAAATATTAGTACAGACACCTTTCTTGTTGTTTTTCATTCTTTCCAATACAGAAAGCATCGTCAGATTTATTGAAACCTTATAGTTACAAAAATCAGTATAATATGCAAGACCCACTAATAAAAGAACCACTAAACCATGAAAAGAACCACTTTAGAAAACTCAAAAGGTATTAAAACCTTGTAATAATGGCGTGGCCCCTATTTAACTTAACCCCTGAAAGGTACCAAAAGAAAACATTAACAAGCATGCAAGCTCACAGTTTTTATTAGCCATAAAGCCAGTTCATCATGATGGTTCTACTTTATGCTGCAATTTTGAAGGCAGTTAGTTAGATCTCTACCTTTGTTACCAAAGAAGGTACCATTATAGCTGCAACTGGGAACATTTTAACACCCAGCACCCCAAAAAGGTATCAAATCTTTTAACCTCTAAAAGATATGACGAGCACCAAGTTACTTTTATATGGGAGTCTCCCCTCTTCACCTGGGTGTTAACCTAACATCAAGGTTTAAAACTTGCTAATGGAAAGTCGTGTGATAAGCAATAACCATGTCCACTTGGCCATCAGAATTAAGCCATCACTGTGGGTGTATTGGTGGATGCCGCAGAGTATATATAACTGATCTATGTTGATAGTGCATGTGTTGATTTACATTTGCAGTGACCTGCACTGCTTAATTATATAAAAACCACTGAATTACATGTCTGTTATATTAATAAAACGAGAAACTGCTGTTTTCTTGAGCTTCGTATCAACAGGCAATTAACTTTTTCTTACTGCAGGTATTTGTCACAGAACCAACTCACAAATGCCACGGTGCATCCTGAAGCCTTCAGAAATCTTACCAACTTAACAATACTGTAAGTGACTTACTTTACAAGAGTTGCAAGTTTGGGTTTGGGAGGAGTTCCAGTGAAATGATGCTCAAGTAATCATTGAAAGAATCTACTGTACCATGGAAAATGTATTTTACATCAATTGTAATAACTTATCTTTAGGATGCGAACCTTGAAACACCCTGTCCCTACCTAATTCTACAAGCAGTTGCAAAAAGGTTGAGACACTTTCCAAAAATAGTGTTCATTCCGTATAAAAGCGACCGCGTAACACAAATCAAATCAATGCAATATGCTACTGACCCCCCTCCCCCTTCCAATGTTGATGACTGTTAGTTTGAATGGCATTTTTGATCTGGTACAACATTGATAAGAGGGGAGGGGGTGCGGACTTGTTGAAAACCATGTTATCCTCGATATATGCACTACAGTACACAATGTCTCAACTCTTTTTGCAATTGCTTGTCTGAATAGTGTTTCAATTTAAACACCAATAGCAAGAGGAACCGGCACGTAATATATGATTAAAAGGTATCAGTAGAAAGAGAAAAGATTAAATTTTGTGCTGATAAATACTGTAACGGTCAGTGCCTTGTAATTAGTGGCAATAATGGTCCAATTATTACAGTAATTTCGCGCTTTTACATGTCACGCTTTCATGACATCGTTTACATGTCACGCTCTCGTGACAGTATAGGTGAATGAAAACATTCTTCCGAAAAGAAACCTTTTTTTCGGTTTTTATAATATATTTTATAAGACGATTTCGACCTCAAGTCCCGCAGCGTATGTGGGGGCTTGTTTTCTTCCCGTTTTTCCACTGGTCGTGTAGTGCGTTTGGCTGCCAGTTCAGCGTTCCGTGTACGAAGGGCCTCGATTTCCATCCGCATTTGCGCGAGCTGTTGTGACTGCTCAAGCGCGACGTTCTCCCCTTTAACTCGATGTAATAACTCCTGTAACTCGGTAAATTCGTCGGAAGCCACGTTAGCAGCTGGCGGCGGTGTGTTCACAACCGGGCTGGAGCTCTTGTGAGTTTTCGGAAAAGGAGAGATGCCATACGCTGGATACTCCGAGGACTTTCCCTCGTTCATCAAAGCGTAATCTAATTGTTGACGTGGACGGAGGCTGTACTTCGAGTGAGCCATATTTAAGAAATATAAAAGAACTTATACAGGTTGTTGAAACGAGAGAGTTCGAGCTAGCTAGTGACGATTTCTGCTGTGACAACACTATATATAAGTCTTAATTAATTAATGATTAACTGAATATAATCTACTATAAGACGCATTACATGAAGTGGGCGTCGAATTAAATATTTTAATCAAAGCTCAAAATAGACCATTTATAGAAAAATAGATACAATATCTTCCCATAATACATTTCTACTAAGAAAAGGCGCTCAATTTCGTTTCATAAAAATTTCCCCACGGTCTACATGTTTTCGACGGTCAACACTTATGAAAACAAATAAAGATTACATAAGTTCTTATTTCTCTCTGTAGACCGTAGACCGTTGACCGTTCATGTGAGTATTAAATTACAGTCAGTGAATTCTGCAAGTACGCATTTCACTAATTGTTCCCTTCCAAAATAAATCTTGCGAACTGCATTTGGCACATTTTGGAATCTCCTTTTGGTTTTGCTCATCGATTCTTACATTAAAGTGGAAGAAAGCGCCAGACATCATATCTGTCGCAGTCATCGTGCCTCGCTCTTCGTTTTCATCGGATGTAGAAGGCCGACACTCGGCATTTTTATCGTAGTTCTCAAACAACTCCATTTGGCGAACGTCTGGTTAACGGTTGAAAAAATCTATCGCAAAACCCTGCTATGGAAGAATTTCACGAAATCTGAGTAAATATGCGAAACTTGACAACTGGGATACACGGTGCAAAACACACGGCCAGATTAAAGCTAGCTAGCAAAAATACGAAGAAATGATAATATTTTCACAACTAGAGTGTAATCCGAAATTGACTGGACAAATTGGACCAGCAAAAAGTTTCTCGCTGTTTTATTACAGCGCGAACACGCGATCACAGTAACACATGACGTATTATTTACACAGACTAATCCTTATCAGTTCAATATACGCACGTTTCTTCAGTCAATAGCAAACGGAAACAAACCTTCCAGAAAGAGCAAGAGGTTGTTAATAACACAATTCGCGTCATTGCAACAAGATAGCAACGTTCTTTGAAAAAGACATCACGATATTGAGCAACTACGGCAACTTTTATAACAACACTCCTTTTTTTGTTGAAATTAGCGCTAATTAAGGCCGTAGAGAAATGTCGAAAAGGCACGTTTTGGACTTTCTTTTCTTAAACGCCTAGTCGCAGTGGCATAAAAAGCTGTCTTTTCAAATCAAGTCATTACATTGATAACGTACATCAACTAGGATTCATTTCCGAAAGGCAAATCCACTGCTGTATCACGATATGTGACTCAGACAAGCAGTTGCAAAAAGGTTGAGACACTTTCCAAAAATAGTGTTCATTCCGTATAAAAGCGACCGCGTAACACAAATCAAATCAATGCAATATGCTACTGACCCCCCTCCCCCTTCCAATGTTGATGACTGTTAGTTTGAATGGCATTTTTGATCTGGTACAACATTGATAAGAGGGGAGGGGGTGCGGACTTGTTGAAAACCATGTTATCCTCGATATATGCACTACAGTACACAATGTCTCAACTCTTTTTGCAATTGCTTGTAGCTCATTCTGTCACACTGTCTTACCTTTAAATTAAATTACATTCAGTGGATCAAAATTTAGTATAAAGAGTGATAAGGCCTGTTCTAGGAAATTGTCTTTACCAGTTGATAGTACCATGGATCTCCCCTTCCTGACCATCTTTACAACATTATATAGAAACATTTCTCTGTTATTAGCTATATTTAGACTCTCAAAAACGACCATCTCTTGTAAACAACTTCCCATTCAAACCCATTGGTGCATAAATTAGGAATATTTCCATTTTGTAACCTCTTATCCACTTACCACCCGACACAGCACCACAGTTTGTTAATAAAAATAGTATTTATTAACATTTTATTAACATTTTTTGTCACATTTTAGTAATATAAATTTATTAGAGTAATCATGATGATACTGATGATGATAATGTTGATGATGATGATGGTAACGATGATGATGACGATGATGGTAGTGATGATGATGGCAACGATCATGGTAGTGATGATGATTTTGATGATGATGATGATGATGATGATGATGATGATGATAATGATGGCGATTTTACATGGTGATGATGATTATGAAGTTGACAGAGCAAAAACCCTGATAACAATGGGTTTTTTTTGTACTTGTTCCAGACATTTGGATTCCAACAGATTTCACTATGTTCCACTATCTGTTCAAGGAAAAAGCCATTTACCAGCTGTATCAGAGTTGTAAGTAGTATTAACAGTTAGTTGTGAGTAATATTCATAATTTTGATATTTTGCTGTAAGTTGTTATAATAGTGATTATAATATTTCATTCAATTGTTAGTTATTGTTCCTGTACACACATAAGGTTGTCACCAGAGAACTACACTTATGCATTTAGGACTCTTTCAATCCAAACTATTTTTAACTGGACCGAAAATGAGAGGACATTTCTGCAGATGTTTGCAAATTTAATACAAATGTATAAAAACTAAATAAATGCAAAATTGAACTGGCATAAGCATAAATCAATTTTTGCAACCTTATGTGAGAAATATTCACATTTTGACATGCAAATTTCACAACCTGTCATCTTTTATGGCCTCACTGGCATTCTGTCTTTGTTTATCATGTCAGGCTTTTGAATGGAAACTCAATAACATTCATTTTGGAAGGGACTTTCTCAGACCTTGATACTCTACGTAGTCTGTAAGTATACTAGTGACAAAATACTTCATCAGAAAAAAATGACCTGGAAGGACGGCCAGTTGGCTGTTTAGCAGAACCAGTGTTGAAGAGCATACCTGGAACAGTCTTTTATTAACAGCCTGTCATTGTAGATGTGGTTGTTAAGAATAGAATTATTATAAGCTAATCCACAAACTTTATTTTAAATTAAATGAAAAAAAAAACGAAATTTGTTTCAACTGAATTGATCAAGTAGATTTTGCTGAAAAAAAAAAACAGGTTCAAATTTTTTTGTTAGAAAAATGTCAAATGTGAGAAGTACACTTTTCCACCAATGCATCACCATGCATGGATTGTGCAAACATCCAACATGTATTGCTGAAACTCTATTTGCCCTACATTCTGACTATTACTACTTTTAAATTGTAATTAAAGTAAAAACGTTTTTTACACAAGAACAAAAATAAATAAATAAGCCTTGAAACAACCAGGGTGGTGGATTTTGAACCCTGCGGCTACAGAGATCTCAATATAAAATTTTTACATCAACCATTAAAATTTATATTTACAGTCACAAGGTATCAAATAAGAAACAGGACTTCTGTCCCCTCTGCAAAAAAATGACTCAATGAATGCCAGTGACTGAATTGCTGCTGGCTGACTGAATACTGACTGACTGATTGATCAACTGACTGTCAAATCATGACTGACTGACTTACTGACTGATTATGACTGCTGACTGACTGACTGACTGATTGATCATGACTACTGACTGACTGACTAATCATGACTACTGACTGTCTGACTTACTGACTGATCATGACTACTGACTGACTGACTGACTGACTAATCATGACTACTGATCATGACTACTGACTGACTTACTGACTGACTGATCATGACTACTGACTGACTGAGTGACTGATCATGACTACTGACTGACTGATCATGACTACTGACTGACTGATCATGACTACTGACTGACTGATCATGACTACTGACTGACTGACTGACCGATTGGTCATGACTACTGACTGACTGACTGATCATGACTACTGACTGACTGACTGACTTACTGACTGATCATGACTACTGACTGACTGATCATGACTACTGACTGATTTACTGACTGACTGATAATGACTACTGACTGACTGATCATGACTACTGACTGACTGACTGATCATGACTACTGACTGACTGACTGACTGACTTACTGACTGACTGATCATGACTACTGACTGACTGATCATGACTGACTTACTGACTGACTGATCATGACTACTGACTGACTGATCATGACCACTGACCAACTGATCATGCCTACTGACTGATGACTGACTGACTGATCATGACTACTGACCGACTGATCATGACTCCTGACTGACTGATGATGACTACTGTCTGACTGATCATGACTACTGTCTGACTGATCATGACAACTGTCTGACTGATCATGACTACTGTCTGACTGATCATGCCTACTGTCAGACTGATCATGACTACTGTCTCACTGATCATGAATACTGACTGACTGGTCATGACTACTGTCTGACTGATCATGACAACTGTCTGACTGATCATGACTACTGTCTGACTGATCATGCCTACTGTCAGACTGATCATGACTACTGTCTCACTGATCATGAATACTGACTGACTGATCATGACTACTGACTGACTGATCATGACTACTGACTGACTGATCATGCCTACTGACTGACTGATCATGACTGCTGACTGACTGACTGATCATGACTACTGACTGACTTACTGAATAATGACTGACTGTCTGATCATGACTACTACTGACTGACTGACTCATCATGACTACTACTGACTGACTGATCATGACTACTGTATGACTGATCGTGACTACTGACTGACTGATGATGACTACTGACTGACTGATCATGAGTACTGACTGACTGATCATGACTACTGACTGACTGATCATGCCTACTGTCAGACTGATCATGACTACTGCATGACTGATCATGACTACTGACTGACTGATCATGCCTACTGTCAGACTGATCATGACTACTGACTGACTGATCATGACTACTGACTGACTGATCATGACTACTGTATGACTGATCATGACTACTGACTGATTGATCATGAGTACTGTCTGACTGGTCATGACTACTGACTGACTGATGATGACTACTGACTGACTGATCATGACTACTGACTGACTGATGATGACTACTGACTGACTGATCATGACTACTGTCTGACTGATCATGACTACTGTCTGACTGATCATGCCTACTGTCAGACTGATCATGACTACTGTCTGACTGATCATGGCTACTGTCTGACTGATCATGACTATTGTCTGACTAATCGTGACTACTGTCTGACTGATCATGACTACTGTCTGACTGATCATGGCTACTGTCTGACTGATCATGACTACTGTCTGATTAATCATGACTACTGTCTGACTGATCATGACTACCGTCTGACTGATCATGACTACTGTCTGACTGATGATGACTACTGACCTACTGATCATGACTACTGTCTGACTAATCAAGGCTACTGTCTGATCATTACTGACTGACTGATCATGACTACTGACTGACTGATCATGACTACTGACTGACTCATCATGATTACTGTCTGACTGATCATGACTACCGTCTGACTGATCATGCCTACTGTCAGACTGATCATGACTACTGTCTGACTGATCATGAATACTGACTGACTGATCATGACTACCGTCTGACTGATCATGACTACTGTCTGACTGATCATGACTACTGTCTGACTGATCATGACTGCTGTCTGACTGATGTCTGACTGATCATCACTACTGTCTGACTGATGATGACTACTGTCTGACTGGTCATGACTACTGTCTGACTGATCATGACTACTGTCTGACTGGTCATGACTACTGTCAGACTGATCATGACTACTGTCTGACTGATCATGACTACTGAGTGACTGATCATGACTACCGTCTGACTGATCATGACTACTGTCTGACTGATCATGACTACTGTCTGACTGATCATGACTGCTGTCTGACTGATCATGACTACTGACTGACTGATGATGACTACTGACTGACTGATCATGACTACTGACTGACTGATGATGACTACTGACTGACTGATCATGACTACTGTCTGACTGATCATGACTACTGTCTGACTGATCATGCCTACTGTCAGACTGATCATGACTACTGTCTGACTGATCATGACTACTGAGTGACTGATCATGACTACTGTCTGACTGATCATCACTACTGTCTGACTGATGATGACTACTGTCTGACTGGTCATGACTACTGACTGACTTATCATGACTACTGAGTGACTGATCATCACTACTGTCTGACTGATCATCACTACTGTCTGACTGATGATGACTACTGTCTGACTGGTCATGACTACTGTCTGACTGATCATGACTACTGTCTGACTGGTCATGACTACTGTCTGACTGATCATGACTACTGTCTGACTGGTCATGACTACTGACTGACTTATCATGACTACTGAGTGACTGATCATCACTACTGTCTGACTGATCATCACCACTGTCTGACTGATGATGACTACTGTCTGACTGGTCATGACTACTGACTGAATGATCATGACTACTGAGTGACTGTTCATGACTACTGTCTGACTGGTCATGACTACTGACTGACTGATGATGACTACTGACTGAGTGATCATGACTGACGAACTGACTGACTGATCATGACTACTGTCTGACTGATCATGACCGACTGACTGATTGATCGACATACTGACTGACTTACTGACTGACTGAGATGAGTGTTGCAAGTGCTAGCCCTTTGTCACAGTGTTCTGTATTTCACTCCCCCACCAGCGCATCACCACAGCTTGTTTAGAAAATATCCCCTTTATTCATTGACTGACTCACTGACTGACTGTCTTTTGTACTCATTATTCTCGTTTTCTATTATCATTTTTTTACAGCCATGTTCAAGGTAACAAAATTGTTGCTGTTGAGAATGGTGCATTTCCCACTAGTATTCAAACAATGTAAGAATACCAGCCTCTAAGTTATTCTAATGCAGCAAACTCTCGTTAAAACAATAATTATTGGGTTTAATAATAATTTTCATTACTCTTATAAAACTGATTTAATTTATAGTTGATTTGAGTTATATTTTTGGTTTATGATATCTTAAGCAGTTGTAGGTCTGTGACTTGTTGACAATGTTAGGCAACAGGACTCTACATAATTGATTTTGGTTATTGTATTATTCGCTACCATTGATTTTTATTATTCAACTGTGACGACATTTTACCTTATAAGATAAGAGAACACACAAAATATCCGAGTGTATTACACAGTAGATTGCTGTATTACACCTTAGCATCCCGGTTTATAAATACAAGAATTTCAGTCCAATAATACATCCCTTATTCGTTGGCTTAACAGCATTTTTTCTGGCCCGTGGGGCTTGACAAAATACTATGCAACTCGTACAAATATCCGCGCATATTATCTGTTAAACCATCGAACAAGGGCTTTATATTGCATCTGGTTGAATTTTAATTATGTTCACTTTTATATTTTAGCGACATGTCCAACAACAAGTTTAATTTCAAACATGAAAACCAGTTTACCAACTTGTCAGCGTTAACTTCCTTGTAAGTGTTAGTCAGTGCTGCAAATGAGAATGATCATTACAGTGATAAAGTGATCCGGATTTTGCGATCAGAAATTCGACTTTTCGTTCCATTTAGTGACAAACCAATCTTATGTTGCAATCTGAACGATCCTCATCCTGAAGTGGATCGTTTAGATTGGTATCTGAATCTGGTTTCAAATTTGGCATTCCATTTATTGAACTACTTTTAGATCAATAGCACATTGTTGTTCAGAACACATGAACAAACAAACAGAGGTGCTTCGCAGAGGGGCCTGGGAATGATGAAGAAAACTGATCAATTTTTTTTCGGATTTTTGTTCCAGCTAACATGAAACAGGACTGTCTAAAAAGAACACTTCTACCTAAATGCAGTTACATCATAAAATTGTGTTTGTCATTTCAATGCTCATTTCTTCAAATTCTAAAATTCTATATCTGCATTTCAGAGATGGTTTCATTGACATATTCATCATTATTGCCAAGAGCTTTAATTTGCAACTTTCAGTGTCTCTGACTTACCTTTTTATTTAAAAAAAAAATGTTTACCCCATAAAATGTGAGCTTTAAAATGCGGGGTGTGGCTTTTCTGCGAGTTTGAAGCTTATATTTATGTCGGTTTTTACAAGGTAATCAGTGTTGTGTGGAATTGATAAAAATCTGTTGAAATACCTTTGGTTATTGCATGTTCAATAACAGTTCCTTTAATAGTAGTGGATAATAGTTAAGTAGCCTTTTTATTGCTCATAAATATTTAAATTCAATAATGATATTTTACAGGAGTCTTTCCAACAACCTTATTAACGTTGTGCCCAATACTGCATTTCATGGACTAACGGCTTTAACATCCTTGTAAGTACTTTGGTTTATTTAAATAAAATAAAATAAATAAATAAATAGGAATTTCAGTGGAAATCCATGAGCTGGCTCTTACTTCCACTGTTTCCGGATCAAATTGGAATTTTGAAATGTTGTTTTTTGTGGAGGGAGGAAAACTGGAGTACCCGGAGAAAAACTCTTGGAGCAAGGACGAGAACCAACAACAAACTCAACCCACACCATCCATGGGTTCTTATCAATATTTTTGCAAAAATTTTAAAGTAACACAAGTACCATTTTTATCAACAGGAGTTTACAGACCAACCAAATCTGCAGGATTTTAAAGGTCATGTTTAAAGATTTATCTACACTGACCAGCCTGTAAGTGCAGTTGTCTTCATTTTGTTATTGTTGTTAAATGGGGTCTCTTTTCATCTCCTGTTTATTGTTATTTTTCGTTTCAGAAATCTGGGTTTCAATGACATTGCTTTTATCGAAGATGGAACTTTGGCTGTTATGACAACATTGAATTCTCTGTAAGTTACACAGGAAGAGGGTAGTCCAGCACTTGTCCAAACGATGTCTGTGATTCGCAAAAAAAAAACAATAGATTTTTCCTGCTGGGATAGGGATTAAGGATAGGGGCATTGTTCAAGTGATATATCAATATATTGTATCGTTCACCAATCACAGGCATAGTTTGGACAGCTACAGGGTCGCCCAGGAAGACCAGGACCATAAAGTCATCTTTGAATGTTGAATGCCTTTATTTATACACTTTATTGAAGAAACGTTGTTGGAAAAAAGCATAAACCATAAACAATACAACACAATGGGATTTTGGGAACAAGAGATATAACTCACACTTGATAACATTCCATTTATTGATATTTTAAAATCTATTCCTTCCTGAAAGTTTTTATAAGGACAAGTTTGGGCATACATTGTTATAAAAATAATAATTATTAATAGTATCTGAGAATACACAAAAAATTTCATTTCCAATAAAACCATTCGGTTGTATCGTTCATGTTTTGTACTTTTTGCTGGACAACGTTTTTTCAGTTTGTCGTTCATGTTTGTCGTGTTTGCCAACTTCAGTTTCTCGTGCTTGTCATGTTGTTGTGTTGCATTTGTCATGTTTGTTGTTTTTGCCAACTTACAATACAAAAGAATACAATACAATATCTTTTATTTAGACACGATAAAAATTAAAGATGACGCTTGTGGCGTCTTCAATTTCTTGTGGTTGTCGTGTTTGCCAACTTCAGTTTCTTGTGTTTGTCATGTTTGTCATGTCTTGTTTGTCTTGTTTGTCATGTTTGTCAACTTCAGTTTGTCATGTCGTGTTTGTCGTGTTTGTCAACTTCAGTTTCTTGTGTTTGTCATGTTTGTCATGTCTTGTTTGTCATGTTTGTCAACTTCAGTTTGTCATGTCGTATTTGTCGTGTTTGCCAACTTCAGTTTCTTGTGTTGGTCGTGTTTGTTGTGACGTGTTTGTTGTGTTTGCCAACTTCAGTTTGTCATGTTGTGTTTGTCGTGTTTGCCAACTTCAGTTTCTTGTGTTTGTCATGTTTGTTGTCACGTGTTTGTCATGTTTGCCAACTTCAGTTTGTCATGTCGTGTTTGTCGTGTTTGTCAACTTCAGTTTCTTGTGTTTGTCATGTTTGTTGTGACGTGTTTTTTGAAGCTGCCCATTATAATTCTTCCCATTTTTGATCCCTTGAAGGAATCTTGATAATAATCAGCTTACAACACTACCAGTGGGTGGAGACTTCCATAGCAAAACAGTTCATACCTTGTAAGTTGAAATACATGAAGAAATTAGCTTCACAAGCTACACTTAAATTCGAGTTAAAATAAAGTTTATGTATGTATGTATGTATGTATAAAAGTTGAAATATTAGTAGTTATTATTGGAGAATTGGATAGGTGCGAGATGGCACTCAGCCTGTGTAAAATGATTTTCAATACTTTTCCATCTAAATAGTTAATGGTACAAAATTTCTCCTTAATTGATAATGAGCTATCATGGAAGGAAAACTTTGGCTGTTCTTGATAAAAGCTACATTTGCTGGGGAGAGATTGGTTAAATTTTTTGTGAAATGTGTTTATCCGTGTTTAATAAAACAGTGTCAGTTTTGTTTAAAAAAAGACTTGTTTAACTTACCATTGATCACAATTAACTACCATCTACCTGAGCCTTCACCTATTTTCTCTCTAATGCAAGTTAGAGAACATAACAAATATAAACGTATAGCTCGTTTGGGGTCGATAGAACATTCAGAAACAAATTACAGTGGAATCCAGGTTTTTAGAACCTCATAAGGAAACAAAATTTGTTTGAAAAATCGAAGATGGTATCGACGTAAATCAAATCCAAGGGAAACAAGTTTTGGTTTGAATAAATCAGGAGGTTCGATAAATCGAGTGTTCAAAAAATCGGGATTCCACTGTATTCAGAAAAGTCTACATTTGGAATCCGTTTTTTTATTAGATCCCCCTTTTTCTTCCTGCCCCCTTTAGATTTGCATATTTTGACATGCTTTATTTTAAATATTGGTAAACATGCTTTCATTGAATTTGCAGAGGTTTGGGTAATAACAGAATTACGTCGATAGCGAATGGCACATTTATTGGCGTGACATGTACAGGATTTAGAACATGGTATGTACAACCCAGCCGCATTTGTTTATAAAACCAGCCTCACTAAAGGCGAAATTAAGGGCTCTTGAAATTGAAGAAAATGAAATAAAAACTCTCACATTCACTGCCATGTTGTCTAATGGTTATTTTGGCGATTTGTGGCGAAAGCAGCATTTTCTCTACCTTTGTCGAGTCCAACCGTTATTTTGAAAATACCACTTTCGTGAGCCACAAATCGCCAAAATAGGCACAGAAAAACGTAGACTATTACAGATGCATAGCCCACCACACCACACAAACAGAGGATGGTAAGCCAGCTGTGCTTAAATACCTGAGTTTTTAATCTAGTTATCCTTGCGATTGTTCGTTCACCTGTGCTGCACCAAAGTTGTGAATTCATTTGACACTTACCTATTGTGTAGTTAACCCTGACACATTATAGATTGGCCTTTAAACCAATGAGTAATTTTATGTTTGTTTTGTTATTCAAGGGATTTTAGTGGCAACAGAATCTCTTCTATTGACACTGGAGCCTTCCAAGGTGTTCAAGGGCCTGACTGCACATTGTACGTATTCTGACTTATATAATCAAGTCTACTAATGTAATGAAATAAACAGGATCAAATGTATTATGTTAGAGCAGTTTGCAATTGAGTGTCAAAAGTAATTCTTATTTATTGTTTGCTGTAGTTTTGCATTACTGCACTTTGTGATTGTACCCTAAGTTAAAAAGGCATCGCATGTTATATTGAGGTTTTAAGAAAAAAGGATGCGTCATACAGGCATCCTGTGTATACGGCCTGCAATGTGGGATTCAGCGCCTTTGTCTAGTTTCTTAATTGGGAAACCCTGTGCAAGCTGCTTTGCAGTACTATGCAAATGACCTTCCATCAGTCCAGGTCAGCTGATGTGCAAGTCGTCCGTTGACGGCGCAAATGGCTAAGTGCGTTAGCGGATCAAGAAATACCTGGGGTTCAGCAGGCTTTGGCAGAATGTGACCGTGAATTCTATCAAATGTACACAGGTTGCTGCAAATTTTATGCACATTGCCAATTTCATCAGCAGAATGTGAGCGATCTTTCAGCACATTGTACCGGCTTAAGACATACTTGAGGGCGACGATGACCAGCAAGCGAGAGTCTGGACTAGCTCTTATGAACATACATTACAGTAGGAAAATTGACATTAGTGCAACAATTGACATCTTTGCACGGAAGCATCCGCGGCTCCTTCTTCTTTCAGATATCCTAGTTGAGTGAACGTCAAATCTGTCAGAAAGCCTCCTTATTTCATGTCAAACTGATTTCAAATGCACGAGATGCAGTCTCGACCAGTTTCAGACAACCCAATTTTGTAAAATTTCCCCCAGACCCCCCTAAAAGCTTGCGCTTACGGCGATCGTAAAGTCACACCTTCGGCACTCTCGAGAGCTTTAGAACCCCCTTCTTCCAAATGCTGACTAACGCATGAGGGTCCAATGGTATGCAGAATATTTTATTTAGAGGGTTTCGTATTCACGAGTTGGGAGACTTTGATTTGTTGTTTATAATACTTGAGGACGTTCGCGCGAAAATCTTCTAACATTGATTTTTTTATAAAACTTTTGCTACAGCTAGGTTATGAGTTGTTTGTATCAGAAATGCAAAAAAATGAGGGGGTCACCGACTTCGTTTCCGAGATAAGATATCTGAATGGCGACCCTAATTTTGAAAAATTGGTCTTCCTTACGGGATGAGACCCCAATGTCTGTTAGTCTAAAAATATTGCAAATAAATCTCCAAAATGCAACTTTTTTCCCCAAATTTTATGCAAGTAGGTCTGTTCAGCAAATTCATTCAACTGGTGACGTTTTTTAAAGTAAATTTAATCTTTAAAGAACAGTATTTGCAAACTCTGACAGCCGCAAATTGGTAGGATTCGATGTCGCGCGGGTAGAAAAATGGAAAAAAATTAAACTTCCTACATTGATTTTTTGTTCATTTTTTCACAATCTGTCGAGAAGTAGCAAAGAAAATTATCTATAAAAAAAATTGGGGGTCACCGACCATCCAAGCGAGTTAAATCTAAGCAAAGTTAATGCATCGGTTACCAGTCCTTTATGTGCTTAGATTTCTTCTCTTGCGCGCGCGCTCGTGCATGACGTAGCATGGCGTTGCGACATGAATTACGTGCGCAGTAAGGATGCGCATAAACAATTAGCGCGAACGTCCTTAAGGTGACGCGACCCAGTTTTTTTGGGGGGGTATCATCCTACTTTGAAGCTCTCTGGTATCCCCACCTTTACTTTTATCATAAGTCTAACACATAGAATGGATAACATATAGATCAATCTACAATATAATATAAAATATTTGGCGATCGGAGTAAATGTCACGTGGTTATAATGCCACGCCCCTTTGAGGTCTGAGTCGAAAAATCTGCTGTTACCGGCATTTTTTCGTGGAAATCTCTCGGCTACACATAGTGCGCATTAATGCCTTGCGCTTAGCAGAATTTCACCAACATCGCAAAGACCCAATTCGAGAAATTCAGTGGTTTCCAAATTTAGGTCATAATTTAAGCGAAAATGATAAGCAAACTTTACACGATTATATCAAATAAACTATGAGACTTATCCCTTTATTTTGGGGATCGTTATAACAGATGAGTCCTTGCAAGTCAGCAAAAAGCTTTAGGGCCTTGTAAATGCGCGCGATTTCGAGCAAAGGAAACATATAGAAATTATAGTTTAAGCTATTTGTTGACGTTTGTCAGCGTTTAAGAGTCCTTCTCACGAAAAAAGCATTTTCTTAAAAATTCGTAGTTTTTTTTTCCTTCAAATTTTTCAGGGCCACAATTGATTAACTAACTACCCGGATTCTGAATTTCATGGTCATTGAAAAACTGTGACATTATCTTCTATAAGCCCAAAGTTGAGTAAACATTGAAGATTTTTAGCGTTTTGGCTGAGTTTGTGCTCTGGGAGTTGTCTATTGTTTCTAGTCTGTCATTATACAGCATTCTTGTTCAGCACGCGTGCAATGACTACGCTTGGCTGACTTCCGAATGCTCACCAAGATATGGTAATTAGTATGAAAAAATAGAAGGGATTCCCGTCAGATAACGTCTGCAGCCAGGAGTGTACATCATGCCGAGAATTGATTAAAAATCATGCGTTAAACCTCTATGATGTATCACGCGATCGCCTGTCTCAGGCCGTACCAAAACTGGGTCGAGTCACCTTAATTGAAACATTTACTATGTGACGAGTGTGAACAACACAAATTAAGGATAAAGCAGGGACATAAAGAGATAAAATAACGACATAATAAAGATATACTGATCTTTTCTTTTTGTATAATCTATTAAATGTTAATATGCTTTAGAGAAGTTTCCCACTTGCATTCCTCATATAGTAATATACAATCACACACTGTTTTGACACCAGGTGAGGGTGGTCAAGGTGCGATAAAGCTACATGTAACCCAAGATTTTAATCAATGGAGATTTTTCCAAAGTATTTCTTCAGTTTCGACCTATTGACTTGTCTTCGCATGTAGTTCAAAATTAGCTTTTTAAAACATTAAAAAAGAAATGAAATCTTTGGTGAAGTTCTCATCCTGCTAAGTTGTGAAACTGCTTCTTGTTCTAATAAATTGTTTTGTTTTGCAGACGTTTCACTGGAAATGTTTTAAAACACATAGGCTCCCGTGCTTTTGATGTTGTGCGTGTGCGATACATGTAAGGTTATTGACATTTCAACACCACAAATGTCACCTATTTTTTATTATTTTTATCAGTTTTATCCACTCAAAAAAAGGCAGTTTGACAGTTAAAAGCATGCAGTCATGGGCTAATAATTTACAAGTCTAAAGCATTGTTTTCAGTAAATTGAGAAGTTGATAAACCATCATGACAAATTAAGATATTACCCACTTCTCATAAATGTCCAAAAATATAATTATATAGCCAGGAAAAAACTTGGCAGAAACGGTGCTTTTTTTGCTGTAAAGTACTAGGACTTCAAGACAGCCCCATTCCATTGTTACTAGTTTTCATTGACTTGCGTATCTTAGCCTTTGCACTTTGAATGAAAATGAAGTTGACCAGCAAGGTGTTTATTTGATGTACATTTTTAATTATCCAAAGCAGTAAACATGTGTTTAATTTGCTTTGCTTAGTGAGCTGAACAATTTAGAGCTGACAACACTAGTAACAGAAGCGTTCAAAGAGGTGACAGTTGGACTGGATTTGTAAGTAAAAGTAGTTGGCTTTTTTCATAAACTTTCCATTTTTTTTTCATTGTCTTTTTTTTTTATTGTGTAAAACGCCCAGTAACTAGAAACAGTTAAAAAGCAGTTATGGCTGTTTATTCAGTTTTATTCCTGTATCTATGCTTCTATTTGCTCCCTTATGCGCATTTGTCGTATTAGAATCTAAGCCAATGTATAAATAAATTATGTCTCTTTTCGTAGGCTTCTACAGAACAACAAGATCGCTACTTTTGAAGAAAATCCTTTTCTAAAACTCACAGTTGGCAGGACATTGTAAGTACTTCTGATCGTATCTATAGTTATTATTTAACTGTTAAAAGAAAAAAGTGTCAACTTGGTTCATTCACCTACTTCAAAGTTAAAACAACCTTGTACAAAACAACAAACAGTTTCATTTGAGAAAAGTCCTCATGTATTAGTCCAAGGACTGAAATTGTGATTAAAAAATGCAGTAGATTGGATACAAAAAATATGTATTTTTAAGACAATTTTGCCTGCTTTTGCCTGATGCAGATATACAGGAGTTTGGGAGAACTAAAACATTATCAGAAAGATGTAATGTTCATCATGTCACGAGCGTGGGACAAAGAAAAATCTGAGTCCCTGATTGGAATTGAACCTTTCATATACTGGATGGATGCTCCAACCACTGAGCTACCAGAGACTTGTTAGGCGCGTTAGGCATATAATACATTCATACATGACATACTGCTAGGATCAGCAATGTCGAAAGTATCATGTGATGTGATAAGTAAATAAAGATGGTAAATGTTAAGCTCCGCGCTAATGAAATGAGATACTTTCAAGTGTTCGGCTGAAATAACAAAATTTCGCTTACCTTATTTCCATGTTATATCGCTAAACATCGCCCAATATACAACTTAGTTGGATAA
Organism: Dendrophyllia cribrosa; assembly: GCA_024195265.1. Classification (NCBI taxonomy): domain Eukaryota; kingdom Metazoa; phylum Cnidaria; class Anthozoa; order Scleractinia; family Dendrophylliidae; genus Dendrophyllia; species Dendrophyllia cribrosa. Next base: position 1,589,693 of record JAJLRJ010000002.1, on the reverse strand, counting down.
ATTAGATTCTATATAGCAAAACAGAAGCTGTGGTTTGAAGATAAATTGTAGGATTGCAAGGATGGAAGTGGATTACATTTCATTAGATTCTGTTACAGGCGGTTAAGATATCAATATTGCCATTCTTGTGGAATTGTAACTTTTTGAGCCTCTGTTTTGTTTGTTAGTTAAAAATATTTCTTTGCTGTTATCACTGTTGGCAATTTTTTCTTCCTATTCCAAGGTTATAAAACAAGCTTGAAGCAAACTGCTGACCATAATCATGAAAACACGATATATCAGCCTCAGGACACCTTTAAGCCATTAGAAATCAAATTTACCAAAACCACAAATGGCCAAGTTGAACACTTCTACTTTTGTCTTGTTTTTACACATATTGGCAACAATACTAATGAAATGTTTTGTTTTTATAGGCAACTTGAAAACAATGTTATCCAGGCCATAACAGGGAAGCTGTTTGGTGATACATTAGCATCATCATCTGTACAAACCCTGTAAGCACTTGTTTTAAACTGGTAAACTTAGTACATCAGCATTGTACTCAACGAGAGTTTGATTTAATTTTATCACCCTTGGCTATTTTCAATATACAAATCAGGTCATATTTAAGTTCCCATACTTGGCCTGTACTTAATTTCACACATTTGATTTCAAATTCTGTGTATGTAGCTGCAAACCAGTCTTGTTATCTTCCAAAAGCAACTAACAACTTAAGAAATATTTAATACAAGATTTCAAGGCCCAACGATGTGGAATTCCATTGATGAAGATATGAAATCTTCTTCATTGTATTTGTTTAAAAAGAAAATAAAACACCACTTTGTCAAAGATTATTAGTTCTCTGTACATCGATCGCTCTTCTTAGATAAAAAGCTGTTTTGCAATACAATAATTATTTACTCTTACGAACTATTTATTATAAAAATTATTGTCTACTGGTAGTTAGCTTAACTCTGTTTACTCCTACCTTTTTGTCAGGTCTTTGTTTGTTTGTGTGCCCGACCTGAACATGTAAAATATATTTTCTATTAACTGCATGGTGCCTGGCATTTTTAACTTTTAGGTTATAACGGGTGGCCAGTACCCCTTATAATTGTTATTCAAATTGTGATCACTTATTATCTAGGCTTTGGGTAGAAATAAAGTTTGTTTTTGTTGTTGTTGTTGAACTAGTATTGGATTTGTATTGGGAAAATTATATTGGTCAAGTTAAGGGACCAATGATAAAACCTGTCAGAATACTGCTTTTAACCCACTGTATAATAGCAATAATGTACGATATTTGACAATAATTTAACCACAGTGTTTATGTAGCATTAATATTGTAAAAATGTGATCAAAACTTTATTCCAGTGTCCTCCGAAGTGCTTTAAAAAAAGTATCTGATTTATTAATAACATTTCTTTCTCTATTTAAGGGATTTTTCTAATAATCAAATACAATCTATGCATGATGATGCTTTGAAAGGAGTAAAAATAACAAAAGAGATGTAAGTATCAACATACACTGTAAGTTGTTGTTTTGCTTAATTGCTTAATAAAAAAAATAGCCTCCCTTTGGGAAGCATGTGTCTACTGCACGCTGCTGAACGTTTGGACGTTCAATTAATTCAACCTTTCTTCTTTTGCAATTTTGAGATCTGGCGTGCGTTTCTTAAAACTCCTGAAGACTTTTCAGGCCCAGAAAGCTATTTTCTGTGCAGGCTGCATGTTTACCAAAAGAGATTCAATTTTCATTCGTTTTGAAAGCTAAGCAATAACTCCTAAGTTGACGAAAAACTTTGCACTGGTTTTCAGGCTAAAACCTTTACCGCCATTTGAAATAAATTGAAATTTTCAAAAATAGCTTTCGGCCCAAAAAGGCTTCGGGAGTTTTGAGAAACGCACGCCAGCCACTTATAGTTTTCTTTAAGTTGAAGGCCAACTCTGCTTGGTCACCTGGTCGTTATAGCAGTGATATTCTTAACCCATGCGCGGTTTTTAGTACCGTCTTGTCTGATCTTCTTCGGCAGTTTTTCATCAATTTCACATCTTATTAAAGAACAAAATGAACTGGTGCTGAGGTTTTAATGTTTGAAGTGTCAGCGTTTGCAGAATTTAGTCCGTGTGGAAAGGTCTTTGCGTGATTTTGGTCTATTGGCGTTGATAATTTGATCTCTTTTGTTGCCTGTTAATAAATGGTTTGCATCATTGTTACAGCTTTTATCATTACAAGTGTCTATGTGTGCAAGGGCTGTAGACACAAATATACAAGATGAAAATAACCGTATGGGTTTCTGCTCCAAGTAATATCTTAATATAATATTTATAAGTTATTTTGTAATAATTGTTTTGTCTGTTTTACATTTGTACAGCAAACTGAAAAACAACAAACTGCCTATATTTCCTTCAAAAACTTTAAGACATCAAACGTTACTTACTGACCTGTAAGTATTGTTTTGTTTGTTTCAGTGAATTATATATTATGTAGTGTATGTGCACACAAAGAAACCTTTTATTTTTTATTTAATTTTATTTTATAAGTAACAGTGCATGTTATAATGTGCCTTACTCTATAAATGCTACATGGTAACGTGCAATTAGTCCAATAAATAAAATATATTTTTTGGTTGTTATGTACAGTAAGATACATCTGTTAAATTAGAAATCAGTGGAATGGTAATTATGGAACATGAGGCTTCCCCACCACTTGCTACGTGTATTTTGCTTCTTATCTTATACTTTATTATTAAAATGTTTGATAAATAAATAGATCAATAAATGAATAAATAAATAAATAAGGATAAATTACAAAAATCTAAAACATGAGTGACTGATGCTGACTTATATAAGTACATTCGAACCTCTCCTTACGGACACCTCTATAATACGGACACCTCTCTATTACGGACAGTTCTCTTGGTCCCTAAGATACAAAAATTCATACAATCCCTACCTCTATAATACGGGCACCAGTCTATAATACGGACACTTTGGTCTGTCCCTTTGGTGTCCGTATTAAGGAGGTTCGACTGTAGAATGTTTTGTACAACGTTCTTAAAGTGCCACTGCGATCAAATTTTTGATTTCATTTTTTTTACATCTTCGTGTACAATTAGACTTTCGTACTCATCTTGCCAAATTTCAATCCATTACGAACATCAGAAGTCATTTTATTTTAACATTTATGTCCGAGAATTTACGGCCGCCATTAATCAACCTTGTTCCAAGGCTTGGTTACGAATGGGATAAAGTGACGTCAAAGGCTCAAACATACCTCGCGGTTGAAATTATAATAACAATCAGCATAGAAAATTGCACCAAGAACAAGTCCAATGTTTTTGTTGCTTTTCGCGTGATTTTCAATACTTATTGTTATTATAATTTCAACCCGAGAAATTTCAAGAAATCAAACTTGCCGTTTTTTTGGAATTTTGGCAAGCTCCTGACCATAATCATGAAAACATGATATATCAGCCAGGAATAAACTGTCCCTTTAAACCAATGAAGGTCAAAGATCTTCAGTCTTTTAAAAACGTCTTACTTTTATTTTATTTTTAATGTCGTACAAAACGTTTTATTTTAGTCAGTATTCGACACTGTTTGATATTTTTGTTATGTCCATCCCTGACTACAGTTGAAACATTTTTTTTTGTATATTTTTGTAAAAGTATAAAGCAATTTTATAATGATAAAAACAAAATATGTTTTCAGTGACTTGACCAATAATGAAATTGAAACCATCAGTCCTGGCGATCTGGATCCATTCACAAGTCTACGAGACCTGTAAGTATCTGCTAGAATATCGTCATGTTTTTGGTGACGGTCACTGACCAGTTTTGTTATTTTTACTTTCCTTTAGCAAAACTACAACAGAGGGTAAATGTGTGTATTTTTTTTAAATGGTTTAATTGTTTTGCAGAACACTTGCACAAAATAAGATAACACAACTTCGGACCAACTTGTTTAAGTTTCAAACAAGTTTGCGAACGTTGTAAGTATTGGGCATTAATCATCCAAACATTATAATATCATGGCTATTTATCTTAAAAATGTCACCATGTATTTAGTTATTTATTTTTTTATGTATTTAATATGTATTTTTTCATTTATTTTATGTATTTACTTATTTATTTACTTCATGAAAACATGTTCCGATTTATACTACTTGGCAACCACACTTTCCTAAATATGGAAATATGGCATCTGTTTCTTCAGTTAAATTGTTTGGTTTTTTTTTTTCTTCGAGTTGGTATTTTCATATTCTTCTTGGTGTTGACTTAGGTATTCATTTCCTTTTGCAGAGACCTGAGCCAGAATCTTATTGCAGAGGTTCAGAGTGGAACATTTAATAATCTATTAAACATCCTATCGATGTGAGTAAGCTTTGGAACACCCACATTACTGCACTTTTCAATAACACACGAACTCTGCAGCGGACATCTCAGGAAACAACGATGCTTTACGTCAAATGGTCCACAGATCGCATTTGTAGGTTGTGATTGATTGATTTCGATCCATTTTGTCAGTTTCTGTTTTCAGAGGTGCAATGTTTGTCGCCAAAATTATAATTGACGGCATCATAAAACGTAAACCTTCGTTGAACTTAGAACTTCAGAGTTTTATTGAAAGGTGCAGTAAGACCCCAAAACTAAAAAACTGTGATTATGTGATTCATTATTGGAACTGATAGACATGAACACTTTGCCTTGATGGCTTCTGTAGTACATCACTCAATTCAATTTCAATTCAATTTTATTTCACTCATGACCATATGTCACTAGGTTTAACTGTCACAAGGCCGTTTGATTTAATTTACCATTTAACTTTATTCTTCATTTAGCATTATGCTCATTTAGGAACTGTTTTCTTTTCTTTAGCTCTTTACAAAGTAACAAGATTGTTTTCCTGCCAACGTTTCCGTCTTTAACAACACTGAATACTCTGTAAGTATTTTGTTTTGCTTTTGCACATGCAAGTGTTTGGCTAAGGCTAGAAAATGTGTTTAAAATGCAGTCACACAACTTGTACTGAGACATATGAACAATTTACAGAACACAAAAAGAGGCTGGATAAAGCGGAAACTTTTATTAAGCAGCTTGTTTTTCGTAAAATTGTTGTGGTTCAAATTTTTCTTTTTTCAAACCAGTTTCATTTTCCTTTGTCCAAGATTTTTTATCAAAATCTGAGAAAACAAAAATAAACTAATTTGAAAAAGAAAAATTTGAACCACAACATATGTGTAGTCTATTCCACTCGAGGGACTTTAGCTCAAAGTCAGTTCAACAAATGTCAACCAAAACTTGGTGTCTGCAATAATATCATTTCTCGGCCTTGCTTCTTCATTTTGTATTCTAAATTGTCAGATGGCTCTGGATTTTTAATGTCACATGAGTGGCAATTAAAAGCTAAAAATAACTATCCTGGACGTTATAGTCCCTTTTTTTTTTGCTTTACCAAGCTAATTTATTTTATCACAGCCAAGTCAGTTAAATTAACCAAGTGTCATCTGCTTCATTTGTTTAGTAATCTGAGGGATAACAAGATAGACAACATTGGTCAAGATTGTTTTGGCGGTCTCGCAAACCTGAATAACCTGTAAGTAGCACTGATAACATGTGTGTGTTGTAGAGTTCCTATTTCTGTTTGTTAACTGATAACATGTGTGTGTTGTAGAGTTCCTATTTCTGTTTGTTAACTGATAACATGTGTGTGTTGTAGAGTTCCTATTTCTGTTTGTTAACTGATAACATGTGTGTGTTGTAGAGTTCCTATTTCTGTTTGTTAACTGATAACATGTGTGTGTTGTAGAGTTCCTATTTCTGTTTGTTAACTGATAACGTGTGTGTGTGTTGTATAGTTCCTATTTCTGTTTGTTAACTGATAACATGTGTGTGTTGTAGAGTTCCTATTTCTGTTTGTTAACTGATAACATGTGTGTGTTGTAGAGTTCCTATTTCTGTTTGTTAACTGATAACATGTGTGTGTTTGTTGTAGAGTTCCTATTTCTGTTTGTTAACTGATAACATGTGTGTGTTGTAGAGTTCCTATATCTGTTTGTTAACTGATAACATGTGTGTTGTAGAGTTGCTATTTCTGTTTGTTAACTGATAACGTGTGTGTGTGTTGTATAGTTCCTATTTCTGTTTGTTAACTGATAACATGTGTGTGTGTTGTAGAGTTCCTATTTCTGTTTGTTAACTGATAACATGTGTGTTTGTTGTAGAGTTCCCATTTGTGTTTGTTAACTGATAACATGTGTGTGTGTTGTAGAGTTCCTATTTCTGTTTGTTAACTGATAACATGTGTGTGTGTGTTGTATAGTTCCTATTTCTGTTTGTTAACTGATAACATGTGTGTGTGTGTGTGTGTTGTAGAGTTCCTATTTCTGTTTGTTAACTGATAACATGTCCCCTCCCTCGAACACTGTCCCCATGGGTAAGGCAGGTGACCATTACATATCGTGGGCTCAAAAATGAAAAAGGAATCAAAGGCTCCTAAGAGCCAACCCGTGAATAAGAAATGCTAACGCGTAACGCAATATTGCGGTAAGCTTGTGTTTTCACACTGACACGGTTCAATATTTTTTTAAACTAAACGTAAGGATTTTTGACAAACGCAAAAAGAAAAATACGGTACATCACTTTCATAATGTTCAGTCTGAAGAAGAAAGAAAAAAAAGAGAAAAAAAAAGGACGGCGAGACTCGAACCAATTTTGAACTGGTTTATTTAGCCAAATAAATTTCCCTCCCCACCCACATCCTTTCTGTGCACCCCCCTCACCTCACTTATCCTCCCCCACCCTCTCCCTACCCTTGTTATTTATATTCGTTTACAGCAATTTAGTTATTGTTATCGCTGGATTCACGTTATTCTTGTTACAAAATGCATTCGTAACAAACATTACGTCACAAAGTTTACAGCTGATGGAAGGAGTGAGTGAGCGAGTGAGTGACTCATTTTCATATCTGTCTTTGTTACCGATAACCCGTTCATTACGCATGCGCATATTCACGGGTTAAAAAGGCCTCATCAGCATTGCAGCTGCTGATGAGGCCTAACAAGGCCGAAACAGCTATCCATGGCTGCTAATACTTGGGACCAGAATAAATAGCTGCACATGTACCTTAGTGTTAGATATGCTATTTTGAAGAGGCCTAACAAAGCCAAAACAGCTGTCCATGACTGCTAATACTTGGGCTCACTATTTTCTGATAGATCTAGGGGTAATGTCAGCTAACCAATGTGACCATATTGCCCTATTTAGTAGTTTTTAATAGTTTTCAGTACGGAAGCACAGTTGTGCGGTATTCTTACTTCGTCACTTTTAGCCACCTGCAACAAACCTCACATTTTCATTGCATTTACATTAATTCTGTTATCCTGACTAGATTTGTCAAGATCAAGCTCGGTTGTAATCAAGACATTTAATTTACATCAAAGAGATACTGACACTCAATTATTGGTTTGTTTCATCTTACAGGGACTTCGGTGGCACCAATGTGCTCGCTTGTGACTGCAATGTGTACAATTCCCTGGTGTCTGTTATCGATGCTCTGTCGTCAGGCAGAGCTGCTGTATGTGCCTCCCCTCCACGAGTTGCTCTAGTAGAGTTTTACCCAGGAGGATCGTATGAACTTCAACCCGTTCAAGATTTTACATGCTGTATGTATTTGTTACAATATAAAAAAACCTCCTGATTGGTTTATAAGAGTGACATAACACATGTTCTGGCTCTGTTATAACATTTGCTTTGGCTGTTATATGTCACAGCCATGCTCTGGTTTGTTCACATTTATGAGATTTATACAGCTATTTCAATAAAATTTCCAATTGTGGGTCCAGCTCATTTTACCTAAATCCGTATCACCTGGCGTGTCGGTCACAACAAGGTATGCTTAAACGTCATCACTGCTTGGCGCCAGCATATTGTCCTGCAAAGAGTATTTTGAAATATTTTCTGCACCAATGTACATTCTTCAGACAATGTTTATTGAAATAGCTGTATACATTATGTATTCGTGAAATAAAGCTATCTACATAGTATTTTAATTATTGTTCACAGAAAGAGACTAGTTATTGAATTTTAGATGGCGTCTTGAAATAGAACATGTTTGAAAATGTTACACAATTCAACTTTCTTTTTCTCATTGTCATTACTGGCTTAAACTGCTGATGGTGTTCTTTGATTTAATGTTCTATTTTTTTTTTTTTGCATCTAACACACTTTGTAACATCTACAGAGCTTGTAAAATGTACATATCACCACACTACGTTTCTCATAAGAGAGACACCTCAACAACTTATTTGAGTCGTTACCCAGTCAATGATGTAGCGTGTGCTCATTTGATTTATTTAACCAGTTGTACTGGTTAAACAAATACAAGTAAGTACAAACACTAGGCCATGTGAGATATGAGGCTGACGAGAAATTGGTCAATGGCCCTTATCGTAGATGAGTACGCCACGCCAACATATCAGCGGTTTCTCGCTTTCTTGACCCTATAGTCTCGTTTTGATGTTTACAAGAACCTCTGACGACGATGAGCGTAAACATCAAAACCAGACTATAGGGTCAAGAAAGCGAGAAACCGCTGATATGTTGGCGTGGCGTATTCATCTACAATAAGGGCCATTATAGCGTTGTTTTCTCAATATTTTGCTGAGGACACAATGTTGTGTTACCATATTGCCCAATCTAGTGTGGTTAACTATATTTTCACTTGAGGTTTTTTCATGTACCTACAATGTAAAGGCCAGTTACACATGCGATTGTGATGCGTTTTTTATGTCGTGCCCTCCATTGCAACTTGTGGCAAGTGTAAACTAGCAGCTATTCCTGGCGATTTGCATGTGAAATTTGATGTGATTTCCTACGAATCGCTGCCAAGTTGCATCAAGTCTTCAATGTGCTCGAAACCACTGCGACATCACTCAACAAATCGCACCCAAATCCCACTAAAATCGCATCTACAATCATCGACAAAAGTCTTTGGGACACTTCAAAAAAGCGCCCTCTTAAATATTTCTTCAAGAATTATAAAACATTTCGGTCACAGGGTTAGTAGAAACGATCCCCTCCCCCCCTCGGACAATGTTGTTTGGCGGAAACTTGTTTTAAGCGCCGAAATCAACCTTGTGATGGGGGAGGGAGGGGGGATTTAGTAAGAATTTCTTTTGACGGTTAAGAAAAGGTAAGAGTGTCCCAAAAATATTGTCGAAGATTGTCTGATGATGCATTTTTGTCTACAATCATTTAAATGATAAAATAAAGTACTATTTATACTAGTATTCGTTGTGTAGTTTTAAAGAAAGACTAAATGCAACCCAATGACATGATTTTCATAAAGTTCTGTTTTAGAGGTGCCGTTTACCCCTCAGTTAGAAAACATATGGTGCGCGCGCTGTGTTCTAAGTCCCATTGTTACTCTCTGTATTCGATGGACCGTTTTTCGGCAATGCTATTTATTTTTTTACAGGATATTCCAAATTAAAAGAAGTTGATTATGGTTAAAAATGGGATTATTTCAATTGAAAAGAGAGCGATGGCTTTACATTTACGTGAAAAATGCAAATGGTCCTTTCGAGAAATAGCGAGCAAATGTGGATTATCGAAATCGGCGGCGCAAAGATTATGTGGTGGTTTAGCTACGAACAGGAAAAATACAGTTAATAGGAGAGGAAGACCACGAAAGGGAAACGATAGAGATATGCGTGTCATGATAAGAACATTAAAAAGACTGAGAAATGTGAACGTTAACCTCAGTGTTAAAAAAATAGTACAGGAAAGTGGATTAAATTTGTCTATGGCAAGTGAGAGGACATTTTCACGCCGTCTGAATGAACAGGGATATTTTTTTCTGCAAGCGCGAAAAAAAGGATTGGTCACAGAAAAGGATCGAAAAGCTCGTGTTCAATATGCAAGGAAAATGAGAAGAGAACGAACGATGAATCCTAGATTTTGGACTGATGACGTGGCATTTTATTTGGACGGCGTATCATTCATACATAAGACAAATCCTATGAGCGCTGCTATGTCGCAAAAGGCAAGAGTGTGGAGAAAAAGAGGAGAGGGCCTCAAAATAACGGCGAAAGGATCGAAAGAACTACCTGGTGGACGAAGAGTTCATGTTATTGCAGCAATCGCATATGGGAAAGGTGTTGTGTTAAAGGAGTCTTACGAGAAAATGAATGCGGCGTTTTTTGCCAAATTCATAAGTGAACATTTTAATGCTTGCTTTGCTCGTTGCGGGCCAAAGAGAAATGGACAAAGAATTTTCATTATGGATAATGATCCAAGTCAGACAAGTAATGCTTCTTTAAATGCTCTAGAAAAAATAGAAGCTCAATTCCACAGAATACCGTCGAGATCGCCAGACCTTACGCCTATTGAATCAGTGTTCAACTTTCTTAAGAGTTTGCTGGAAAACGAAGCAATTTCCAATGAAATAAGTTATGAGTCTTTTGATGACTTTAAAGCAAGAGTATTTCGTGCAATGGAAAGTTTAAGTATTGATATTATAAACCGCACTATCGAGAGTATGTGGGACAGAATTCATGCTGTTATAAAAGGAAATGGTTATAGAACAAAATATTAATTGCAACCCAAATATTCATTGCTTAACACCTGTGTTCAAATAAATGTAATCTTAGCCTTGATATAATAGACACTTGACATACTACAAATGAATTAATATAAACTATTTCACATATTTACTTGTAAATGAAATAATAGTTGTATAAGAACCTGTTGCTTTTAACAAGAAAAGTAATCAATTCAAATTAAGACAAATAGACTCCAAAGTGGAACCGGAAGTCTCTTGCACTGACATCCATACAATTCTCACGGCACGCTTACAACATTTCTTGGGATGTTTTTAGAGTAATTTTCGTCAATCTTACATGTGTGGTGAACTGCTTATAGCACTTTTAAGAACTAATTTGAATATGTAAACTAACTTTTATAATATTTTTATCTTTGTTGGCCTTTACGGCCTTTTTTGAACAGTTCTCACCTCAAATATTGAAATAAGAGTAAGAAGTTTATTTATAGTAACGCAACTGTGGTGAGAACTGTTCAAAAAGGTGGAAAGCCTCTACGGTTTAGCTTCATAAAGTTATTAAGCATTAAAGCGTACTATTTCAAATTGATATGCGTAGTTTGATTACAATTATTGCCTATTAAAAGGCTCAATAATCACAAAATGCAAGTGAGAACTGTGACCCGCTGTAGTGTTCAATCTATGTCACGGCGGCACTCACAACAAAGATATCCATTTACGCAAATAAACTGAATGCAACAAATACTTATCACTTGTGTTCTAAGATAAGCTTGGCAAAACAATGGCCACATGGAGGAATATTTTGCTGTTCAATTGGAGGAATAGGCTTCCAAAAATGAAAAAACCGCCAGCGCACATTCATCATTTCTGTATTGGCAGTATCGATGGATGAACCTTTAATCAAAATAAGAGGAGCATCGGAGGTTGCAAAGAATGGTGTGTCTTTAGTAAACTCGATGTCCTGCTTACAAAAATTTTTCGGGGCTGGCAAATGAACAATGTCTCCCTCTAATGCTTGAAGAAAGTCTGCCCAGGCAATGATGGCAGGATTCCATCGAAAATCATTAAGCAAAATAATTTTGGACTCCTCTGCTCCGACCCATGCAAATGAGCCTGTCGCTGGGTTACAAAATGCATTGTAAACTTTCTTGAGAGGCGACAAGATAAAAGTCTTTCCAGTATTGCACGGCCCATGAATGTAAACGTTTCTATATTTTCCCCTCCCCTCGGATAATGCTATGTAAATTGCTTCACAAAAAGCGGAAACTCCAATCCCATGTCTTTCTATAAGCCGGATTGCGGCTGTAAACCAGTTACCTTGGCAACCTTCGCAGCATTCGTCATCTCGTTTTTCGTCTAGCAGCTGAAGTCGCGTCTTCTTTGACCGCTCATTTTTCTCCTCGGCGACAGAAAACTCTTTGGCTAGAGCTAACGCCTCATCGACCACCCTAGTACCTCTGTTAGCTATGAATTCAACAAGTGAAGTTTTGCCTTCCCTCTCTTGCTGAACAGCAAGACAAACCAATTGTAACCTGATAGTTATTTGTTTACCTTTAATTAACTGTGTAACATCATACACGCTAAGACGCTTCTGTTTGCGACTCTTTTTGGTGCGACCACTACCTCTTTCTTTGGCCTTTCTTTTCTTTCCTGTGATAGCTCTGTCTGTCTGTGGAGGTTCTTGTAAATCCGGGTGATTCGGTGAATGTACCGCCTCCTTGTCTTCCTTTGTAACATAGCGGTAAGCGCTGTAGTAACCGCTGTGGTTCTCGCTAAAATTAACTTGGATGCCATGTGTTTCGTCAAGGTAATTTCGCACTTGCAACCAAGTAGTATACGGCGTTGGTGATTCGGGATCGCCCAAAATAAGCCCCCAAAGGCCCGAGTTACGGCTTCCCACGAGTCATTTTCATTCCTCATGGGAAGCCGTAACTCGGGCCTTTGGGGGCTTATTTTGGGTGATCCCGAATGCACCAACGCCCTATACTACTCTTCTCTAGTCTGTTTATATATGCTGCTTCGGTACGAGATCACCACCCCAGGGAGGTATTACCAATTGGAGAAATCCAACCCCCTGTATATACCCACCCACATGGCAATGGCACAGCAGATCGCTATGAACATGGCGGCCCAAGGTCTTGACTTTAACCCAAGGAACCAAGACTACTTCGGTGATTGGTTGCATGGCTACAAGATGAACGTCCCTGACGATGACCAAATCAAGGACCTCAATTCATTTTTCATAGCTAATAGGGCGGCTATTATCCAGACAATAGCACGCGAAGTTACAGAGCTTGGTGGAGTGAAGGTAACTTTGTCATTCGATGTTCACTTTTCAATGGAAGGCAATGACAATCGAGAAATTGATCACTTCTTTTGGAACGTTAACCCACTGATTGTAACACATCTCTATAAGCTGCGAGAGGAGGGCATCCTGGAAGGCATTGTCAATGGTTTTAAGGAAGAGATTGCCAGATGGCAGCAGATGGGTTCTGGCTGGGTGATTGATAAAATCAAAACTGTTTACCTTGAGTTCGGGATGTATCAACCACTACGAGGTGGCACATTTATCCCAACCCCATCAAAACTCAGACCAAAGCAGGCTATCATCAATGTGAAGAACAGAGATAACCAGTGTCTCCGCTGGGCACTGCGATCAGCATTGTTCCCTGTAAATGTTAACACAAACAGAACCGGCAGTTATCCCACTGATGATGGCCTAGACTTCACTGGAATCGATTTTCCAACACCATTGAGCCAGATATCCAAGGTTGAGCGCCAAAACAACCTTCCAATCAACATTTATGGATTGCAGAACAATAAGGTGGTTGTTATAAGAGTCAGTGAGTTAGAGAACCCCAATCTGCGAAGGATTAATCTGATGATGCTCACAGACACACACACCTCACATTATTGTTACATCAAGAGCATGAGCAGGCTTCTACACAGCGAGTTCAACGTTGGGCGCCGCATGCATCACTGTGACAGGTGCCTCCAAGCCTTTTCTTCAGAACGGGTTCTCACCGACCATCTCTTCTATTGCAGGGGAGTTAAAGGCAGACCGATGCGAACTGAAATGCCAAAAGAAGGCGAAAACTTCCTCAACTTCGAGAACTTTCAGAACCAGATGAAGAAGCCTTGGGTCATATATGCTGACTTCGAAAGCATTGTTGAAAAAGTCCACGGTTGCATACCAGACCCCCAACAGAGCAGCACCACTGCAACATCCGTACATAAACCCTGCGGGTTCTGCATGTTAGCTGTTCGCTCTGATGGAGAGACAAAGGGCCCTTACCTATACAGAGGAGAGGATGCGGTGCCAGTCTTTCTCGACAGCCTTCAACAGCTGGAAGGAGCGATCAGAGACGAGCTGCAACACAAGGTACCACTCTCCATGACAAGAGCAGACTGGGCAGAATTCAACCGTGCAACAGATTGCCACATCTGTGACAAGTCTCTCACAAAGAATAACCACAGGGATGTTATTGAGGCCTATGACCCAAACACCGGAGAATACGTGGGCCTTGTTCATCGACACACCAACAAATGTTATCAAAAGACATTCAAAACTTACATCCAGGACGATGATGGCAAACTGGAAGAGTTCCCATTTGTTGGACCAAGAAACAAAAGGCAGGCCACCACAGGCAATTTATTCGAGCAGGTCGACTGTCTTTTCTGCGGGGAGTCTCTAATCCAAGACTCTGTTCGAGACGCAGTCAAAGATCATTGCCACATCACAGGTAAATATCGGGGTGCGGCTCACAGTGCTTGCAACATCAACTATTTCCGAACCAGCCCGAAAACGGAAATAATCCCAGTAATCTTTCACAACTTGAAGGGTTATGATGCACACCACATCATGAGTGGAATTGCGGATGTGCATTCTGATTTGAAATGTATTCCAAACAACATGGAGAAATACATCTCTTTCTCCCTCGACAAGCTGAGGTTCATTGACAGCTTGCAGTTCATGCAGTCAAGCCTCAGTGCCCTGGTTGAAGCAAACAAGCCAGAGTCATTCGCAATCACGGCAAGCCACGAGAAGAACCAAGCCAAACGCAACCTTCTCCTGCAAAAAGGGATTTACCCATACGAATACATGGACTCTTGGACTCGATTCGAGGAGATCTCTCTCCCGCCTAAGGATGCCTTCTACAGCGAGCTTAAGAAGGAAGGCATCTCAGATAAAGAATACGCCCACGCGCAAAAAGTGTGGGAGGTATTTGGATGCAAGACGCTTGGAGATTACCACGACCTCTACCTTGAGACAGATGTGCTTCTTCTGGCCGATGTTTTCGAGAACTTCAGAAAAACATGTCTGCAACATTACAAGCTTGACCCGGCACATTATTATACAAGCCCTGGCCTCTCCTGGGACGCCCTTCTCAGGTATACGAAAATCAACCTGGAGCTGCTCACAGACGTTAACATGCACCTCTTTGTTGAAGGAGGCTTGCGAGGTGGCATATCCATGGAGAGCAGGCGGCACTGTAAGGCCAACAACCCCTATCTTCGTGACCACAACCCCAATGAAGAGTCAAGTTACATCATGTCTCTCGACGCAAACAATCTCTATGGATGGGCCATGAGTCAGCCTCTCCCAGTTGGCAACTTCGCATGGTGCCCTGTCTTTCCAACACAACACCAGATCAGGAGGTGGAGGCCAAACAGAAAGATTGGTTACATTCTCGAGGTTGATCTTGAGTACCCCGAGGAGCTGCATGATGGGCACAACGCTTATCCTCTTGCCCCAGAAAGGCAGGTCGTTCCAAAGGAATGGATGTCGCCATACCAAAAGGCCTTGGCAGAGGGACAGCCAGAAGACAAGACGCAGAAGCTGCTCCTTACCCTTAACAACAAATCCCGGTACGTGTTGCATTACAGAAACCTCCAGCAGTACCTGGATCTTGGAATGAAGTTGACGAAAATCCACAAAATGCTCAAGTTCGAGCAGAGGGCTTGGATGGAGCCATACATCTCCCTGAACACCGAGCTCAGGAAGAAGGCCACTTCTGATTTTGAGAAGAACTTCTTCAAGCTCATGAATAACTCAGTCTTCGGTAAGACAATGGAGAACCTCAGAAATCGAATCGACATGAAGCTTGTCCGATCGCACGAGCAAGATAAGATAAGAAAGCTTATCGCAAGCCCACTGTTTTCCAGAGCAACGGTCTTAGGACCCAAACTGGCGGGGTTCCAGATGCACAGGGAGAAAATCAAATTCAACCGCCCAGTTTACACAGGCATGTGCATCCTTGATCTATCTAAAACACTGATGTATGACTTTTATTACAACCATCTCAAGCTGAAATACGGACCGCGAGTAGACCTACTCTACACAGACACAGACTCTCTGCTCCTCGAGATCAAGACGGATGATGTCTATAAAGACATGGAGAACCTTCTGGATGAACTCTACGACACAAGTGATTATCCCAAGGGCCATCCACTCCACAGTCAGCTTAACAAGAAGGTCATCGGCAAGATGAAGGACGAGTGCGCGGGCAAGCCAATCTCGGAGGCTGTGTGTCTTCGCTCGAAGATGTACTCCATCCTTCTGGATGACGACAAAAACATCAAGAAAGCAAAGGGCACCACCAAGGTTGTCACAAAGAAAGAGATCACCCACCAGAATTACAAGGAAGCTCTTTTCGACCGGCGAACCTTCAAGCACGGGATGGACAGGCTCAGAAGCAAAGGTCACCAAATCTTCGGTGAGCACATCACCAAGACAACACTCTCTCCCTTTGACTCCAAGCGCTGGATCAAGGATGATGGCATCCACACACTGGCATATGGTCACAAAGATATCGGCGGCAACTGAGTGCCCGGTGGCACAACCATCAGCTCCTCACGAACGAAGCCTCGCTTAGGCCCATCGTAAAGGTAATACACCACTGGTTCATTCGGTTTGGTGACAATCCTTTGTATTTGGTAGACCTTCAAAGACCAGATCGGATCAGTCGCACGCCTACCACCACCCTCAAGCTCACCGGGGTAATAAAGATATCTCACACTCACCCGGGGTGGGAGCTTCTTCTCATTCACCCCCACAGGCCTAGCATATGGAGTCGCGGGCTTGGAAGATATTGCTTTCTCTTTGATTGCTTGAGCGGGCTTCTTGCCAGTGAGTCTTGTTACTTCATTGTTCAAGGCCGAGACAACATCTGGCAGTCTTTTGAGCCATGCAGTCGAACGACCAGAGGGCATATTCATTTCAACGGCATATTGATAACCAAACAACCTTTCAGCCAGGGTGCGATTGAATCTCTCCACAATTGCTTGGTCTCTGTGGATATCAACCCGCCCGCGACGAATGGTCGTTTTGTTGTTTTCCATTGTCTTAGTCACAGCCCCCATAAACTCTTTCCCAGGGTCAACTTGCAAGAGTTGAGGCCATTTCAAAGGTCCATGTCTGTAAATCCGTGCAAACGCTTTAGCCACCTCTTCAGACTCTTTCGAAGTCAGGGGCTCTGCTGCTTTGTAACGGCTAGCCACATCCACAAGGGTTAATGCGTATTTGTAAACCTTTCTCCCGTGGGGAAGTTTGTCGTGGGGCAGGAAGAGAAGATCTGCTTGATGCACTGCATTGGGTGATGAGACATCAAACTTGGGCCGAGGGATATGGCGTGGCGCTGGGAGGTAAACTTGCCAAAGGGCTTGTTTGACCAGCCATTTCTTTGCGACATCATCAGAGACCTTGGCTGCTGCAGCTAGTTTTTTTACAGCGGCAAGACCTTTCCAATACCCTTTTGGACTGTAATAGATCTTTGAGAGTTTGGTCTCCATAGGGGGTATATATAGAGTTTATGAATCGGTGCTCGGTCCATGGCTATACTGTGCAAACCAAAGGCGCACCTCTTCAAGAGCCCTGTTAGCAGCTTCTTCGTCCACATCAAATTGCTTTACAAGGTCGGGATCAATGTTTCTAGTTAGTTCACCAATTTTCTGATATGCTCGTTTTATTTCCTCTGTTTCTTGAGCCGTGAGGAGTGTTATGATTGTGCGAGATAATTCATGATATTCTTCCGACGCGGATGCGGGCATAGCATCAGCAATTTTCTGAATCACTTGCGCTAGTTCCTCAGCTTGTTTATCCGAGGGGCATGTTGGAAAAAAGGTGCATCATTGCAATCCCCGCGTCACGAGCTTCTTTAGAAAAGGGTGTAGCCATGGTGGGTATATATATGGTTTTTAATTTCTTCAATTTAAAGAAAGCGATAAGCCGCATACCCACCCGCAAGCAGGGTGCCTCCAATGAACACAAGTTCACCATTCTGCTGTTGTGGGCTGGGCTTGTAGAAGTCTGAGAACTGAGGCTCTTTGTAGTCTTTGATTTGTTTATCTGGTTGTGTTTGGTGCATCTGGTTATACAAGACCAGGGCTTGGTCGGTGGTTTGAAAGTTTTTGCTAGCTTGGTGTTTAATCCGATCGTTGGTTGCAATCCAGTCGAGGAGCTTGGTGCGGTCCTTCTGTTCCAGGGCTTTGTCGTGACGGATTTTCTCATCCATTGCTGCCTTTCCGTTATCACCAGACAGATATTTTGCGAGATAATTGCCGCCCGTGAAAGCTGCCGCATTAAGAACTGCGCCAAGGGCCATTATTGCAATCGAGGCCATTGTGTATACATATGGTTTTACATGTTGTCTGGGAGGATTTTCTGCTCCTCAAGATATTTCTTCAGCGCGATGCTGCCAGCCATGACGGCTGTGAACTTCATAAAGCTTGCACTGGGGTCGGCAGTTAAGTTTTCTTTGATGGTCTTTTTCCCAATCCAACCAATACCAGCGACAAGGCCAGTGATTGTTCTGGCTTCGAGGATAGACTTCACAAGCTTGTTGTCAGACATGGTTTGTGTCCAGTATACATATGCTTTTTTATTTTTCTGACTCAGACTCAGCCTCCGCATCGGCATCGGTCTCGGGGCTCCTCGACCTCAGCGTCTGACTCGGACTCGGACTCGGTATCGGGCTCGGGCCCGGGCTCGTTGTGCCTATTTAGTGCCAAACTGTAAACTGTATCAAAGGCGACCGAAGTAAGTCCAAACCAAAGAAGAAACACACCTCCGATTGCAGCAGAATTCATCAAAGCTTGGAAAGGATTCATGGTGCAGTATATATATGTTTTTTTATTCCATTTTTTTTATCCCTTGTCTTACCGGAATTCGAGATGGGGGTGGTGAAGCGGGTGTTGCAGCGGGTGTTGCAGCGGGTGTTGCTGGTGTGTTTGATTTGCGTCCAAGCCTTTGCATTATGGCTTCGCGCTGGTAATAAACACCCGCAGCAGAGACAACCAACCCACCAACCCCCAGAATATAAACGATTGAGTTGCTGTTGCTGTCACTTGTTGTGTCACTTGTTGAGGGTTGGTTTGCAGAATTGTTTTCACTTGTTGATGGTGTAGGCTTTTGTGCTTCGGCCTTTTTCTTTGCTTCACGAGCCAGGCGGTTGCGTTCTGCTAGCCTTTTACCAGAAGCAACACGGCCGGGGTTCTTTTCTGTTGCAGGCTTTGTTTTCGGGGCCTCAGAGGTAACCCGTGCAGGTGTTGGAGTTGGAGTTTGAGTTTCTTCAGGGATCGTCTCGAGTGGTGTGGTCATCCTGTATATATGTGAATTTTTTATTTTTACAAGATGTGATAAGTGTGCTGCCAGGTTCCACCTAGGTTGCTGTCAGGTTTCTTCAAGGTTCCTGCGAGGTCGCCCCAGGTCCCAGCCCAACTTCGTCAAATCCCTCAAGTGGATAGCCTTCACTGTCTCTGGTTGGATGTGTGGGTTGGGGTTCAAATTCTATCAAGTCAGGTTCTCGTTCAAGCGCCAGCAATCGCCCGCATCGCACGGCAAGACCCCCAGCAAGATTTGACAGCTCCTGGTTGATGATGTAGTCGTTCTTGAGTTCTTTCTGCAACTCCTTGAGATCATCAACCGGGATCACCAGGCCAACGCCTTTGGACATGAGCTTGATGGCAGAATCAACTAGGGATTCGGTTGTCTTGTTACCTATGTAGGCCTCGTACCGTTTGCAGTACTTGTCAACGTCCTTGTCTGACAACCGCTTGACGTGATCGTGTGTGAGCTGCACGCCGATAGCTTCTTTGGCCTTGCCAGTTGAAACAAGGATTGCCAGCATCTCACGTTTGGCAGGAATGCCATTGTCACCAACTAGCCCTGTGGGAGGTGTGGTTTCAGGGGTGGCCTCTAGCATCTGCATTACTTCGTCAAAAACGGCCTGGTCTTCAGCTGCTTCAGCCATCAGGGGTATATATATGTTTTTTATTTTTCAATAATTCTCTTGATGTCTGGCAAAAGAGTTTCAAGCTCTCGTATAAGCCCCGCCATGGTGTCTGGCATAGAATTAAACCGCAATGGATATCTGTTGAGAAGCATGAGGCGCAGATCTTCCTCACCAGCGGCTTTGATAATTTTGTTTTGCACATCAAGTGTGTGTTTGTGCAATTCATCCAAAAGCTGTGAAAGCACAGTGAGCTTGTGTAGGCTGGTTGGCGCATTCATGGCATGTATATATATGTGTTTAAACCTTGTACTCAATTCCATACGGGTGCCTCAGAGAGAAAACCAGGTGGGAGAACTTGCGGGATTTGAGCCTTGCGATAAGCTCTTTGTACTCCTCGTGGGAGAGCTCGCCGGCATAGTCTTCGAATATGGCTTTGGTTGTCTTGCTGGAGGGCGTGTAAAAGAGCACGATCGCTGCAATGTTATCACGATATGGCTTGGCAATGCTGGTGATCTGCTGGGTCAAGACCCACACGGATATGCCGTCATGCCTTGTGCTGAACCCCAGATTGACCAGCTGGCTCATGCGGCCTTTGACATCTTTGGAGGCGGCGCAGTCATCGAGAATGAATAAAGTGTTGGTGCATGTGAAAAAGAAGCTC
This sequence comes from Dendrophyllia cribrosa, assembly GCA_024195265.1. Taxonomy (NCBI): domain Eukaryota; kingdom Metazoa; phylum Cnidaria; class Anthozoa; order Scleractinia; family Dendrophylliidae; genus Dendrophyllia; species Dendrophyllia cribrosa. Next base: position 1,569,258 of record JAJLRJ010000002.1, on the reverse strand, counting down.
GCCAACTTCAACCAGTCTTCGATTTCATGCTGTTGGCAGACAATCACGAAGATGTGCGGATCGCGGTCCACGAAGCCATCGTATGTCTTGTTCTTGACAAATGTGGGGCAGAATAAAACGATGTAGTCAAAACAACCCCTAAAGGGGCCTCGCAGTTGGTTTAGAAGATACTGTGTCTTGCCAGAGTTAGTGGGGCCCGCGATTAGTGCATTGAATGGCGGCTTTCTTGGGTCCATAACCAACTATATTAGTTGGTTTGCAAACAATTGGTTCATGTGTTGGCGGGGAGGGGGCCTTTGACAGAAGTCTTTGTATTTTATTGTGTGATAATGGTCCGGTGGATGGCAGGGGAGCCGGCTTGACATAGAAGTTGATCTTGTTTGTGGCCATGGGGCTGGTGGGTATATATATGCGTGTGTTGTTCGTATGCATGTGTTTACCTAGTACTGTACAGATTCCAGCTGCCTGCCAATGATGTTCATCTGTGAGTCTGAGATGGTGAAAATGTGGCAGTTTGCGTTTCCCGAACCTGTGCCGTTTCGTTCGATCTCGAGTTGCACGCCATCCTGTGTTGACGAGCCGTTGACCACTGCCGTGCAGGGATGTGTCAGCCATGGTCCGCAGGTCAATCCAGAGACCAAACTTGTTGCCTGTGAGATATTTGGTCAAGTTCATGTTAGGCCTGCCGTCCGTGTGTGGCTTGAAGTATCGGGAGATTTCATTCCACATGTCAGTACCACTGATGCCATCGTTGTAGATCCTGTTTGGGACACCGTTGACTGTGACCTTAACTTTAGTGATGTCGGGGTTGAAATAGTTCTCAGAATCCCTGGCACCCGCTACATAGGGATTGTTGAACAGCAAGAGGATGCCCTTGAGAGACCGGCGCTGTGGGTGAACCCTAAGATTCAGCCTAGTGTCACCACCTTTTGAGAAGGGATGCACCCGATCTCACATTACGAGGTCATAGGCGAACTCCTTGCCACTAGTGTAAGCGCTTGTTGCTTCGTCGGCCAGACTCTTCTGATCGTCTCATACTCCAGCTGGATGTTTTCCAACTTGTACACGAGCTTGCGTGTGTCTGAGCCACGGACAACTTGGTTTGCGGGGGCGAGGGTTCGAAGACAAGATCGTTATATAACGCTTGAGGATATATGATTCCGTGATCAGTTAAGATTTGGTGATCCAGTTTGATGCGATACTTATTCTTGTATATTGTCTCCAGCTTGGTTTCTGCATCCACGCCTGATGTCTTCTTATCGCCAGCACCAGAGCGAATCTTACACAAATCCACACTCTGGATGCCCTCCATAAGCATATTTTCCCGCTCATCGGTTGATTTGAATAAGTCTTCGAAAATCTTGTAGATGTCGTGCCCAACCGTGTCCTGGACAGTGGTGGCTGCAAACTTTACAACGAACCTGTCCACCAGGGCCCGAGAAACATTTTGCATGAGATAGTTGTTAGCGTGCCCCCCGGCTAGGTTGATGTCGAACACCAGTGCAAGTGAGCCGGACACAATGACATCGTGCTCGCCCAGCTTGGACACCGAGACGTACAGTGTCTCACCAGGATTGGCCTCAGAAGGGTTGAATGTGATGCGCTTAACGGTTCGCTCTGCCTTCATGGCGCCCAGTGTCTTTTCACTGTGAGATGGAAGTAGATTCGGTTGCACAGCCATGGTATATATTTGTGTTTTTAAAATTTATATTCATATATCATCATGGCTTACAGCGGTGGCTTTGATATGCCTGGTGCGAAGGAGAATGAGAATCCAGATCTTGACAGGGACATAGACCATGATGATGACGACGATGATGATTCCGAAGAAGAAGTTGACACAACAACACCCTTTCAACCTACCACCACATCCACCCCATACCATGGCGGTGAATCGCACGAAATGCATACAATGCCTACAGAAGAAAGTGGGCTGCCAGGTGATCCTCCAACCGTCCCTCTTCTTAGAGAAATCATAGACGGAAATGAAAAAGCAGAAAGGATAAAAAAAGCTGAGGCATGGATAAAAAAGCGCTTTCCAAGAGTATCAATCGCGAAATTAAACCCAATTTCTATCGGTAGAAAAGAAGGAAATGAAGGTAGAATAGTTTCCTTGGGACCACAAGGCGGAGAGACCCCCATTTTTAAGATAGGTGGGAAGGGGGCCTTTATGAAATCGTTCACAGACAAGTTCAAAGATACTCTTGGTCCAAGCGCTGAAGAGCTTGAGTCTAAACGGAATGCATCAATAAGGGAAGCAAATCAAGAATTGAAGGAGACACAAAAACAACTGAAGGAGAATGAAAGGGTTGTTTTTGAACTACAACAAGCACAAAATGAGGAGCAAACCCTCAGAAACAGAATTGAGCAAACTCAAGCGAGGGTGGAGGCTCTTGAGGAGGAACACGGTTGAAGCGTTGAAAATCAAGCCGAGATAGACCGCCTAAAACTGCTGAAAAGGAATCTTCAACGAGATTTTGAAGACCAGAAAAAAGAATTAGGCGCCCTGCAAAAAATACAAAAACAACGAGCCCAAGACCATGCAAAGGCGGACAAAATCAGAACACGCCTTTCTGCTATGGTGAAGGAAAGAAATGAAATAGAAGCACAGCTAAACTCAACTAAACCCCTTGATGAGTTAAACGAAAGAGAAGTCGAGCTTGAACGACAGAACGCTGAAGACAGACGCGCGATTGAGGATGAGAACACTTCTCCATCTGATAAAGAAGCCGCGGAAGCCCAGGATGCTGAGCGAGAAGAAGAGCTGGCAAGGCACAGACCACAGGTTCAAGAAAGGGAACAAGCCCTGTCTTTGAGAGAGAGGGTTAGAGAAATATTCAAGAAATACGGATGGACATTGCAAGCGATTGTCCTGGCAGCCGGCATCACCATCAGCGCTGTGGTACTCGCCACCTTGAATTGCCTGGCCTCATTGGCTCAATTGTGAGCTTCATCTTCAAAGCGGCTGGGTCGGTCATCTCCTTTCTGGGTGAACACACCTGGCTGCTCATCCTTGCCGTGGTGGCCTTCCTTGTTCAAAGGATCACTAAACGTGCGAAGTCTTGAACACTTATCTTAACCAAACGAAAAGGCCTGCCAAAGCAAGCGCACCCACAGCAATGAGTGCCTTGTTTACGTGATGCGGGTTGGGCTGTGGTGTGGGTGTGGGTGTGGGTGTGAGCTGTGGTGTGGGTAGTTGTGGTGTGGTCTTTGGTTTGGGCGTGATGCCCTGTGCCTGTGTGGCCTGTTTATGTATTGGGTTTGATGGGTGGCTGTTTGGTGGATTGATCTTTGTTGGACCACCATCCATGTGGCGAAGGGAGGCTTTTTTTGTGCCCAGATTAACATCATTGTTCACACCCAGCTTCATCCCTTGCGTTGCCTCCTGTAGATTGTTGTTATACCCGATCACGCTCTCTGTGTTGATAATCATGCGCGATGGCATGAGCCAGCTTCCGGGTGCTGTCGCAAAGTCCAGGCACACTTTCGTTGCTTGGATGGCAAGCTGGTATCGCTGTACGCTTGTTGCGATGTCGTTCAGTATTATGGCCTCCTCTAGATGGGTGAGGAATACTCTCTGCGTTTCGAACGCCCGGCCTCCTCTTCCAATGATGCTGCTGCGGGTTTTGGCTTGTGAACCAAGAATGCAGTACACAAAGGCCTCGATTGATTGGTTCATACGCGCGAGCCCTGACTGTGTTAGCCCCTGTGCGTAATTTGGCACAAAGTGCTCGAACTGGGTGTCCGCCCCTTGGTCGTTGCGGACGAAAGATATTCCATTTGCGCGAAAGTTGGGGTCTTTTCTGTCAGTCACGCGCTCATCATCGAACAGAGCTAGATCAGGGTCTGGATAGGTGTAATCGGTAGAGATGGGGCCCTCTCCATAAGCCCAAATGTAGACATTCCCAAGACCGTGGTTCTTGCCGTATGTGAAACGGAAGTCAGAACTGGGGTTGATACCGAACTCTATGCAAAGCTTCTTGTATGAGTCTATGTTATACTTGTTGTCTTTCTGGGAAAATGGGGGATCGTCTGGCAAAGCACTCACGCTTTGTTCCCCGCCCATCTGGTAGAGTATTCGCCTTGTTGTGAAATAAACGTGAAACCGGTAAAACGACCAGAGCTGGGGGTTAGGGATAGACTGGAGTTCTTATCGAAGAGAATGTCACGTGAGATTCCACAGCCGGTTGTTGCACACCACAGGGCGAAGGAGAGTTGTTGTAGCCAAAAGCTCATATGAGGGCCACCCATCCACTTTCGGCCGTATTTCGCGGTTGTGAATGAAATCTGTGTGTCCCTGAAGATATTTCTGTATTTCGTTGTGAAATAATCAGTTGGCGTGACGTAAATCTTTTGCGCTTCGTCGTTCAAGATTGCGCCAATCATCATGTCTTTGTCTATTGTGGTGGAGAAATCAACAGCCGGGATTGACTTTTCTGGTTGCCCCAACGATAACTGATAAGGGAAACCACCATCATAATGAAGACCAAGAGCATCTCTCATGGCTTGAGTCCAATCTTTGTGGGCTATTTCTGTAACGAGTGCAAATGATCCTTGGCCCTCTTTGTAAAGCACTTCTCCTGTGGCTGTTTTGTGGTCGTCACCAAACTCTACTTGCACTTCAAAGTGTGACATATCAGCGAACGGGAAACGCTTTTTGAATTCTGAGAGCGCCTTAGCCTTGGCCGCGGCAGAGAGCTTTGCTGCCTCCGGCGAACTCAACCAAGCCATTTCAGGATCTGCGTGTGGCTTTGGCTTTACATGGGTATAGGCATTTGGAGGCGAATAAAAAGGGGGTGGGGGCTCGTAATTGCGGCCGCCAATTTTTATACCAAGATTTGAATTAGGAAAAATTCCACTGGGCCGTCTGCCAAACGTGATTGTATATATTTATATTTTTAAAATGTTTATTATATATACACAATGTTTTCCTGTGTATATATTTATGTTTTTCCCAATAAACTTACATATACACACCATGGTTGTGCTTACAGTTGCCACAACTTCGAACCCCTACACTCTGTACTTTGATCACATGATCCATAATGCACACTACATCCGCCTCCTGTCTGCCTCGTTTTACAATTCGTGGCATAACTTGGCAGAAAAAGTGAAAATAGCCGCAGTCCTTTCTGGTGATAACCCAAAGACTACCATCATTGACATTGGCCCTGGGTTTGTTACTCCTAATAGCCTTGCAGACATGATAAATGGTAAATTTAAAGAAAAGGGTATTGCTCTGCAGGCAAAACCATATGAACTTGGCGTTCTTTCTATTTTAAACCCAGGACAAAAATACATAATATGGGTTTCCCCAAATCTCGCAAGATTGTTTCATATAGACATAAAAACATATCCTCATTTTACCATAAAGGGTTTCAAACTTCCAGGCACATACTTTGTCTACTGCGATCTGCTTGACAAAGAACAGAACGTTCTCAATGGCAAACCTTCAAGCTTATTTGCTCGTTTTGATGTAACCGGAAAACCTTTTGAGAAGATCAACTACCAAGTGGCCCAACATGGCGGCTGGCATAGTGTCGATGGATCTGGTAAACATGTAAATGACATCACACTGTCGATCAGAGATGAAAAGAGCAACCTCGTTGACTTCAAAGGCATGCCCTGGGAGTTTGAAATTGAAATAAAATAAACTTATATATACTCGCATCTGTCATGGTTGTGTTGACATTTGTCACGACTTCGAACCCATACACTGTGTACTTTGATCACGCACTTCCTCGCTCACCAACTCGTGGTTTAACTTGAAAGAAAGAGCGGTTATCTCAACACCTGGCAGTAATGGAACGACTACTGAAGTATTCTTAATTCCAGGGTTTTACACAGTGGATAACTTTGTAAAAGATTTCATTGAGATAAAAAAGAATAGGCCAGTTATTGATCTAACAGTTGATACAATCACAGCAGAAGGAATAATGTTAATTAAAAGTCCCAATAATGTAACGTTTAGTAAAAATCTGACAGATTTTCTGGGTATAAGTGGTACACCGTTTTGGAGTGCAGTTGTCAAAGGGTTTACATCTCCAAGCACTTACTTTGTCCACTGCGACCTGGTTGACAAAGAACAGAACTTGCTCAATGGCAAACCTTCGAGTGTGTTGGCGCATTTCGACATTCGTGGGAAACTATTTGAAAAGGTTCATTACCAACCAACACCACAGCATGTCTTGCGTGACACCTCGTCTGGCGAATTTGTTAATTCTATCACACTGTCAGTGAGGGATGAGAACAATGACCTCTTCAACTTCAATGACATGCCCTTAGAATTTGAAGTTGAGATAAATTAAAAAAACATATATATACCCACGCCATGAGTTCTGCCAATGTGCTGTCATCGGCCCCCGAATACAGCGAGACACAACAGCTATACCCTATGCGTGAGATCACTCTAATCAATGCAGAAGATTTCCGGCTCAAAAAAATCTCTGACTTGCTTAAAGAGCTGTCTGACGAAGCCGAGCATTACCGTCAGGTCGCAAAGAAATATAAACGAACCCAATCCTTAGTTCATTACTCGACGGTTGGCCTTGGGTTGCTTTCTGTTGGGCTATCATCAGGGGCCCTAGCCACTGCATTGACTGGGTTCGGAATTGTTGCAAGTCCAGCACTTGCTGGCGTTGCGACCCTCTGTGGGCTGTCCTCTGTTGGCTTTACAGCTGCTAACAAGCGATTAGAGAGGAAAGTGACCAAACACGAGAATATCTACACACTGGCTCTGGCTAAACGCAACTCTGTCAATGAACTGGTCTCAAAGGCTCTGGAAGACAAGAGGATCAGTGATGCAGAATTCACCATAATTACTCGTGAGGTGGAAAAATATCACGAACTCAAAGCTGCAATCAGGGATGGTGTTAAGGCAAAAAAAGACGTTGCCACTCAAACACAAGTGCCAGACCTCGAGAAACTCAAAAAGGAACTTCGCAAGGAAGTCACACAAGAAATTCAAAAAAAAGATACTTCTCGCCGCAGCATCCAAATCCGATTTGAGAAATTAAATTCAGGTTTTAATCTACAAATCTTGAGGGAAAAATCATGCCACACATAGGCCCATAAATTCCGAAGCGCCCCAAAAAACTTTTTCAAAAAATAAATTCCGAAGCGCCCCAGAAAAACTTTTTTCAACAAAGTTGGGGCGCTTCGGTATTTGTGGGGCGCTTCGGTATGTTCAAGAAGCTTCGAAAAGTTGTAATTTTCTAAATACGGCCTTTACACAACAATACCGGAAATCACGGGAAACCCCCAATTGAAAAAATTGTAATCTCTTAATATAAACATGACTGAGTTTGACGTACGGCTCAATGAACTTGAAATTTGCCATCCTTCGCTCGCTATACGGCAGCAATTACAGAAAAGAAATACACCGCTTGTGCCTGCCGGAAAAATTCTATCTGTTATGCGAAGATATGGGTCGGGCAGAGATTGGGAAGCAATATCTACAAAAACATTACAAAGACATGCAGATTGAACGCTGGGACCGAAGACTCCTGTCTTGTTATGACTGTGGTGGCTCATTTTTGCAATCAATCGCTTCTTGTGAACTTTATTGTAAAAGATGCGGCCGTGTGGAAGTGCTCGATGATGCTCCGGCATGTACACATCAAAACAATTTCTACAGACCAAGCCATCAGTCGGGACGAAGTTATGTGTTTGGTTATGCTTTGAACCGACTTATCAAGAAGCTCAAATTTCTGCCTGTGCAGTTGACTCTCGATCAAATCCATGAAACGAAACGTATCTTCAAACAAATAGAAGATCGGCTTCCGAGAATATCTTATACGTTTGTGATCTACAAAATCCTGGACATTATAACACCGCTTGAAGCCCCGCAACGAGCGATTGTAAATCGTCTGAGACATCGGATGTCAGATGCTATGATAATCAAAAACGAACATTTATGGGATAATGCATTCAGAACTCTGGAGTAAGCATTGCCGCTTGCTCCATTAGAAAGGCTTCCAAAGCGGCCTTGTCATCGCCTGTGTTTGGAGTTGTGGCAGAGTCCTCGGTGTAAGTATAATTTCTGATTCTTCCTTTTAACTTTGATAGATTCTCATGAAAGCATTCAACCGATCTTTGAATGTCTCTCAAGAAATCTGTTTTTTTAAACTCCCAAATTTTAGTGAGATCGAGCAATTTCCAAGCGAACATTGCGACAGGTTTCGGCCATTCTCTACGAGGATTAGAGAACGCTTCTTTCATAGAGAGTAAACGTAAAAATTCATCATTTTCGTCACGGTCTGTGAACGCCATTCGTATTTTACCATAAGAAACCCAAACATTTTTAGTGGCTATTAAACCCATGACATGTTCAAACAAAGCAATTGTTTGTGTTGCCCCAAGATCAATAAGTTCGGCTTGATTGCTCTTGATGTTTTGTTTGCTGAATAGATAACAGACCCCCCAGGCAAGAGTTGATTTGCTTTTTGTCTTGTATGTTTTCCCGGCGTTGAGAAAAGAATTGTGAGCTAAACTTGAACCAATCTGGTTTAAAGAACACATTCTGAAATAGCCGTCAACAAACAAGCCTTTGTTTACCATGTCACCACTCAAAGCAAGGCCTGTTTGTATCTGGGTTGCATAATAACTAGGGATTCTGTTAATAGCTATTTTCCGTTTAAATGGACACTTGAACTCCAACAGAACAAAGTTGCCGTCTTTATCCATGAAATAGCCGTCTGGGGCACAAGTGACCTTTTGATAAAGCGGATGCTCTCTTGCTAGATTAAGAGAGATGCTGTGACCAAAAACGGAAACAGAATGTTTTTGCTCAAAATACTTGCGAATAAGCGGTTCGAACAGATTGCCCCAGGTACAAGCCGCATTGTTGAGCATATCTATTGGCTGTATTTTCTTTAAGAGCAAGCTGTGCCGTGATTCAAACGGCGACGATCCTGTCAAGGCAGAAATCTCTGATGCACCGATGGAGTTTTGTCTGGCTCTCACCCAGTCGGCGCTCTTTTGTTTCAGACCAGTGTTTCTCGATTTGAGAAAGTTCATGCACGCTTGTGTTGTCGTCATCATTGATATGTAAAGGGTAAAGGTTTTTTCAATTGGTAATCAGTGATACAAGTTGCTGTGGAGTTAATGCTTCGGCAATTCTAAGTATATCTGGAGGGATAATGTTTTCTTTTGGATTGGGCTTCACCATTGTATTAGAAGCCCTTCCAAAAAAATATTTTGTGGGGATGTGCCGATCATAAAGAACTTCTTTTTTATTACCAACAACAACAAAGCCGCTTCTTCCTCGCCCCATTGTCACAATTTGTGATATACCATGGATAGGGATTTCTTCAATTGGTGATCTCGTACCGAAGCAGCATATATAAACAGACTAGAGAAGAGTAGTATAGGGAGTTGGTGCATTCGGGATCACCCAAAATAAGCCCCCAAAGGCCCGAGTTACGGCTTCCCACGAGGAATGAAAATGACTCGTGGGAAGCCGTAACTCGGGCCTTTGGGGGCTTATTTTGGGTGATCGCGAATCACCAACTCCCTATACTACTAACCATCTTGCGCATTTCGTTAGCTTTACAGCCATGTGAAAATGGTACCGATTATTTACTTCTAACGAGTTGTCATCTGAGTCAGCATGCGCTTCTAAACATACAACCCACTGCTGTACTCGCACTCCACAGTTAAGCCATGCGTCCGTTACAACTTCTGCAAAACTCTCTCTTGTTGGGAACCTAACCGTATTTGCACGGCTATATGTTATTAGATAAACGATTCGTTGATTTTCATTACGCAAAGTAGAGGACGCCATTATACAATATTGTACCTACTCGCTCTGTACTAACTCGAAATAACACAAAACAACGCCTCACGCCTTACAATGATAAATGTACAGTTGCAGTGTATCCTATTTCATTCGCTATTTATATTCGACCATATTTTAACTAAATGGTGATTGAGTTTTATACTTACATTGCATAAAATATGCAGGTCACTTTAAAAAGTTAAAATTATTACTTTCATTTAGTCATTTCAATTTCACTCTAAACGAAAACGTGCTATTTAAACCAATTCAACCCCACTCCACCCCCCCCCCCCCCCCCCCCCCCCTCCCACCCCTACAAAATAAGCCAGTCTAACTTTTTCTCATTTTTAAAACAACACAATGTAAGTAATAACAATCATCGATTCCTTTTTTTCTTATAATTCGTATTTATTGACACTTCAATTATAAAGACCAATATAGACAATCATCGATAAAAGTCTTTGGGACACTTCAAAAAAGCGCCCTCTTAAATATTTCTTCAAGAATTATAAAACATTTCGGCCACAGGGTTAGTAGAAACGATCCCCTCCCCCCCTCGGACAATGTTGTTTGGCGGAAACTTGTTGTAAGCGCCGAAATCAACCTTGTGATGGGGGAGGAAGGGGGGATTTAGTAAGAATTTCTTTTGACAGTTAAGAAAAGGTAAGAGTGTCCCAAAAATATTGTCGAAGATTGTAGTTTACACGCGCGATTTGAAGATGCAACTTGCGTGGGACAAAAATTACATTAAAAAGTGCGACTACATTTGCGGAAAAATTGCCCGTATTGACGGACCTTAATGTTTTTTTTTCACTCATCCTGTTAGCACCAATTAATGTCAATGCATCAGCTCCAGGAGATTTTCAACTCAGAGTGGGATGGAACAGAGCTGCTGCACTTTATCCACCCGATAAACTTGATGAAAATAACACCATTGTGGACACATGGAACATTACAACTGTAGGTCACTTTTTCTTTTCATGCGAATTTTTTTTATTAAAAGAGAAGTAACCATTAGCGTATTAATCCATTTGACTCTCAAGAGTGTCAAATATCAAAATTCAAGAAGCATCCTCAATTTCATTTTGCAAAATATTGAAAAATATGTTACCATGCAAAAGTACTGCCGAAGAGGTTTAGTTTGAATGGTAAAACTATAGAATTTATTCAACAGGCTTACACCCGCTTTCAGTGTTACGTGCATAGGCAACATCTTTCAACATGTCATTTTTCAACATGCAATGTAGCCAGGCCTGACATCCAAAGGACTGTTTTTTAACGTAATAAATGTTGTCCAATATGATCTCATCAGCACTGCAATGTTCCAGCGAATCGGTCAAAACCTTTTTGATGCCATGTTTGGTCTCTCTCAGATCGTTTGTGATCGGGTGATGAAAACTTAGCAGCTGTCCAATTGCTTTTCCATTTGCAGTTTTGGTAAATAGTACAACTTCTCAACTAGTCTTTTCTACCTCGTCAGGAATCGGGAGACCGAATATATTTATAGCAGTAATGAACTCGGAAACCGACACACTTGCCGCCATGTTTACGATAAACGCATGCTTTGGATGCCAGGGCTGGCTACATAGCATGTCGAAAGATTCTCGAAAGATGTCGCCCATGCACGTAACACTGAAAGCGGGTATAAAAGTTTAGTTAGAACTACACTACATGTCTCCATAATTGACTCTGGGAGTAAAAGGGTTACACCCTGCATATTGATAACGACACTACATTCAGTTATATGGTTTGTTTTGCAGGTTATATCAGTGTTCTTCAATGTGACCTGCATAAGTGCTGATGCACCGTCACTCATCGGTGCAACCCAAAACGAGTTTATCTTGTTTGAAAAAGCTGATGGTGTGAAGGCTGGAATTGACTACACATGTCATTTGACCATGACTGTTACTGCCTATAATGGAACAAACTTAGCTCAAGATCCGGCAGGACTTGGTTCAATTGAAACTCAGACCACCCCCATTAGTGAGAAAGCTAGCATTACTACTCTGGAGGGGAAGGGTAAGGTTTCATTTGCACGCATTAAATTTGATCGTCACTGCCTACTCCAGGCCTTCATTTTTGTAAAGTAATTTATTTTGGTGCTATTTATCTTAGTGTTGTAGGCAAGTTATGCTTACATTTTTTTTTTTAAAAAGGAACAATAACGTTTATTTTCTCTGATTTCAATGAACCTTAATTGAAGGAGCTGAGAGGGATTTGAGTGTGATGTCCTTATTTGCTCTTCCGATCTCAAGTGCCATTTGTTATATTTTTCTTTCCGTTTTTCAAGAGACTTCCACTGGAAAAAAAATTTAGTACAGTATCAATTTAAAGTTACACGCGTGTTTGAAATTTTTATTGTAACAGGACCCCATTGATAACAGTGCTTCTTTTTGCACTGATGGGTTATCCTGGTAAAATATTCATATTATTATTATCATTATTATTATTATTATTAAATCATGATATCATTGTTTAAAAACCATTTACCAAAATTGCATTTTTAAAAGGAAAGATATGGGGAAATGTGGATTGTACACTGCATAGTATTGCAAAGTTGAAAACCTCTTATTGACCAATGATTATTCCTTTTCTATTCCATAGCTGTTACTAACACGTCACAAAACAGTTCTAACTACTACCTGGACATTACTTATTATGATTTCCAGTAAGTTACTCAACCACTTCATTTTATTGGCTGTATTGTTTAAAAGAAGCTTTCATGTTTTAGCAGTGAGTAATACATGCAATTTTCAAATTGTTGCATATCCAGTATCCAACTAATAATGAAATGTTTATTAATTTATTTCATGTTTAATCGCATGTGGCAAGTTTTCACAACAAGGAAAGCCGAGACTGACTAGGATATATCTTAAAATTGGAATACATTAAGTCCAATTCTGCATCGGGAAAAAGATATATTTTCAATTAAATCTTTAGCATAAAAACAACACGCGATGTTTCGAAACAAATTTTTATAAGATACTGAGATTAAGTTTTCTGTAATTCCTAATTCAGTTTTGACCAAACAGCCACAGTGAAAGTCAAAAGTGAACATTTGAGTTTTTTTTATGAAGAATTTTAATATAAAAAAATAATAAGGTAACAGAAACTTTTTAAATCCTTCATAGAGTTTTGATTTGCATTTCATGATAAAGATTAAAAATAATTATTCCATGTTTAACTCCTCTCAATATCTTTCTTTTAATGTAAGTCGTCCTTTGTGTCCAGGTTTTCCGATGTCGATTTTACTGGCCTTGGAGCATTCAGTAACACTACTTATCAGAACCCACAGTATATCCACAGTCCTTATGGCAGCTGGCTCGCCATCTCAAACTCACCCACAACTGACAGTTTTTCCCAGTGGTTTAGACATGAGTCTGCCAGAAACAGACATTACCAAGAGAAACTAGAGCTGCAGAAGCAATTAGAGACAGATTCCAATAGTAATACGGTGTTTCGATATTTTAACGACAAGTTTTTCCCGGTTGATGGTCGAGGATTTGGAGCTGAAGGACAGAGGGACTGCAACACTAACGCACTCAGAAATTATGGGTATGTTTTGTTTCAGACTTTCACCCATAGTCACTAGGTGATGTAGTTTATTACTTTTGTTTCCATTTGAGTTTGCACGAGAAGCAAGTGTTGATGGTTTCGTACTGAGCTTAAGCATATAGGCCATGCCAGCCATGTATGTGATCTAAGTAAATATCTTTCTTACCAGAAAGTCGTAGACTTCTTCCACGGTCATTTATGGTGTTTCCCTCCAGTTTCCGTGTAGCCGCACCGAACATTTTTGAGCGGCCGTTTAACTAACTTTCGTTTATTAAATTAATATGAAACTTACACAAAATATTGTACATAGTTTGAAGTCTATAAGAGTGTAAAAATTTTGTAAATCGCATTTAAAATCGCGGAGATAAACGAGAAATATTGAAATCACTTGAGTCTAAATTCCGAGCGATTCCGATGGCATCTAGAAAAATCAAAACTATTGTGATAAACTATGACATATGGCAAACAAAATATCTAAAAATTAGAAACTTTTGTCAAGCCGATTTTGAGTACATGTAAATCAGAAAAAACATTTCGAACTTGTGATTTTGCATGTGTATGAGCACATCTATAAGTTCCTCAATTAAGCTTATAAAAGTTTAGATTTACGACAAAATGTGTGTTTAGTGTATGAGATGAAAGTTTGAAACCGTTTCTCGTTTTAGTTTTAGAGATTCGATTTTCTATAGGAAACCATAGTTTTTTGACTGAGTCCTTGACATTGTAGTTTTAGCAATTTTCTGCGTATTTCAAAAACCGCGAGATAGATTTTTTTTAAACTTTTGTGGTCGTTTTTCTTATAATATAACAACATTGTTTCGAAGCTTCATCTTGATTGAAACATTGCAACATGGTCAAATAAAATAATAAAGTTCACCTAAAACGCGATTGAGACTGTGTTTTGATTGCACGGTTGACGGCGCACAAAGACGCGTTAATTAATTCAGGTGAAGCGTAACGCATTTCTGCGTGACCATCATGTTTTGCGCAGTAACGTTAGGCTGTCTTCCACGTTATTTTTATCATTCACACGAATTTCAGTAGGACGTTTATTTGAAAGCAGCTTTTTTATTCGCATTTGACGTGCACTGGACACTCTCGGCATTTTGAATTGCAGGGAAAAGAAAGAAGTCAACGCGATTTGCATAATTCTCAACACGCAGAAATGCGTTACACTTCACCTGAATTAATTAACGCGTCTTTGTGCGCCTTCAACCGTGCAATCAAAGCACAAAGTATCAATCGCGTTTTAGGTGAACTTTATTATTTTATTTGACCATGTTGCAATGTTTCAATCAAGATGAAACTTCGAGACAATGTTGTTCATATTATAGAAAAACGACCATAAAAGTTTAAAAAAAATCTATCACGCGGTTTTTGAAATATGTAGAAAAGCGCTAAAACTACAATATCAAGGACTCAGTCAAAAAACTATGGTTTCCTATAGAAAATCTAAAACGAGAAACGCTTTCAATCTTTCATAGTTTCATCTCATACACTAAACACACATTTTAGCGTACATTTGAGATTGAGAAATTAGACTTTTATAAGCTTAATCGAGGAACTTATGGGTGTGCTCATACACATGCAAAATCACAAGTTCGAAATGTTTTTCTGATTTGCTCAAAATCGGCTTGACAAAAGTTTCTAATTTTTAAATATTTTGTTTGCCATATGTCATAGTTTATCGTAATAGTTTTGATTTTTCTAGATGCCATCGCAATCGCTCGGAATTTAGACTCAAATGATTTCAATATTTCTCGTTTATCTCCGCAATTTTTAATGTGATTTACAAAATTGTTATACTGTTATAAACTTCAAACTAAGTACAATATTTGGTGTAAGTTTCATACTATTTTAATAAAGGAAAGTTAGTTAAACGGCCGCCCAAAAATGGTCGGTGCGGCTGCATGGAAACTGGAGGGAAACACCTTATATGTGGCTTTCAACCCATT
Organism: Dendrophyllia cribrosa; assembly: GCA_024195265.1. NCBI lineage: Eukaryota > Metazoa > Cnidaria > Anthozoa > Scleractinia > Dendrophylliidae > Dendrophyllia > Dendrophyllia cribrosa. The sequence goes on along the minus strand of JAJLRJ010000002.1, from coordinate 1,553,970 downwards.
ACCTCCAAAATTGGTAAAAATCAAAATTCAAGAAAAATCCTAAATTTCATTTGGGAAAAACAAATGGTACTGTGCAAAAACACTGCAGAAGAGGTTTCATTTGAAAGGTAACACCATAGGATTGCGTCCACAGAACTACGCTACATGTCTCCATAATTGACTATGGGAGTGAAAGGGCTTAATATAGGGGAAGAGTTGGTACGTAATTCCTGAAAATCTTCATTGAATTGTTAAGCGATGATGTAATATATCACTATCACTGACTATTTCGTAACGCAACAATATATAGGTAAAATGTGGCCATTTGCTTTCTTATTTTAAAGATTCACAGCTGCGGTGCGCACGACTTTTAATTTTACGGGCGAGGAAAAGTTTGCATTCTCTGGAGGCGAGGAGCTATGGGTCTACATTGACAAGAAACGTGTGGTACAGATCTTTAGTGATCCAACAGGCACTGAAAGTCCATGCCGTACCATTAGTTTAGCTGGTGCTGGTAAGTTGCACTGCTATCACATCAATGCTCACCGAAAGTTGAAATTCACCCTTGCCATTTCAGACTCCATTCAAAACACATAAGATAACAAATGGTAGAAATTCCGGATAATTCTCACTTCATATGTTAATATAATCTGAATTATCACTTCATGCCACTTCTCGGCCCGAGTATAGTTATCATTTCACTCCGCGTTGTCTTACCTAAATCTACTCATTGATTGCAGTGCAGCATGCATTGATTGCAGCATATAATGATGACATTGCTTGGAGTCTGAAGAAATATATTATTTTCAGTGGCAGTAGTAGTTTTCTCTTTTGGAATTATAGCGCCCTGAAGATAAAAGGGAAAATATATATAAAAGGTTTTGCTCGATAGTTGATTATTTTTTATATTTTTTTCTTCAAAACTAATAATTTAGGCCACTACGTTTACTTTGCCTAGCATTTTTGTTTTGTCTAAACGTCAAAAGAAATCAACCAAGCATTGCTTCACTTGAGTTGCTAGGTAGATTAGCCTTTATGTCCCAATAGTGATCATTGTCAAATGTCTCCTTGTAATGTCACTGCTTGTAATCAATCAGAGGTCGTGAGAATTAAGCACATGATCACCCAACACGAGTTCTCTTGATATTTTATCAACTTCTCCCCAATGCTTCTATAAGAAACATAGGGACAAAATAGGAGAATTTGTATTTTGATCCTTAAAGTAAAATTTATGATGAAGACGCCCGATATAACGAACCCCCGTTCTAATGAAATTTATATCGGGGTTCCACTGTACATTGTATTAAAAACTACATAAACTTTGTAAGTATAAAGCCATATGTATATGTCGTAGTTCAATTTTATCCTTGGTTCAATTTTGATTGTCCATTGTTCTTTTCTATGCTAATATATGATAATGAATATCAAATAAATGAAAATCAAAATTGAACCAAGGATAAAATTGAAATACAACATATACTTAGTCGTAGTATTATAAAACGTTTCGCCGATTTAAAAGCTCCTTCCATACAGTTCTTAGATAGCGACAGTATTCGAGAGTTTTTTTGTTTGCTTTCCTTCTTTTAGCAGGAGGTGGATCCATAGTTCCTGAAGGTGGAACAATTGTTGCTGGAAAATGTCAAGTGACTGGTTCATTACCATCGGAGACAATAAGCTTATCTCTCAGGGTAATAACTGACGTTCTATTTGTAGCCTGACAAAACACACAAGTGTCAACGCATTGCTACTATACACTAAGAGCACTAATAGGCCTTATGTATGATGACGTCACCAACTCAAAATTCACCACCAAGCCTTGTTTGTACGAAGTTCCTTGCAAACCTTTGACAAGTTCACGTTGTTTTTGAGTGGGTATTCTTTTCAACTTTGCTCCTTTGAGAATACATTGATGAGATCGTCATGGATTTTCACCTCGAAAGCGAGGCTTCGGGTGAAATTAGCTAGTGAAACGTAAACATGCATAAGGGCTATTAGAGGTTGCCTTGAGTTCAAGCTTGCAATAATCTATGTTGACAATGCCCTTCCGCTAACTCAAATTAAAACCCGTGTATCCCTTCGATACTTTACTACTGAGTGTCTTTATTTACCGACTTTTGATTTCTTCTTAAAGTTGTCTCAATGTTTCCTTTGAGTGTTAAAGATATCGGGACAGAGAACCTGTTGTTTTCTTACCATGTTGTCACGATTTGTTGTAGAAGAATGAGCCATACCACCTGGATGTCTTCATAGCGGAAAGATATAAGTGTAACTCGCACATATTGTTCCAGGCCAGTGGTGTATCATTCCTGCTCGATAATCCTCGTCCTCGTGACTATATAGCTGATGTTAGTGAAACTATTCACGTTGGATCTATTGTCCAGGTAAAATGAATGTTTTTTTTAAATTTATTCAATGTTAATATTTGGTGGTTTCACACTGGATTTCATAAGTACATCCTAACAACACTTGAAACTACTTTGAATATAAAAGAGTAAAATGCATATACTTGAACCCTCCTTGTGACCATGGAAACGTGTCCATTTCAAAGGAGCCGAAGTGCGCCGCCATGTGTGATATACACCACACTTGAGAAGGCACAAGACCAATAGGAAAACAGAAGCCAACGAAAACACACGTGCAGCGGCGCAAACAATTGATAGTGATTGACAGCTTATGTTCCAAGTAATACACTTTCCCATCAGGTGTGAACCTCATTTTTCTGACGTGTTACTTTAGAATCTGAAGTGCGCTTGAGTCAAGCTCATGCTTAACACATACTTAGCTTGTTGCATGAAAGAAATAATTATTACCATGGCCTGTCACAAATGGCAAACTTCGTTGAATTGTTTAGTTTGCGTCCATTTTTTATGTATTTGTTTTCAGGTTGACCAGCGGTTAACAGCATCCTATAAAGACTTAATCTCTTCACTTTTTCTCCTTCTGCTCTAAATACGGCCTACCAGGGGACCAGAGATTCTCTCGCGGCACGCTTTCGTGAGACGTCAAGGCCGACTTTTCTCACGGCAAAAATATACTAAACATAAGAGACGTGTAATATGAGAGAGATGAGAGCACGAGAAAAGCCTGTTACCCAGGGTTAATAGGGCCGGGCAGGGTTAATAACCCTAACCCTGAAATAATTAGCTTTTTGGCAGCTCGTTTACAGAAGGCAGCGTGGTCGAGTGACTAGCCTGAGATGTTTCACGGTAGACCAGAGTTCAAGTCTTCTGTCATGCTTAATTGTAAAATAGCCGACTGGCTCTTATTGACTCTTGTTAACTGTCAGATGGCCATTTATTTATTCGGGATGCATTTTGGATAAAAATAATGAGAATCTCATTCCAGTTTTTGCATCTGTTTGTCTTAACATTAAACAGTTGTCTTCAAGCGACTCATGCATGAAGTACTTTTCGTATGTCGTAGGTATTTAATGTGGCAGACGCATTCTCAACTGGGACATATTCTGTGGAGATCCTGGAAGGAAATGAAGAAGATCGGTTTGAAGTTAACAGTGGCACATACACTGCACCGTCCCCTCCTACCACCCCTGCCCCGCCCAATTTCACCCTTGATGGAGAGACAATTGTGTTGTGTCCTAATGCTACTGATGACCCTGTGGATCCAATCCCTACTGTAGCACCAGGTAAGCAACCGTGAAATAATGGTAAAGGTGCATAATCATCCATTCGTAAAACACTATTACACATGCAACACCCCAGCAGTGCTGAATTAAAGGCTAAACTAGAAATGCATTGCGCAGTTGAAAATGCCCTTTGACCTGATATCCCTCCACACCAATTTAAAACAACCACACCTCACCCCACCCCAACCCTTTACTGGATCCTTACTGTTATCCTTTTCATTTTCGTGTAGATTTGTAATTTTTGATTTTCCTTTGTAATCGTATAAGTTTTAACTTTATTTTAGTGAATTATAACTTAAGTTTATTGTTTAGTTTATGCGTGTAATTACATGTAGTTAAGAGTGTCTATGTCTGCCATTGTATCCAAAAGCATGTTTGAACTTCGCACTTATCATCGTTCTCCACATTTGTTGTCGTTGTTGTGTCCACAGGCATTCAGTCATTTTCCCCTGTAAGTACTACCACAGCTACACTCACTCTAAAGAAATTGCTGGACTATGAAGCTACAACAGCTTATGTGTTATATATGAGAATTACTGACACTGCGAACGGATGGACAGGAAATATTACAATCAGGGTAAGAAAATTATATCAAATCATATACAAGTATTACTGATGCTACTGTGAACATCACAACACAGGCTTACCATCCTCTGTTTGTGTGGTGTGCTGTGCAAAAACTGTAATGGCCGTATCGGTTTATAAAGCTAGACTCACTGAATGCGAAATTTGTGGCTCTTAGAACTGATGATAATGAAATAAAAACTCTCAAAATCACTGCCATGTTGTTAACCTTTGTTTTTCTATGTTTATTTCGGCGATTTCTGACGCGCGATAGCTCTAAGCTGTATTTTCAAATTAACGGTTGAGTCGCTCAAAAGTTCTCTTTCTCTACTTTTGAGCATTTGAAAAGTTATTGATACTACTAGCCAATCACAACACACACAGACAATCCAATAAACCAATCAGAGCTCAATGCAAATACATAGCCAGCGCCAAGCGCGGGAAAACGCTGTGAACATGTCGCAATTGGTTTTGGTTTTACTTCTGATTGGTTGAAAAAGTGCGAGATTTTTTTAGCCAATCAGAAAGCGTAGTAATGCAAAACCAACGCAATCACGAAATCACTTCATACTCGATTGAGAACCGCTCTAAATGTTATAATTATTTTGGTGTACTCCAGGTGTTTGTTGAGGATTACAACGATAACTGCCCTTATCTGCAAGATGTGAACATTAATCTGGACCTTGAGCCCATCCCACCACTGCAGAGTGCAGCGTTTTTCACTGCTTATGCCAGTGACGTAGACAGTGGTGTGAATGGACAGATCCGGTATAAGGTCAGCAACCCAGTGGAGAAAATGTAAGTAGGGCAGAGAGGTTCAAGTGCATGATGTCATTTAACCAAAACCAGTAACCTGTAAATAAGAGTACCAGTTAGCACACGAGACTGTTAACAAAAATCTATGTTATTTTCTGTCCTCGCAATGTAACTATGATATCACTACTGGCCCCACCAGAGGTATTATGACCAAAACGATCAGTTATTGAGTAATAATTGAGGTGTAGGGGTGGGAGATAGGGATGTAGGGAGATATTAACATCAAATGATCTACTTCAATCCCCCACCGGCACCCCCGCTGGATGGTTTGCTTGTCCATTGCAGTGTTACCCCCAGTATTTTGTTAGGTTTCGCTCACAGTTTGTCATTACCAATTTAAATGCCCTTTCTAAGAAAATAACACGAACACGATACTAAGAGCAAATTCACAGGGCCGGAAATTAACTTTTTCAAATGTACGGCAGGTGGCGACTAACTGTAATTTTTTAGTCAACAGATGGCAAGTTCTGGTCGCCGAAAATATCTAAAATCTGTATTTTCTTATAAAACAAAACTCAAAGCACTGATACTACTACACCTGCATCACGTGTCCAAAAAGTGATTTTTGGTAAAATTATCTTTTGAGTGTGTTTTTATTTCTACAGTCCCACAATCAATGCTACAAAGTTCTATGTCCAGAACGGTAGCGAGGTGGTTTGGAGTAACAAGACAATCAAGTGGACATACAAATACTTGGTCTTTGCAGTGGATGGTGGTTTACCTAAACGCGGTGATAGCATTCCTGTGACTATCACATTTGATGTGTCGTGTGTAAGCACTGGAGCTATTGTAGCTGATCCACTTACTGGGGAGGTTTATTTCAGGGCCCCTGGACTCACCGGCTCAATATACCGTAAGAATGTGCATGTTGTGCATCTATATACCGGGTTGCATGAGAATGTTATTGTATGTTGTTCTTGAACCATGGGACATGAAAAAGGTTTAAGTATTGTTCCACATAAGAACGATAGCAAACTTCATTGTTCTGCGGCATTAGCTCTTTCCCACATAGAATATCTTTGATTTCAAGAATAGAGGTTAATAATTATATTTCATTATAAAAATAAAGAAAATCCATTTGCGTCAAATAAATTTTAGGAAATGTTCGTGCTTAACCAATCAGAATAGCAGAAGACAATAGCTAATAATTTTGCTTCTTTGATGACGTTCCCCAAATACAATTTCTTTTAAAAATTGTATGTTGTGCGATTGGGTCTCAAATTACTTGAAACCTTAAAAAAATTAGACAAAATGCACCTTGAACCTTAACTTTTTAGCGGTTTTTGAGTCTAGGCCAATGAGATCACTAGTTGTAACAATAAAAAATCTTGACATTCCATCGTGTTTGACATTCCATTGCCGTTCAGCGCTATCCTTCTTATGCGGATCATTACTTAAACATTTTAAGGGCAGGTCTCACCTTTTCTTAGTCAGTAAGAACTAATCACGCTGAAAGTGGTGTAATTTGTGAAAGAGTCGGTTATAATTACTGTGTAGGGCACAACAATATCAATCTCACTGAAGACTAGCAGTAAGCAATCGAAACGTGACGATTTACATCCCAAGTGACTACATCGTGAGACAAACAATAATAAATTCTATAATTGGAGTAATTTGATGGATGAAGTTTTTTTTTTTCTTGGAAGCATTTAAAAAATTTTTCCATTAACTGTGAGAAAATTAAATTCTAGGTTTTTATTTGCAAAATCTTTAGAGAGTATTTTATAAGTTATTTTAACGACTTAATACATTTATTGATGTAAGTTTTAATAAGCCCTCATTAATAACAGCATACCACACTGTACGGCTTTCCTGTATGACCCTGTATGTATATTCTTTATACTTGACTTGGTAAAAATACTGTGACTTTGTCATGACATCTACTTAAATAGTGCTCACCCTACCTGAATGGCTGTGGAAAGTTTCAGATTCTTTGGTTATAGCGTTTGCCTTGTGTAATATATTGTTTCAACAATTCAACGATTATATGATACAGACTGTTGTTACTTTTTGTTGCATTTCTCTCGGGTCTTTTTTTTTTAGCGCTAAACTCCACTACAAAACCGAGATGCCGAGGATGTACAACAGGGTTTTACTGTCCGGGTGATGGAACTGAGAAGCGATGCGGAGAAGGTTCACCCACTGAATTTTCATTTGGAGCTGCAGCAAACTGTTCAGTTTGTCCCGAGGGATGGGTATGTGATTTGTGATTTGTGTAATGGCAGGAGTGAATGGAATTCAGCAAACTGTTCAGTTTGTCCCGAGGGATGGGTATGTGATTTGTGTATTGTGTAATGGCAGGAGTGAATGGAGTACAGCAAACTGTTCAGTTTGTCCCGAGGGATGGGTATGTGATTTGTGTATTGTGTAATGGCAGGAGAGAATGGAGTACAGCAAACTGTTCAGTTTGTCCCGAGGGATGGGTATGTGATTTGTGTATTGTGTAATGGCAGGAGAGAATGGAGTACAGCAAACTGTTCAGTTTGTCCCGAGGGATGGGTATGTGATTTGTGTATTGTGTATTGTGTAATGGGAGGAGTGAATGGAGTACAGCAAACTGTTCAGTTTGTCCCGAGGGATGGGTATGTGATTTGTGTATTGTGTAATGGCAGGAGTCAGAATGGAGTACAGCAAACTGTTCAGTTTGTCCCGAGGGATGGGTATGTGATTTCTGTATTGTGTAATGGGAGGAGTGAATGGAGTACAGCAAACTGTTCAGTTTGTCCCGAGGGATGGGTATGTGATTTGTGTATTGTGTAATGGCAGGAGTGAATGGAGTACAGCAAACTGTTCAGTTTGTCCCGAGGGATAGGTATGTGATTTGTGATTTGTGATTTGTGATTTGTGTATTGTTCAAAGGGAGGGCTGAATATAGAGTACACAGAATATTGCTTGTGAAGTGGAGTTAATCTCTCTACCCCGAACACCGCCCAAAATCAAAACTGGAAAATATTGAAAATAGCAGAACCACACAAAAGTAGTACTCAAGTGCTTTAATTTGAGATTGGTCTTTTTGTTTTTGTTTTGTTGTTGTTGTTTTCGTCGTCGTCTAGCTGACTGGGTCTTTACAATTGAATGGAAATTAATTTTGAAGTTACTAATGTTGTTATTTGTGTTGCGTGTTTTTAGCTCTGTAAGAATGGTACTGCACTACCTTGTCCAGAGAGTACATATGTCAAGTGCAATGAAACGGTGAGTACAGACTACCCAGTCAGCATAGGAATGAAATCACACCTCTCTGAAGTAGCTGCTATATTACTATATAGAGTAGCATCTTAGCAATGTCACATTTCCTTTTGGTGTCATGCTGAGAAGTGCGTTCACTTGGTGTTTTACTCATTTTATGAAAATTTGTCCTTGATACAGCGTGTTCCTCAGAATGTATTCACAGGGCCCCTTATAGGCTTTTACAATCCCACTTACCGACCCATTCCGTGATCCCGTGCTACTCAGAATCCTTATCCCGATCCCGCAAAGTAGCTGGTAGTGTTGTGATTCATCCCACCTCCAGACAAAGTCTTCCAATACTCTCCCACACAGCTCCCGTACTTTTTTGATGAAATAAATCATATCCAGCTTCTCGTCAAGTTATATCCCGCCCTCAAAAGTTCTGCTCAATCGTTCTAATTTAAGACTAGTTTAAGCCCCATCTTGCATCACATTAAAACCTACGTTGGACCCATTATTCATATGACACTACATAGCAGGCTTAAACAAGAAGTTCTGATAAATAAAGCGGCCTGCTTAAACCATTATTCATGTGACACTACAATAGCAGGCTTAAACAAGAAGTTCTGATAAATAAAGCGGCCTGCTGCTCTAACCACCATCCTCACCTTTAGTGCTGTTTGTCATGCGCGTCTTTTCTATGAACATTACTGAAGAAAATTGTTTAATTTTGGGGAGAAATATTAGGAGATTGTTGTATTTTTACAGTGGTGCCCAGAAACATGTTTTGACTGTGAGCCGGGTACAGTGTGTTTTGAAGGAATGAAGCAAGACTGTACACCAGGACGATACAGTGATGGAAAAGGTATGTTTCTCTTGAGGTATATTACCCGTTTCACAGCGAAGAGTGGCGATGCTAAAGATTTAAAAAAAAAAGTCAAATTCCAATTTGCAAACTATTGATATTACAGTAATGCTCGACAGCTTAGACAGCTAGGACCACATTTTATGGCATGCATAGTGTCTGCCTGTGCAGTATAGTTTTTGCTGACGTCCGATCTCACCTGTCTGGTCCTCCGTAATTCAGTTCCGTGCTGCAATGGAGGAAGTGGCACCAGTTTTGTTTTGTTTTTGTTTTGCCTGTGCGCAGACACAAAAAAGGAAATTTGAGACGTCTTAGCGCAGGCATAGCTTGTAAGCAAGCTCTCGCATGTCACCCAAATAAGAAGGCCTCCTCGCGGGCTTAGTAAGCATTATTACAGAAAAGTATCAATATCTTTTATTTGAATGGTCACACTTTAGGATTTCTTTAATGGACTACAATGCTAGAATTACGAAGCACCCTGTACAGAATAACAAATAGCATCGCAGCAAAATACTGTTCAATAGCTTTCAACTGAATATCACTTTGTAGGATTTAATCCACACACTAACAGCACCACAGGAAACCACTGCTGAATAACATTACAGGGTTAAAAAATGAAAATCATTTGTTCACGAGAACGTGCTGCTCACAAGCTTTCAATTGAATGGTCACACTTGATTATTTATAGATTCACAATCTTTATGAAAAGGTTCACTGGCTTTGTTGTTTTGTTGTTGGCAGGTTTTCCTTGCAGACTGTGTCCTCCTGGAAGCTTCAATAATCAGACCCGTGCAGAGACATGCCAATGTTGCCTTGATGGTTACACAAGCACGTACATGAAGACTGGATGTCGACCATGTCCTTATAATGAGTGGGCCAAACATGAAAGCTTTCCAAACTGTTCCTTGTGCCAGACCTGCTTCACCTCTGAAGACTGTAAGCATCTCTGTGTAGTAAACATTTGTTGTCGTCCTTCAGTAGCATCCTTGGGCCGAGTCCACTGTACTTCGTCTTCGTACAGTTGCATTGCATTTGCATATAAAATTGCACATGAACTCACATTTGACCTGCTTCCAATATGTGGCTTTGATAGCTCAATTGGTAGAGCATCGCACCGGTAACGCGAAGGCCACGGGTTCGATTCCCGTTTTTCAGGCTTTTTCGGGCTGGGATACAGAAGCTTAAGGCCTCACTTGACTATTGCTTACTTTATCTCTGTATAGTGTTAACTGTTTAGACTGAATTCCCCTCCCCTCCCCCTTGCTCCTTCTCTGTTCCCTTCCCATCCGATTTCCCTTCTTTCTCTAAGTCATTTTTTCCTTCCATCCCATTTATTCTCCTTCGCCCCTCTGCCTTTCCTTCCTCCCTGCTTCCCTTCTTCCTCAAACTCATCTTGTTGTTTGTTTCCTCTCCATCCAACTTCCTTCTATCCCTTTCTCTTTTATACCCCCTATTCTACCCTCCTCGAAGGGGTGGAATGCAGGTTTCTATTTTCAATCGAACGTAACTTTGTTTTCAGGTCCATGCTTATCAAATAGCACTTGTTTCCCTGGCGTGAGTTGTCTTAATGTTGGTGTTGGTCAGTCCGAATGTGGTCCTTGTCCTAAAGGTTACGAAGGAGACGGACGGACTTGTAATGACATTGATGAGGTGAGAAAAAACTTTCGGCAGGCATCCAATTATCAAGATATAAAGGGTCACTTTTCTTAAACGAGCGCTAAATTTTAGCTACTGTCAAGCTATTGTTTCTTTCACCTTTGAACAACTTCTGGCTCAGATTCATTTCTCGTTTAAAAATCTACCGAAAGTCTTTGTCCAATTTAACCAAGAACTGTATACAAGAGCGTTGTGTACCTGCACTACAGCCGCCCTCTACCTTCAAGCTTAGCTCTGATTTATGAAGCATAAGGCATCTAGGAGTAATAACTAACCCATTTATGTTAAAATCAAACTGCTGCACCAAGCACAGGTCCTGCTCGTGCCGTTTTCAAAGTAATAAATAAGAAACTTGGTGTCCATTCCTGGAGTATCATTTAAAGGGTTTTGTTGATTGCTATTCTCTTGGTGTTCTATAAGCATAGCTACTTAGTTTTAATTTGGGGCAGCTTTCGCCATGACAAAACTCCTTAGTAAAATTCTTGTGTTTAACCACAGTGCACACGTGCCAACCCCTGCTATGAAGCAAACAAGTGTGAGAACCGCGTCCCTGGGTACCAGTGTGCCGCGTGTCCTTCTGGGTATCGTGGCAATGCTCCATCAGGTGTTGGTCTGGAAGATGCTCAGAACTCCAAACAAGTTTGTGAAGAGATTGATGAGTGTAAAGAAGGAATAAGCAGCTGTGATCCTAATGCACAATGTATCAACACTAATGTGAGTTTTGCTTTCTTTTCTTTTGTTGCTTTCGAAGTATATAGTTGTAAGAACGTCCGATCAAAACGTTGATCTTTTGTATTTTTCACTACTGAGATGAAATCATGATAGCCAGTGGCGGATCTAGGGAAGGGCCCCTGGCAGCTTCAAATTTCAGTTGGTAGCCTGTATCAAAGACATAGGCACCCCACGCAATCACACAATTACTAGGATCTTATTAGTTGTAACTGTATCTTGTCGCATTTGTCTAAGGTCTCATTGATTGGTTTAGATATTCACCTCTTATGCCATTGTATCATTTGATATTTGATTACAGGGAAGTTTTACTTGTGGAGCGTGTCATCCGGGATTCATCGGTGATGGATACACAGGCTGCTATCCTGGTGACCTGTGCACTAATGGATCTCACACGTGTCATGAGAATGCACAGTGCACCCAAACTGGTGCGGGGAGATTCAAATGCACGGTAAAAGACGTTCGCCCACTTTTGACATGTAGATAGTAGTTTCAAAAAATTTATTTATTAATTTATAAATAGTTTAAATACATAATTTATAAAAGATTCCGAGCCTCGTTTCTTCAGACTTTTTCCTGGCCATTTTCAACTTCGTACCGTACTTGCTTCCTTTTTTCTGGGTATCCTGTGACTTGGTATTTTCAACATCATGGTTTCGTTAGATGACCACGCCTCTGCGGGATCTAATTTCATCCTCGCTTTTGAACATATTGTTAATCGATTGCATTCATAATTTCAACTTTTGTGGTTTGTTTGCAGTGTAAAGACGGTTATGGAGGTGATGGTGAAGAGTGTGAAGTTGATCCTGATCTTGATGGTATTCCATCCATTGGTCTCAGCTGTGTATTGCCAAACTGCTTTAAGGTAATTACATGATATGATTTATTAACAATTAATTTACCGTACTAACGGATTGAAGGAGCCAACACAGCGTTCGGTTTTTGTAAACTTTATTTAAAGGGGCCATGTCACCATTTTTAGTGTTTCCTTAAAAAGCCAAAAGTAAAAATAAGTGTATTGGGCTGCAGATGGCCAGGATGGAAATAAATTGCATCTTAAAAAAATTGAGCTAAGTTTTTCAAGTTTATCGCTTCTGTCTTGGAAAACTCGCTAAAACTCTGATTACGGTTTATTTTCTCTTCTAAAATTCGCTTGATATCTTCCTCTTAGTGTTCTATAAGCATTTCGTGTCCGACAAAGGTACTTAGTTTTAATTTTGGGGCAGTTTGACCCAAAAACCTTAAAATCATCACGACATAGCTCCTTTAAGGACGTTCGCGCAAAAATCTTCTACAAGACAGATTTTTTTCAAACGTATGCTACGGTCTGTTTAGATTTCTTGCTTTGTGCGCGCGCTCGTGCATGACGTAGCATGGCGTTGCAATACGAATTGCGTGCGCAGTAAAGATGCGCATAAACAATTAGCGTGAACGTCCTTAAGGAGGCTCGAAAGGGTTTTCAGCTGCGTGCGCGCGCGACGTGCACTCGTCATGCTTTGACGCATGCGTCAGCTGATTTTCCTATCAAAAAGTAGCGCGCGCAGCTCACCGGAAATAAAAATACTGCGTAAAATCGCGCGAACCGGAAGTAAATCGTGCATAAAATATTCCTCTTTATCTCAAAACTTTGCTCGGTGACCTATGTTGAAATTTTTCATGCAAGTAGCATTCAACTTTATCTAACATTTGAGACATTTTGGAAAAAAACTGTACAGTGGAATTTTTTGAAATCTTTAAAAGGCGTTTCTCGATTTATCTCGATTTCCACAATACAGATTTTTTTCAAATTTACACAGGAGGTGAGGAATATTGCAAACTTTTAAAAACGCTTATAAAAAACATAGGTCACCGAGTTAGTTTTAAAGATAGATTTAAAAAACTGACTTTTGAGGGGTATCTCTTTGGAGGGTTATAGTTACCATGACAACAGATATGACGTCATAAATGGTCTTGAAGGAAACTTTAACAACAATGTCATAAGCTTATCTACAATTTGTTTCAGAGACTAAAACAATAAAATTTTAATGTGTAATTGTTCTGACATGTACATAAGCTGTAAGAAATCCTTTCGAGCCTCCTTAAGTGTCAAAATTATTTCGCTTTTACCAGCTAATTGGAGACACATAAAAACAAAAGTAACTAATGAGCCGAACATCCCAAGTGGTTTATTGCGCCAATAAACCATAGAAATGTGTGGTATATTGCTTTTATATAATATCTGCATTTTTCATTTGGTTTACTGGTATAATAGTCAATAGCTACTAACCAATCAGAGAGCGCGCATTATCCTCAGTTATTGACCAATCAGAGCGCGCGCATTGTCCTCAGTTATCGACCAATCACAGCGCGCGCATTGTCCTCAGTTATTGACCAATCAGAGCACGCGCATTATCCTCAGTTATTGTACAAATTAGGATACCCCAACTCATCGGCGGCAATTCTTTAGGACAAAATTTACACTAAATTGACTAAAACAACAGTTTACTATCACAATATGTTTTTGCTCGCCAGCCAAAAAAACCGTTACGAAGTTGTATAAGCTCAGATCTTATAACCGGGATTTTACTGAAAAACTATGTCAAAACGTTGTCAACAATGATCATTGTTTTACGGTATAACTATGTCAAGACCTTGTCAACAATGTCAACAATGATCATTGGATCATTGGTATCATGCAGTTCAGTTCATTAGGTAGTGGAAATGCATTTTCGTACGAAAAACAGGGAGCGTAACATATCATACTTTACCTATCATTTGATAATTGCCGGTATTTGCCTTGCAGGATAACTGTCCAAGTGTACCTAACACGGGACAGGAGGATAATGATGGTGATACAGACGGAGATGCTTGTGATGAGGATGATGATAATGACTTGATACCTGATAGATCGGTGAGCGTACACTTTATGCTTGTGCCGCTTAGCTTTTTATCCACAAAATCAAAAGGTTAAACCATCTTAAGCATAATTAACAGTACTTTCACAGAAGACCACACGAAAATAAACAGTACCACAGGAAAGTACGGCTGAATAGCTATCGTTTGAATGGTTATACTTTATTATTTCATCCACAAAATCAAAAGGTTAAACCACCTTATACATGATGATAAACAGCACCACAGGAAAGTACCGTTCAATAGCTTTCGTTTGAAGGGTTACACTTTAGGATTTCATCCACAGACTCAAACGTAAGAATCACCTTGTACGGCATACGTAATAAAAGGCAATAGCTTTCATTTGAATGGTCACACTTCAGGATTTCATCCACAGACAAAAGTTAGAACCACCTTGTACATCGTAATAAACAGCACCACAGGAACGTACTGCTCAATAGCTTTCTGTTGAATGGTTACACGTTAGGATTTCATCCACAGACTCAAAAGGTAGAACCACCTAGTACAGCGTAATAAACAGTACCACAGGAAAGTACTGCTCAATAGCTTTCTGTTGAATGGTTACACTTAAGGATTTCATCCACAGACTCAAAAGTTAGAACCACCTTTTACAGCGTAATAAACAGCACCACAGGAAAGTACTGCCCAGTAGCTTTCATTTGAATGGTCTCTCTTTAGGATTTCATCCACAGACCGAACAGTTAGAACCACCTTGTACAGCATAAAGCACCACAGGAAAGTAGTTCTCGAAAGCTTTCATTTGAATGGTCAACTTAATTATTTCATCCACAAAATCAAAGGTTAAACTACCTTGTACGACGTAATAAACAGTACCACGGGACGGGAAAGTACTGCTCGATATTCATCAAATGACTCAAAAGCTTAAATAAAACTATAGCATCGTAAACAGCACCGCTTGATATCGTTCATTTGAATGGTTACAAATTTTAATTTACCGGCGTGCTTGTTAGAATCACAAGTTAACTTGTTGTCTTTTCAATTCAAATATAACGCCGTCATAATTTTGATAAATCGTTAATTTTATTATGTTGTTTCCAGGACAACTGTCAGTTTGTAAAGAATCAGGATCAGTCAGACATGGATGGAGATGGAGTGGGTGATGTATGTGACAACTGTAACACAACGGCCAATCCTGATCAACTGGACAGTGATGGAGATGGAGTAGGGGACGCCTGCGGAGGGACGCCTGCGTGCGGTAAATAACTTCATAAACGGCTATCGTAGGTATTGTAGGCTATTGTAGGTAACAAACGGCTATTGTAGGTAATAACTTCATAAACGGCTATTGTAGGTCACGCTATGTAAAGGGACAACTGTCGATCACGCTATGTAAAGGGCTACTATTGGTCACGCTATGTAAAGGGACTACTGTCGGTCACGCTATGCAAAGTGACTACTGTCGGTCACGCTATGTAAAGGGACTACTATCGGTTACGCTATGTAAAAATCAACTCTCGGTCACGCTCCTAAGTGACTACTGGGGTCACGCTAGGTAAGGGGGCCACTGAGGGCCACGCATGAAGGCAGTTTATTGTGGGTTACGCGATGGACAGGGCTATGTCACGATTTTTAAGGCATTTTCAACGCAATTGTTTGAAAAAAAACACGATTGATGTTTGTTTTAGGACCTGGGAATGATACAGACAGTGACGGTGTTGGTGACGCTTGTGACAACTGTCCTAAGACGTCTAATTCTGCTCAGGTAGGTGTCGTCACTCTAGCTTAGGGCAAGTGATTTTGTTACTGATTTTTAATCTGCTACACAAACGTTTTTGTCAAAAATGATTTCAAACAACGATCTAAAAACAAGGAATATACTCTGGAAAAAAAAAACAGAATCAAACATTATAGAAACAGCTTGTCAAAAACCGTCCACGTATTTATTCAAATTGAACTTGTATTTGTTCCTCTTTCTTTCTTTTTCTTTTCTTCTTTATTTTCATTTCGTTTGCCCGGCTCATACAGGTAGAACACCGTAAGATGATGGGGAGACTGCATAAAAAGGCTTAACTTCCTTCCCTCTTTCCTTCCTTTCTTCCTAACCCAATTTTGAGTTGGAAGTCATTACAACAAGTTATTTCAATACCCGCATTGCAGCTTCTGTCCGGTTCATAAATTAAGGAAAACACTGAATTTATTTTAAAAAATAACGGACCAATTATGGTCGTCAAGACGTACTATCAATCTTTCCCTGAATAGGTTCACTAGAACCCAGGCGGTGTTTTTGCACGAATATGAAGAAGATCTGGAGCGAGTATGAGAAAAAAGAATGAGACTGGGAAGGATGTGCGCTTCCTCGTGAGCTAAGGAGACGAAAGTGTAACTGTTTTACAGTCTAGATATAATTAATAAGATTTTTTCTCTTTCTTGACCAAACTTGATTAGTGTTTCATTTGTCCTGTAGACTGCTAGCTATGATAGCGGATATGGAGATGCGTGTTTTGGATCAGGAAAAGACAAGTGAGTGTTATATTTGGTGCTTTTTAACTCGTGAATATGTGCAAGCGTAATGAACGGGTTATCGGTAACTGTGGCTAATTCGCTCACTCACTCACTCGCTCGCTCACTCACTCGCTCCTTCCGTCAGCTGTAAACTTAGTGACGTAATGCTTTGTTACGAATGCGTTTCGTAACAAGAACAGCGTGAATCCAGCGATAACAATAACTAATTTGTTGTAAACAAATATAAACAACAATAAGCTTAAAGATGTTTTGCATTTGGAGTCTTTAATGCAATATTAAAATCGATCAAAAAGGATTTTCCAATCGAGACACGCGTTTTGATGCGTATACCTTTAAATAACAAAATTTAGTCTTTTTTGAGCATGTGTTTCTTGATGGCCTTGTGGGCTAGCACCTGGATTTGCACTCGGGAAGCACGGGTTAAATTCACGCTCAGCACCCTTATTTATTTTTTTCAAACTGGACATTATGAAAGTGATTTACTTAATTTTTTTGCGTTCGTCAAAATCCCTACGTTTAATTTTAAAAAATATCGAACCGTGTCAGTGTGAAAACATAAGCTTATTGCTATATTGCGTTCCGTGTTAGCATTTTCTTATTCACGGGTTGGGTCTTAGGAGCCTTTGATTTATTATTGTTATTCACACAGCAATACAAATAAAATACAGCGATGCAAATACACTGAAAATCTGGCAATTACATATTATCAAAGGCCAAATTACAGGAAATACGAAATTAAAGCAGTACAGTCGAACCCCGCTTTATCAAGACACACCCGTTAATACGGACAACAGAGAGATTCTCCCGTCCCAATTAAAACAGTTATATAAAAAGTTAACCTCCTTAAAGCGGACAATTTGGCTAATTCTAAGCGATAAAAATGTTATTAAATGCGCCAAGTCAGTCAGCTACAAATATACTATCAGTTCAGTTGTCAAATTGTAATTTTTTAGTGTCTTCGTGAGGTTAGATGCGGTAATTTTTACTGTATTTTTCTTAAAAATACAACAGCAATAAAACACTTAAATAAGTTATATTACGTCATCCATGTGAACCCGCTTGATACGGACATCCCGTTAATACGGACACCCCGTTAATACGGACACTTTCCGTGGTCCCTTCATTGTCCGTATTAACGGGGTTTGACTGTACACATGTGGATACCATGACTGTTGATTACTACGTATTCACATCCAGTAAACAAACAAGGACTCCTTATATTTAAAAAAAAAAGAACAAACGCATAGAGGGGGGAAGTTGGACAATTAAATTTACAAAATAAAAGTAGTAACTGAGAAACACAAAATTGTTTAGGTTCTAGTGGATCTGTGCTAAATCCCTTCAAGTTTTAGTTACAGGTTGCCAATGGGAGAATCATTTTTTTTTTTTTTTTTTTTCTAATTTTTATGCTCAACAAGTTCTTATATAATGTAGGTTTAAACACCACATTTTAGCTCACTGGTTCTTTTACACGGATTTTTAAAAATATAATTCTTACTTTCTTAAGGGCAATACGCGTAAGTAAGCAGCAGAATGTGAAGAAAGTTGCTTGACATAACATGCCAGTTCACTCTATGTAGCTTGGAACATGGTATTAGCAAATCATTAACCATGAATACCTTGTCGAATTATTTAATCATACATCTAATTACCCACTGGAGGATAAGAATTCAAGTACTCCAAATCAAAACACTACCTTGATTACTTTGTTTCGTACCTACAAACTGTCAGGCCCGTGTGTGGTTTGGAGCTCCACGTGGAAATGGCATGTTTGCTTTGGTTTCGCGTTTGAGTTTGCTGATATCTCTATTTGATTCAAACCAATGGGTTTTCATTAACATGCGCAATCATACTCTACTTTGTTTGTTCGTTCGTTTGTTTGTTTGTTTCGTCCAAGTGAATAAAAGCGCGCGCCGCTTCCTTCGAGATCCGATTATAATTTATTGTGTTATTTGGATTTGTTAGATTATATTGTTTATTTGTTTTTGTCAGTACATGTATCTAAAAAAGGGTGAAAAGTCATTGCAGACCCTTTTTACGTTATAAAGGAGTTAGCTTCTAAATAAACTGTGGTGTCGGTGAGGGAGGGAAACATGAAAATTTTGTTTTATCAGCTGAGTTGATAAGGAAAATTGGCCACAGTAAAGAGATTACAGTGGCCAATTTACCTGATCAACTCAGTTTGCAAAACAAAATTTTCTTTTTATGTTGTATCTGATTTTGTTGATTTGTTGTTGCTAGGGATGGCGATGGTGTACCAAATGATTATGACAACTGTTCTGATCTTCCTAATGGCGAACAAGCAGATGTTGATAACGATAACATAGGTATAAAACACTTATGTCGCAAACGAACAATTTCTTGAATTTATTCAAAAGTAACAGTTCTTCCTTCGATGCACCCGCTCAATATTGTTAGTCTCACCCTCGCGGTACCAAAATAAATTTATCGCCTTAAAACAAAGATCTTATCGTAGTGTTTCCGCTATGCTTGGAAATCTTTTTACTGTTCGACAAAAAAATGGTAAGAAACTTAAACAACAACAACAACAAATAATTTGCACAATTCTGCATTAAACTTTGCAAGTATACGGTATGGGTGGAGTGATTGCGCGAAAGATTGAAAAAGATTACAATCATGAGAGATCAGGCGAATGTTTCGCCTGTAGGATGAAATATTAACTCACATACATGTAACATTTAGTGCCAAAAGACATTGATCCTTGACAATGTAGTTTCTTTAAATGAGGTTCTTTGTCTGATTAAATCGTTTTGTCATTAGTAGCCGGCAAGTGTTTGTTATGGGCGGCAACTACAGTAACCATGACCGGCTACTCAAAGTTTGAAAATGACTAAAGACAACAAGCATGGAAGACTTTGTTTGTTGAATGAAAGGGTTAATGGAAGCCCTGACTGGTTTTGTATAAGACTGCTGTTGTACTGCCTCCTTAAATTCTGTTTGTGTGATGGTTTGTAGGAGATGCCTGTGATGACGATCAGGATGGTGATGGTGTTTTCAATCTTCATGATAATTGTCGATTAGTCAGCAACTCGGGTCAAGAACATGTGCAGCTGGCTTACGACGCTAAAGGTAAATACGCAATTGACCGATCATGTTTACACGTCAGGATCATGTAGGTACTCACTCTGGATAGCAGTATTTCTTATCAGCCAGGGTCTCTTTTTACAGTAATTCTCTTAAGACGGACACTCTTATAAGGTGGACCCCAAACATGAGGCGAGGATCATTTCTTCACTTTAAATTTTTTTGTGTACTGAAACTTTATATTTGTTATTTCAAAAGAATCGAAATTTAGACTTTATTTCCGACTATTTAACGTCGATTTGTTATAACATCAGTGGCGCCTTAGTTGTCTTGGGAGTAGAAACATTTTCAGTTTTGTTATTTTGTTTTGCAGCAAACCCAGTTGGTGATGTGTGTATCTCTGATTTTGATGGCGATGGAGTCCCTGATGATGATGATCACTGTCCATATGTTAAACACCTCAGCAAAACAAGCTTCACAAATCACTTCACTGTTGATTTATATCCCGGGCACAGCGATCCACAACCCGTCTGGAGAGTCGCTAAAAATGTACGTCTTGTAGTAAATGCGTTAAGCTCGGGCTAAATGAGAACAAGATTTGACAAGAGTTGAAACTATCGATCTTGTTTGGCGTGAGTGTCTCACACGCTCTCGGCGACTGTCGTGTGCTCTTGAAGAGTTTGAATCGGAATTCTGAACTCTCGCTCTCATTTGGCTTCAACTCTCAGGCACTCTCATCGACTCTCGAGCACTCTCGACGAATTTCAACTCTCGTCAACTATTGCTCTTGTTTGGCTTGGGCGTTAGTCATTACCTGATAAGGGTTAAGACCTGTCCAAGCGAATTCAACATCATTCGGCATTGTTAAGTTCAACTTTGTTGAACCAGCCGCCAAACGTATTCAGCAATTACATTCAACAATTGCATTGTACGAACAGTAATATTCAACCATACAACACTCACCTTCATTTAAGAGCGTGGCCAAACGAGTTCAATTGTTAAATGATGTCAATTCAACATGTTGAATTTACATTGTTGAAATATGTTAATTCAGGCGATCTGACTTTTGAGACATAACCCGTAAATTTACTTTCTAATTGGCTGATTCCTTTATTGTATAATTCCGTAGAAAA
This sequence comes from Dendrophyllia cribrosa, assembly GCA_024195265.1. Lineage (NCBI taxonomy): Eukaryota > Metazoa > Cnidaria > Anthozoa > Scleractinia > Dendrophylliidae > Dendrophyllia > Dendrophyllia cribrosa. Next base: position 1,532,996 of record JAJLRJ010000002.1, on the reverse strand, counting down.
AAGTTGGTTTAATTAGGAGAAAGGAACGTGTTAATCAACAAGGTTTTCAAAGCAAAATTTAACTCTGTGCAAACGTATTTTGTCCGATGTGTTCCTATGCCATCGATAGTTAATTGTTCTTTCCATCAACCCAAACAGCCTGAGCACCCTTACTTTCACTTACTAATTAAATGTCAAATTTAAAGAGTTTTTGTACTGAAACCAACATTTTTTTAATTTATCTGTAGGGCGTTGATGTTGAAGAAGTAACCAATGTTTCGTCTAAACACCCTTCATTGCTGATTGGTTTGTAAATTCTCATTACCTTTTGTTAACGACAGTGCATTTGTTGTTAAGACGCTATGCCAGCTATTTTAGTATTACTTAAAAACAAACAAACAAAACATTTTTTTTTTCATTAACGGAAACCGGTTTTGTTTATAAATACTATACGATTATCCTGAAACTGTAAAATAGATTCCTTTAGGTATGGATATCAAGAATGCAAATCGATTAAGTCTTAACTGTTTTAAGTTCAGCTCTTATAAGCTCTTGTATCTTAAGCGTGTTACGAGGGTACGTAGTCGCAACTTTAGTATACTTTTGAAAACAAAAAAGAAAATACCGTGACACCCCCTTCACGATAAACTTAACTGTGGCTTCTACCAAATATGAACGCATTAAATTTGTTTTATTGCCCATTTCAACAAAATTATTGAAAAACACAATACCACAGGGAATTCGCTCTGATGTAGCTTTTCGACATTACATGTTTCAAGGTTTAAGTAGAAGGAAAACTAGATCGTTGTAGTAACTATAGAGACTATGTTGGAAACAAAGGTAAAGGTACAGACACAAAGGTAAAGGCACAGACACAAAGGTAAAGGCATAGACACAAAGGTAAAGGCATAGACACAAAGGTAAAGGCACAGACACAAAGGTAAAGGCATAGACACAAAGGTAAAGGCATAGACACAAAGGTAAAGGCACAGACACAAAGGTAAAGGCATAGACACAAAGGTAAAGGCATAGACACAAAGGTAAAGGCACAGACACAAAGGTAAAGGCACAGACACAAAGGTAAAGGCATAGACACAAAGGTAAAGGCATAGACACAAAGGTAAAGGCACAGACACAAAGGTAAAGGCATAGACACAAAGGTAAAGGCATAGACACAAAGGTAAAGGCACAGACACAAAGGTAAAGGCACAGACACAAAGGTAAAGGCATAGACACAAAGGTAAAGGCATAGACACAAAGGTAAAGGCATAGACACAAAGGTAAAGGCACAGACACAAAGGTAAAGACATAGACACAAAGGTAAAGGCATAGACTCAAAGGTAAAGGCATAGACACAAAGGTATAGGCACAGACACAAAGGTAAAGGCACAGACACAAAGGTAAAGGCACAGACACAAAGGTAAAGGCACAGACACAAAGGTAAAGGCATAGACACAAAGGTAAAGGCATAGACACTAAGGTAAAGGCACAGACACAAAGGTAAAGGCATAGACACAAAGGTAAAGGCACAGACACAAAGGTAAAGGCATAGACACAAAGGTAAAGGCATAGACACAAAGGTAAAGGCATAGACACAAAGGTAAAGGCACAGACACAAAGGTAAAGGCACAGACACAAAGGTAAAGGCACAGACACAAAGGTAAAGGCATAGACACAAAGGTAAAGGCATAGACACAAAGGTAAAGGCATAGACACCGTGGTGAACTTCTACACCATTCAGGATACAGGGAAATAATCTCTATCTCTGAAAGAAGCAAACTTATGGTGATTTTGCTGATTTGTGGACAAAATTATTAAGTATTCAACCAAGTATCTGTTCATACAGATAGGGAGCCGAGAACACTGACAGGAAAATATCATGCGATTCTTCGAAGGGAGAACAAACCATTATAAGTTTTTAAACTAATTTTTCAAGACACAAGGAAAGAACTGGAAAAATTTGGCCAATTTTTTCAAGTTGCAACCCATTTCCATCCTGGCCATCCGCAGCCAAACACACTTATTTATAGTTTCAGTGAGCTAATGGAGTAATTATTAACAAAACTGTTCTACTCTTTATAGGATTCCATTCATACAAATATGTACATGTATTTTAGCTTGTCAAAGTGATGCTATAATGCGTGACAATGCCCCTTTAATATTATGCTAATTTTGACAGGTTCATCCCGTTATGGACCTGTTGACTACAGTGGAGCCCTCTATGTAAAGGGAAGCGAGGGATCAGATTATGTGGGTGTGGTGTTTGGTTATCAATCAAACCGAAAGTTTTACGTTGTAATGTGGAGAAAGGAGAACAGTAACTTTGAGAGCTCCAATTTTAACTCAGGAATTAAAGGAGTTCAACTTAAGGTAAGCTGGTTGCTAGGCAACTGAGTGTATGTCTAGATTACTAACTTTACTTCTTGTTTTGTTGAATTGTCGCCTTATGCTTAATCCCAAAAACTTTAAAATTCGAAATAAAGATGAGATTCATAAGAAAACAGTAAAGGTCTGATCCTCATAGACCACATTCTAGTACGTTAAAGCATTAAGTGACAATCCAAGTTTAAAATCAATATTTTACCTGCTGCTGTTTTGCTTATACCAGGCGTTACGATTGTGCGGAAGGGAGCAGCTAAAAACTGGCACGCCTATCCCCCTCCGTCAGCACTCCAATATATTCCTTTGCGCATCGCCTATCTTTCGCTTCCCACTATCTGATCGCCTTGAACAGGCTGATTGTTGTTGTGTTACTTAGGTACTTTCTTTGTTTTACAGCTCGTCGATTCTAACGAAGGACCTGGGTCCAACTTAGCGCAAGCACTGTGGCATTCTGGTGATACTCCAGACAAGGTCAGTAATTCAGTTATATACCAACATTTATGGACTGCCCGTGCTTATTCTACATTGCCTTTCAGGTAAAGCTCCTGTGGTGTGATCCTAAGATGGAGGGCTGGAAATATCAGACCCCTTATGCTTTCCACATCACCCACAGACCTTCCATCGGTCTAATAAGGTATGAAATAACAGAGATGTCAGACCAGGGATTGTTAATTTTCGTACTGGTCACATATCACTTGTTTGAATGAGTGTAAAAATGTCGAACGAGTTAGACCATTCACTTCAACAACCTTAAAATTCCCGCGTTCAAGTAGTTTCTTAGATACCAATCATCTTAAATTATGTTACTGCGCCTTTCAACAATACGTGAACTCTGAAGGTCAAAGCCTAACTGACGTTTTACGCTGCCGTCAATCATAATTATGGCGACAATCATTGGACCCCTGAAAACAGAAACTGATAAAATGGATCGAGATCAACCAATCACAACCCACAAACATGACCATGTGACCTTTTGACCTTTTCACCATTTTGCGGAAAGCAATCTTGTTTCCTGATACGTCCGCTTTGATATTTGCGGCAGTGAAAAACGAAGCTGTTGTTTGAGTTTTAAACCAGAGTTCGCATGTTATTAAAAAGTGCAGTAAAGCTTTCAATAGCAACCAACGTGCTACAAAGTGTGACCTCACTGATATTTTCACAAAACAAAATACCGATATATTGTACTGTACGATGCATAGAGAAAGGATCTTTTAGAGAGAAAATCCTGGAATATTGAAGTTAGATAACTTATTCTTTATGATTACTGTTATGAAGGACACTTAATCCAGTTGCTGATATGCATTCGAATTTAGCGCTGTTTGCACTAGCATTCTAACAGTTCCTTGTATTTTAAACTGTAGAGTACAAGTTAAGCAAGGCCAGACAGTGCTGGCAGATTCTGGAGACATATATGACACTACTATCACTGGTGGGCGGCTTGGTATGATGGTGTTTGGACAGCAGGATGTTATCTGGTCACGACTTGAGGCCAGATGCTCTGATAGGTCAGTTCAACTGTTTAACCCATTAAAACTCCTACGAGTGCCAAATGTCAAATTTCATTTTGTAAAATATTGAAAAACAAATAGTAACATGCAAAAGTACTGCTGAAGAGGTTTCATTTGAATGGTCACACCATAGGATTTCATTAACATACTCAAAAGTTAGAACAAATGGTACCATGCAAAAATACTGCTGAAGAGGTTTCATTTGAATGGTCACACCATAGGAAAGGAGGATATTACCATCTTCCCGGCGTTCACTGCAAACAAACTATATTATCAAACGGCGGCGACCCGCAAGCAGCTCATTTTACACAGACGCCGTTAAGGTTGGAAGTCAGTTGGTCGTAGCGGAAACCTTTCAAAAGAAATCTACGTTAACCTAATTATTATATTCACCTTTACAGAATATTTTCCATTTCGGGTTATGTTTACAGTTAGCTTTAAGGCCGCTTAACTTCCCAGACGGACAGAAACCCACGATAAGCGTCGCGTGGTAGACGCTTGAAATCTCTTCACAGATTCATGGAATCAATAAACCGTCTCGCCATTTCAAAAGAATGCCGGCTTATATAAGAAGAAATGTCCGTATATTTGCTTCTTTTGACTAATTAAACCTAACACTGGTGAACAGAGCCGGTGAAATAATTCCCACTAACTGAAAATATGAAACAACAGCTACTCAGCTCAACCACTCAGCACACGACTGTCCAGACCTGCTGTGTTTGTTTACGGTTATGTTATTTTTAGTTCAAAATCGATCTTCGCTTTTCTCGTTATTTTCTGACTTTTCTATGGTACGAGCACTAATCATTCAGCTTCATTTCATTTTATATTTTGCTGTGACCAAAATAAAACTCGAATCTGTCTACAAATGCAAATGGATCATCTCACAAACGACGCGCCACTTGAAGCTTGCCGGATGTACTGAGTCAGTGTCAATTCAACGCCGATAAAAACAAACAGCCGCCGAAATAGATCACTTTCAACTTCAAAATTTAGGATGAAATCGTTTATACCTTTAATGACTGGAATTGGGTATTATTTGGCTTTTGACTCGCCTTTTTTGAATCGATCCAACCAATTTAAAATATGCATTACCGATGACTACAAACAGACATGGACGACAACAGTCAAACTATACCACGATAATTTTTTTCAACGGGTCCACTCCACTTTAAGAAAAACATTTCCTGATACATTATTAATAGAGGAATAAGGTACGTATTGTTTTATTTCTATGCCTTGACATTTATGCGAGGAAATCCGTGTGCAACTTTGACTAAAATACGTGCGTTCTTCGGTTCCACCGGAAGTCATTCACCTGAATTTTACCCAAAGCACGCTGGGAAGACGGTAATATCCTCCTTTTACCATAGGATTTCGTTGACAGTGAGCTTATTTTAATTCATAGACCACTTTGACGTCCAAGAGTTCACTTCACCCTTTCTCCAGAGGAGCCAAAGCTTACGTTGTGTTATGTGGTTGTTGCTTTTGAGATGATGGATTAAATCTTTAAGTGTGACCATCCAAATGAAAGCTCCCAGGTCACCTTGACATGTTAAATGGAGCTTATTTTTAATTCATAAGCCATTCTTACATCCAGGATATGGCACCACTAATAGTGGGGAATACTAAACCCGTTCACTACCAGAGTCGATCATTCAATCATGTTATATGGTTCTAACTTTTGTGTTCCTGTCTAAAATTCTGAAGCATTGAAATGAAATAAAGGGGTAAGTTGCTAAAGAAACCATGGTGGGACATCGGTAAGGAGTGAAACACCAGAACTTGGATTCAAAATGTTCAGTAGCTTTTTAACCTGTTTCGTTGGCCATTCAAATGAGAGCTATTGGCCAGTACAGAGTACTTTTCTTGGTATTCCTGTACAAGCTAGTTCTAACTTTCGGCCCTTTACAATTCAAATGAAAGAGATTTTCAGCTGTACTTTTATATGGAGCTGTTTTGTTCTTGTTTTATTGAACTGTAATATTGTACAACAAGAAGTCTGGAAAATGTTTAACTTTCAATGTAGATATTCTTGAAATTGAAGGGTTGATGTAGAAGCATTTGCTATTGTAGTCCTCTCATGGGTACACTTACAAAAGAAAACGGGTGAAGCGAAACGACACAAAAAACAGGGGACGTTTCCTACATATTTTACTTTAATTTCTTCTATTTCATTCATGTTCTTGTGTTTCCATAAGGGTTAATCAAGCATTGCAGTTTGACGGCGTTGATGATCATGTGTTACTGCCTTCTATTCATAATCTTGGTCTGACAGACAGGTACTTTGCTTTGATTATTGAAGTATCTTAATAATCCTTCTATCTATTTTGCGGTGTTTACACTAGGGCCAAACATGTTTGGTCTGATCACGAATGAAACATGATTCACTATGAAGGTTGTTCACATCAGGCGGTGTACAAGGATCGTGATTGGAACGTGTTTATTCTGAGCATCACTGAAACAACCTCACGAGGTAGTTTCGGTCTAAGCCAGACAAAACACGTAAACACAAATGTCGTTTCCTTGTTAAACAATGCATTGTCCTTCGTTTCTGAAGGGCTTGAGAAGTGCGATTAAACCCCAAAAACATGCGACAACAAATCCAAGCTCTATTTTTCTTGGTTTCATGCGTAATTTATAAAGATTTTATGCGAGCTTATGCCTGTTAAGTAAAGCAGCATAAATTTAAGAGCCAGGTGTAAAACGTATTTTGAAATTAACAACTTATGTGAACGTGTTTACAGGAAGCGTGTTTCGTTGAAACATGTTTACTCTAAACATGTTTCGGTGCTGATGTGAACATAGCATTAGTTGCACAAGCTCAACGAACTTTTGTTTTAGTTTCACCATCAGTACTTGGGTCTGGATGGCAGCAGATTATCCCAATACTGTGATGCCTATTGTGTGCAGTCTCGACGCCACACTGTGCTTGTACTTGAAAAACAGGTATGATATCTGGTTTGGTATAAGTGATCTGTATCACAAAACAGGTTCCTTAAAGGAACACTGTCCCGGCTAAAATATTTTGTTTTAAGTTTTTCATGATTATGGCCAGGAGCTTGCCTTAAGCTTGCTTTATCATCTTAAAATAGGAAGAAAATATCGCCAAAAGTGATGAACGCAAAGAAATAAGAACTAAAATTCCACCAGAATGGAAACTTTGATTTCTTGACCGCCTGTCACTTAACCAAATTGATGAACTGTAATCCACTTCCATCCTTGTAATCCTGCACTTTTTTTCCAAACTACTGATCCTAATTTTCTACTTCAAGACAATTTGGAGCCAACCGAAATTTCGACATTTGTTTCGAAAGTTTGCCTGATCTTTGCACAGTATTGTAGTCACATTTTTTACCACCCGACTGTTTGTTTTGCAGACAAATCCATGGTAACTTGGGATCTTCTGTCACTCAGGGGTCTGAAGTTATTGAACCTGAAGAATGGCATCACTTGGTCTACAGATATGACGCTCAGAGTAAGTGAACTGACGCGCTGGCTCACTGACTGACTGACTGACTGACTGGCTGACTGACTGAGTGACTGACTGGCCAACTGACTGTCTGGCTGAATGACTATCTGACTGGCTGGATGACTGGTTGGCTTGCTGACTGGCTGACTGACCTCCAACTAACTTGCTGTTGGACTATCCGATGAACTGGCTAGATAACTTAACTGGCTGACTGATTGGCTGATGGACTGTCCGATGGACTTGCTAGATAATTTAACTGGCTGACTGACTGGCTGATGATTGTCCGATGGACTTGCCACATAACTTAACTGACTGACTGGCTGACTAACTGTTTGATGGACTGTCTGATGGACTGGCTCATGGACTGTCCGATGAATTGGCTAGATAACTTAACTGGCTGACTAGCTGACTGACTGGCTGACTGACTGGCTGATGAACTGTCCAATGGACTGTCCGATGGACTTGCTAGATAACTTAACTGGCTGACTGCCTGGTCGGTTGATTAAACAGCGTTATTAGTAGTAATTATTGTAAGATACTGTTTTAATGATATAATAAAATTTCGAAATTGTATGTCTCGTTTATTTTTTCAGCATACAGCCTTGAACTTTTTGTTAATGGTTCATCTGTGGGAGTACAGAGCGATGTGTTGCCGCACAGCTGGGTATGTCGTCTAATTCTTGTCTGTTGCCGCACAGCTGGATATGTCGTCTAATTCTTGTCTGTTGCCGCACAGCTGGGTATGTCGTCTAATGCTTGTCCGTTGCCGCACAACTGGGTATGTCGTCTAATGCTTGTCTGTTGCCGCACAGCTGGGTATGTCGTCTAATGCTTGTCTGTTGCCGCACAACTGGGTATGTCGTCTAATTCTTGTCTGTTGCCGCACAGCTGGGTATGTCGTCTAATTCTTGTCTGTTGCCGCACAGCTGGGTATGTCGTCTAATGCTTGTCTGTTGCCGCACAGCTGGGTATGTCGTCTAATGCTTGTCTGTTGCCGCACAACTGGGTATGTCGTCTAATTCTTGTCTGTTGCCGCACAGCTGGGTATGTCGTCTAATGCTTGTCTGTTGCCACACAGCTGGGTATGTCGTCTAATGCTTGTCTGTTGCCGCACAGCTGGGTATGTCGTCTAATTCTTGTCTGTTGCCGCACAGCTGGGTATGTCGTCTAATGCTTGTCTGTTGCCGCACAGCTGGGTATGTTGTCTAATGCTTGTCTGTTACCGCACAGCTGGGTATGTCGTCTAATGCTTGTCATTCGGCATCTTTTGTGTTGTGTGCTATAACGTTTGAGTCTTTGAGTCTGCAAATTGAAAATTGGTTGTTGGTTTTTCCTTCTTGATGGTAAAATATCAACTTAAATTATCAGCATGTCCTCTATGCTCCAGCAGTTTCGACTTTTAACAAGAAACATTTCTGTTTATTTCCATGCAGGGTCCTGATGTTCCTCTGTATGTGGGACGCGACAGTGGTAATTACATGAAAGGAACTGTGGACGAGGTACAGTATAATTGTTACCTGTATTTTCGTTAAAGGAAACTTATCTGGATTCGTAAATTTGCAACTGCAAAAAATGTATTCAAAACTGCTGTAATTTTTTCTTCATTTCATTTTCCATCTGCCTTACACTCATCACATGGCTTGTTTCATGTTCATTACCCCGAAAATGTTCCAAATAATTTCAGTAGAGGCAAAACGCCATTTTTATCATTCCAACAGCTTACTCTGTGGGGGGTTCTTGTGGAAGATGCAGAGATCGTAAACTACATGAAGACCGCTGGCCTGCTGTTGCCCATTCACAAGGGCGTGGTACGAGCGCATTTCAATATGGAGGACACCTCTGGTACAGTTATTCTGGATCAAGCTGGAAACAGTTACCATGGTAACCTCGTCGGCGGGCCCACCTTCGTTTCGGTATGTAACCTGTCTTCTCCTGAAATGGAAATGGACTTTTTTTCAGAGTTTTTAACTTCATGTTTGAAAGTGCAACACTTCATCTGATCGTTAAATTACTAACCAGCTGGTAAAATGTACCCATTTGAATTATTAAGGATTTATGAAGTAGGAAACGTTTTTCACTTTGAGCAACCATAAAGAGCAATTTTGAAAAAATAAATAAATAAAAAACAAAAGCTTATTTATGTGATCACGTTTTCTTTCTCTTGTGTCGGGCAACATTATTCAAACTATATAGCATGAACATTCAGATAAACAAAACTTGCTTCGGTTACCTTAAATATTTTATAACGTTTATTGTCTAGGAGTGTTATGTCCAATAATTGCATCGTTAAAGTGACAGCTTAAATAAGAGATTTTTTGTACTTATTTTCAGAGCTCTGTTGACAAGAATCGTTTTGTGATAACCTTTCCGAGCAACAGACGGAAGAGAAGGAGCGCGGGAGCCTGGGCGCGGCACAGCGAGCTCTAGTCACCAGTTCCCTTTCAGCGCTATCCGTATCGCTTTTATAAGTCAGTTGGGGAGAGAAGTGGTTTCTAATTTTTTTTCTTCAGTAATAGTTTAAACTTGTAATATATTTGTTTTGCTAAGGGAGAGGGGGGAGGGGAAGGGGGAATTTTAGAGGAAATTACTCCTAACAGCTAACATTGCAGGACAGTCAAATCTCTCGTAAGTGAGCTCTCTCGGGATCAGAAAGGGCAGTCGTTTACAGGGGATGTACACAAGTCAACACAAATCACGCCCATTTATACTTAATATACGCGAAGGGTCGGCTAAAGAAGTTGGACTGTAAATTTTAAAAAGGATTCTAGGGTCAAATATGTCTATCAGAATACCACATTTACATCGAACAAATGCCTCCTCTCGTTTTAACGCCTCTCCCTAATATATGCATTCCTTATTGGACGGTTAAAAAGGAAAGGAACGCCTCAGGGTTGTTAATTGGAGGGAAATGTTTATTTGGCATGCAGTTGTTTTAATAATACAACAAGTTTGTGTGCCTTGGGCTTGTCTTTAAACTTACCGTTTTCTAAAGATGCACTCATTCCCTTGACTGACTGCAGGTGTGTGACATCTATTTTGCTCCGCATAGTAGTTTCATTGTTTCGTTAGACTTTTTACTATTTATTGCCATTTTTAATATAGCTGTATCTTTGTATAATAAGCGTGTTTTGTAATAAGTTAATATGGCCATTGGCTACATGAAGTATTTTTGCACTTTGTGAATAGGAAATGCCGCAAAATCCATAGGGGAAGACATTAAGTTAAAACACAAAATATCAGCCTGAAGAACGGACATTGTTCACAAGACTGTCGCTGATATTTGGTAGAAACGATTTCTGTGTAGCGTATATATATATATATATAAATATGTATCGTATTAGATGTTTTGGTGTATAGTATCGCTGTTTATTATCCAACTGCTCTAAATACCGTCCAATAACGCTAGAAATGAGTACAAATATATATCATATTAGATGTTTTAGTGTGTAGTATGGCTGAATATTTTTACGAGTTGTGCCGTATTTTGACGAACCCGCAGTGCGAGTTAAAATAAAACAACGGGCTTAAATATACAGTGATACTACAGACCAAAACATCTAATGAGAGATTTATTATCCAACTGTTCTAATGAACGAATTTTATATGGAAAAGAAAACTGTAAAACAGAGGCAAGTTTGACGTTTTGTGAGTGACGCGTGCGATGAAAATTGATTGGCTGACAAAATGGCAACTTGTCAAACCATTTTGAGAATCAACTCCTTGTTGTCAACTATTTTTATTTCGAGCGCGGTTCTTCCACAACCTTAGAAAACTTTACAGTACTGCAAGCACAAGAATGGCATGTTCGTCAATGAAAACAGTAATTTCTCAAAATGAACTAAACATACTTTTTGGATCGGTTTAAAAAAAACTTTCGCTGAAGGGATGTGATCATGCCTGGCTCGAACTCGGTGCCCCCTTCTTACGTTTACGAAAAAGTGACAAAGAAGCCTGTCGAGCTCACAAGGTGGAAGAATATTTTGCATTTCCCTTGCTCCGCCGATGGAGAAGCGCCATCGTTTCCACACATTCTGGTCAGTTTTCGTCTTCGTAGCCGCGTTGTTTTGCTCGATGAACGCCTATCTGAGCATCATTTATAAAGTCAATCCTACGCCATTTACGCTTCCATTGTTACTGGCAAATAAGTTTTCAAACTTTAGATCAGAAAAGCTAGTCAAAGTTATCATCGTCTTCAAATGTTGCTAAAATGTCGTCCATGTTGTTTTTTGTTTGCACTGGCTTGATGGTAAAGTGAACACGTCAGCCGATCTGTCCAACCAGTTTTTTTTTACTATACAAATAACCAACCATACACATATCGCTGTATATTTGTACTCATTTCTAGCTTTATTTGGACAGTATTTAGTGCAGTTGGATAATGACAAGCAATGTTGTACTGTATTGTAGTAGTATATTTATCAGGGTTTTTTTTTCCATGTCGGGTTCATTGTTGAATAGAAAACTCGATAAGTTAGTCACGTAGTTATTTGGATCTGGCTTCATCGTCTAGCTTACTTGACAGCAAATGTAAATATCTCATGACACGTTTAGAAAAATAAAGCGACTGAGAATTAGTAATAAAAAGGGTCAGCTCTCTATGAGCAGAATTCTACTTAGCACAGTCTTGACGACATTAGACTAATTTTGAATTACTCTTGTAAATAATCCTTTTTATATATTTTGTGGCTAGAATCGTCATTAAACACGCCTTTTGTAAATCCTTGACTGCTGTACTTTTCTGTTTGCATGTACATCTTATACTCATTCATGGATTTTCATTCAGGAAAACATTCAAGTGAGGTTGTGCGAGTGGGTGATTTATCTGATCGCTTCAAGGAGTGAATCCGTGATTGAACGCGTCAACTATCCATGATGTTTACCGGCCCGTCGAAATAACAAAATTTCGCCAACATTATTATGTCGTCAAATGCTACCAAATATACAACTTAATTGGATAAAAAGATTCTATAGAGCAAAACAGAAGCAGTAGTTTCGAGATAAACTAAGTGTAGTATTGCAAGTATGGAAGTTCATCAAATTTGATTTCGTGACAGGCGGTCTAAAAATTAGAGTTTCCATTCGTGTAGACTTTGGACAGTTTTAGCCGCCGTTTTGTTTCTAGTTGACATTTCTTAGCTTTTATCACTTTGCGCGTTTTGTTTTCTTCTTATTCCAAGATAATAAGCCAAGCTCCTGGCCATAATCATGAAAACACGATATATATCATCCGGGACATTGTCCCCTTAAGTTTCTTTACTTCACTGGTACTGAGAGTAATTCGCAAAAAAAAAACGTACGTTTTATGTTTTGCTCAAATCCACACAACGAGAACGGCAAAATTTCTTTAGTGAATAAAATCTCTCGTTCAATCAGCAATGCGATCTTTACACAAGATTGTACGGCTTTTAGATTGGGTGGGAAACGAGCTAAGAACAGCGGGTGAATATGAAAAACCTCGGTAGTCGGAAAAAAAAATAACCCACACATTAACGAGATGAATCATTTTCTTGGCCTAGCTCATCTTATTTATTTTTCGTTCGCATTCTCTTCGTTAGCGTCGCGCTTTTTCCTTTTCACTCAATCTAGCAGCCTGCATTAGACGCCTTTGCGTCTCGGTTCTTCCCGTATTTTTTGTCTTGTTGATGTGGAGTTTGCTCTGTATGATTTTTTTTGTCTATAAGCAGTCCGACTTCACGTGTTCTCTTTGTCTCTCCAGCCAGCGCAGCCCAACTACGGTAACGTCTTGTTTTTTTGCGCCAAAAGAGAGTCGCGGAAGGGAATCTCTGGGCACTACCGGCAAGCAAACTCAATACAGTCTTACCCTTGGTCGTGGCCAATGTACTATGATTCTTGTTTTGTTGGTTAATTAGTTTTCGCTGAATCAACCTGAATATACTTCATTAGTATATACTGAAACAGTGGATAGCATTGTTGGCGCGCTCTGATTGGCGGCTACTGAAACTCGGAATAGCAAGTGCTATTCACCTCCCAGCAATTTGCGCGCGAAAATTGTAATCGTTGACAGGAATAAATGAGTTAAAAAGCATCATTTTCGTTATATTATCTCACTGTTTCAGTATATACTAAAACAACTATTCACCTCAGTGTAGGTGGGTAGTGGTGGATATTTACCGAGCCGCTTCGCGGCTCGGTAAATATCCACCACTACCCACCTCCACTTCGGTGAATAGTTGTTAAATATCCTCTTCAATGGGTAAGTAAAATTGGCTTTTACCAAAGCTATACTATTCTTTATAAAATAACTGTGATACTACGCATGTTCTGATTGGTCAAAAACCTGCCGGTAAACACCCCTTTCCCGATATGGCATCACCACGCGTGAGGACAAATAATTTCACAACTCGAGTTTAGTGTCTTCTTGCATATTGTGGTCTGTTAGAAAATGAGAATAGAAGATCTTGCTGCTCAACCCTAAGAAAAAAGTTCCCACGAGTAAACTTGACTAGATAAGCTTAACCAAAGATACGCAAGCTAAAAATAGCTTATCGAGAAAATATATAAAAATAATAGGGAGAAGTACGTGCTTCACTGTACACTTAATATAAAATAAAATAAAGTCAAAAAAGTTTCAAAAGCTGAGTTTTTGGAACTAACCTTTATTCCAATTGAAAAATATTTGACAAGAAGGCAATCTTGTTTACATTCATGTTTGCGGCGACGGATTCCGGACACAATTGTCTTGATTTCCCTTTCAAAGTACTTTTAGATAATAGACTTTATGTTCTTCTGTTTCGTTTGACAAATTTCAAATCGCTTAAACTTTTCGTCGCTTTCGTTGAACCCGTTGCTTTCTCAGTGCTTTCAAATTCATTCATTCTTTGACACTGGTTTTCCCGCGTCATCCGATGAATGTAATGAGAATGAGCAATTTGATCGGCACAAAATTACAATAACGTTATCTCTTAACAAACGCTTTCCATTGTTATTTCATAAAAGGAATAGACGCATTTTCTAAAAACTTGTAAAGCTTTTCTCGTGTTCTCCCAACATCCTGCGTGGGTTTATAACGCCAGCAAACTCATAGAAAATGCGGTCTATTGCTTCAATATACTACTAATATACTAGGTCTCTCTGTTATAAATATAAATCAAACTGAAAGGTGAATACGCAATTATTTGCTTAGTTGAGTGTAACTGTAAATAAAGTTATAAACGCTTCAAAATTTACATAGACGAATTTATAATGAAACAATACCGAAAAATGAATCGATCACAGAAGTTGATCTGTTTCTAAAAAATTCTGTTGCCTTGCTCTAGCAAAAACCTTTACTTTCAAGTGAAATACAGTTAAATAAAGCTCAAATTTTTTTAAACTTTAATAACCATATCTGACATGAAGAAATGCCTCGAGGTCTTTTTAAACAAATAGTCAACATGTTTAAAGAGTGTCAAGATTTTCGTGTTCGAATCTATTTGTCCCACACTGTGCCTTAAGACAGTTTCGTTAAGAACCCTTATTTTCCTATAACACTTCGGAGACGATTGCGCAAAGTTCTATTACGGAGAAAAAAGGTGAGTGGTTTGTTTTGGAACGAAGCACTTCGGCGATCAATTTGCAAGTTAATCGGGTATTAATAACGCTCTTAGACGATTTCTATTAAGTAATGCGATATCAGCTATTTGAGCCGCAAGACGTATAACAAAATCTCAGTGTTATACACCGTATTTGGAATAAGAAGTACGCACAATTAGTCCGAGAAAGGTACTCCAACACTGAAATAAAGTTTCATTAATCTGCTTGATCTAATAGGTTTTCGGTGATAATTTAGTACAGGTAACAATTTAATATTAGACCGGTTACCGTCATACAAACGTATGTAAAAATTTCAAAACTCATTGACCTATATCTTGGCTTCTAAGCAAGATACGTACAACATTCAAATTTTAAGGTCTTCCTCTGACTCGTCCCCAGTCGTCTTTCAATTAACGAGAGGAGCGCGAGGTGTGATGGGAAGGAGGAAAGAGGGGAGACGACTGGCAGATCCTGTTTTCAAGATGGCGGACAAAATAATGGCGGACGGTGGTGAAATTCTAAATTTGGAAAATAGGCCGTTCCATCGGGCCTTTTTGAGTCGGAAGTTACCTTGCCCTCATATTCTATGTAGAGCCGAGCTCGGTTGAGCATTTTATGAGAAAACAGGGCTGGATCAAAATGATGAAAATTTCGAACAAGAAGCGTGGCGATCGGCGAGGAGACCAAAAATCACGTACAGTGGCTATCCACTCATCGCCTGACCGAGGTTTGTAGCTTCTATTGTTATCTTAATCCGCATTTTCACGCTACATATTGGACATTTTGAATAATTTATAAGCTTAAACTTTATGATTTGCATATGTTGCAATCTGAACAAGTAGTGTTATAATATTTTTAATATCAGTTCGTTTCTTTAATATATACTCAGGGCTACGAATGTTTAACGGTTGCGGGATGTGCTGGCCATGAAATGGTCGCTAAAGATACAATGGAGTGTGCATGCCTTCGCGTCCTTTCAGCTCACACCAGAACATACATACATAGTATGGTTATGAAAGAAAGAAGACAACGCTACACAGTTGTACGGGATGTCGGGGGAGAGAAGTAAAGCACATGAAAATAACTGCCATCGAAGCCAAAAGGATGGACTTAATAATAAGGAACTCGAAGATAGTAAATGTAGTTATTTTTTTAGAGATTCATCTTTCTCAAAGAAAGCAAATCAACTGTACAGTATGTCATGTCATGTTATTTTATTTTGCATTAAATACAAGCTAATACCACACTGATTTCTGTAAACTGTTTAGTATTTCATGTTGCCTTGTACACTGCTTTGATGGTCGTATGTCCCTCATCTGCCTGAAAAAAGCTTTTAAAAGACAAAACCATGTCAACATTGCTATTTTGTCCTCCAGATGTTGAAATCTTTTTAAATATAAAGGCAAACCCTTTTATATTTTTCTCTCTGTCTCAAATATTTTGTTTTTGTTTTGATTCTCTTTACCCTATGTCTTTGCCCTCTTGTTTTGTGGTTTTGTGGCTTATTCATATACTGGTTAAACAAAATCACAGTTTTTCACTGCAGACACCCTCGATGCAACACTGAACTGTACTTCATATATTATCTTGTACACTGCTTTTCTGTACTGGATTGTACATGTATGTCCCTCATCTGCCTGAAAAAGTTTTTTCTAGTCAACATTATTTTGCCTTCCAGATGTTATATACTGTAACTATTATAAGGACAAACCCTATATTATTTTTTCACATATTTTGTTTTTGTTTTGTTTTCTTAACCTTATGCCCTTGCCCCTACCCTCTTATTTTGTGGTTACTCTCTTATACCATACTTACTGCAATAAGTGGTAAGGGGTGGGCGCTTAATTTTTTTGGCTTTCAGAGTGGGCACTTAAATCGAGGTGGGCACTTATTTGGGGTGGGCGATTATTTGAAGGTAGGCACTTTATCGAATAAGTATGGTATACAAATTCAACAAAATATTAAAACAAAGTTTTGGTATCCTGACTGCAATACAAGCAACTTTGGTGCAGTACCCTATGCCCTTGTCCCCTACCCACTTGTTTTGTGGTTTTTAAATCTGCCTGGCTCTCTGATATACAGATCAAACAAATTAAATGTAATAAAAAGTTTTGATGTCCAGACGGCATTACAGACACCCTCAATCAATGCAACATAAAACATGTCCACATTGCTAATCCACATAACTATTTTGCCCTCCAGTTGTTATAAAATTTCATATACAAGAACAAACCCTTACATACATTTTTTTCTCTCTGCCTTCACGTTTTTGTTTTTGTCACCTTATGCCCTTGCGCACTACCCTCTCATTTTGTGGTTTTCAAATCTATCCGACTCTCTTATATAGAAATTAAACAAAATGATATTAAGACACAATTTCAATATCCTGACAGCAATACAGACACCTTCAATTTTCAAGGCAAACCCTGTACATGTATAGCTTTCCTCTGCCTTCACATATTTTGTTTTCTTCACATTATGCCCTTGTCCCTGCCCTCTTGTTTTGGGGTTTTTAAATCTACCAGGCTCTCTCATATACAAATTAAAAATATGATATACAGTCCAACCTCTATTTTAAAAGCAGCCCTCTATTTAGCGGTCACCCTCTATTAAGCGGTCACTTAACAAATCCCTGGAATTAAATCACTCCTCGTATTTACTGTAAACTTGACCTCTTTTAAGCAGTCACCTCTAAGTGGTCAGTTGGCTATTCCCCAAGGGTGACCACTTAATAGAGGTTTGACTGTATATTTGAACACAGTTTTGGTATCCTGACAACAATAAACACCCTCAATGCAACACCCTATGCCCTTGCCCCTGCCCTCTTGTTTTGTGTTTTTTTAAATCTACCAGACTCTCTCGTGTACAAATTAAAGTAAACAAAATTATATATATTTCAACACAGTTTTGGTATCCTGACAACAATACAGATACCCTCAATGCAACATCCTATGCCCTTGCCCCTGCCCTCTTGTTTTGTGGTTTTTAAATCTACTAGTGACTCTCTAATATACAAAATAAACAAATTATATTTGAACACAGTTTTGGTATCCCCCTATGCCTTGCCCCCTGCCCTCGTTTTGTGGTTTTGAAATCTACCTGGATCTTTTATATACAGCTTAAACAAAATGATATTAAAACATGGTTTTGGTATATCCTGACAACAATACAGACACCCTTATGCAACACCCTATGCCCTTGCCCCCCTACCCTCTTGTTTTATGATTTTTAAATCATCCTGACTCTCTTATATACAGGTTAAAAAATATGTTATTAAAACACCCGGACAGCAATATAGACTAATACAGACAATACAATACAATACTTTATTTTCACGTTTCCATGACATTTTTTGTTACAAGAAAATATATATCTAGCTAAACTAAAATTACTAAAACAATAGGACGAATAACTAAATATAAATATCGTTTAAAGGAGAAGGTCATTCCAAAACGGCACATTTTTTCTTTCCGCCAATAAAAAGTTAATGTAAAGATAAGGTACTTACCAAAATTTCAGCTTCCAAAGAGCTTTTGAACCTAATATAATCCTTGTCCAAAGTAGCCCAAAAATCCTGCACGATTGCCGCCATCTTGGAATATACTTAGCAACCTGGCGATGCATGCGTGACGTCAATGAGTCCCAACATCGTTTGTAAATCAAAGTGGCTGCTCTGGAGCCGTATTGCTTCGAACCAGAGCGTGTTCCGGATGCAAATGAAGGTTCTGATGATGAAGACGATGGAGCAGAAAGACCATTAAACTTAAACTGGTGTACCTGCGGTAGATGTGAACTAAGAGAGTCCGCAAGAGAATGCATATGTTGTTTAAATTAAGAACCGGATTAGGAAAACAAGTTCACAGAAGGTACTTTGTACAGTTTGTACTCTTACATACAGATGCACGCCAGTATCAAGGCGATCACGTTTACTGATGATTGTTATTTTCAAAATAATGAAGGATACCGAGGATCAATACCTTTATCATTTATAGTATTTATCGGCAACTGAAGAGAATAAAATAAGGATCGAAACCGGTATTGCCTGACCATTTACCCGAGGAAACTAATGTCGGAGAAAATCCTAAATCCAGAAGGACTAAAAGTAGTCCCTGGCCCGAACACTGAAGAAGACCAAGAAGAAATGGAGCTACCAGACAGCCAACAAGAAGACGAATTTCCTGACGAGCCAGAAGACGTTGAACAGATCCCTTGCAGCCAAAGAACTCCCAAAGTCAGGAAATCATGAGAGCAAAACCACGTTCCCGTGAATAGCATAAAGCGCCGCCACAGCCAAACCTGGTCCGCCGAAGAGAAACTAGAACATGCAGAAAAAGCGATCAAATCGCTGAAAAGACATACGGAGAAACAAACTTGCCCGCTGTCCCTTCAATACTGGGCTCGGGCTCGCATTAATGCGGACGACGATTTTAAAACAGACATAAGACGCATTAGGAAAAATGCCGAACACGAATACGTGAAAGCTCTCACACGTTTTCACTACAGAGAGATCGACCGTTTCAGACTAGAGCTCAAAAAAGGAAAGAGACCGAAAGCTCCTAGCAAAAATTTACGCACTGTAAATAAGAAACGTTCTTTCAAGCCAGCGCCTTCGGCACCTAGAGAAAAGATTGTAAACATGAACAATGTACATAAGGTAGCAGAGAAAATTCAACAGAAGATTTCTCAATTCAGCGAAATGATGTCAAAACTAGAAGGCATTCAGAATAAACAAGTTAAACAGTATACATGCCTTTTTTCTGAGTATCGTTATAAAAAACGGGGCCATTAATAAACCATTCAAGGTCACTTCACACTAAAGAGACTAAAGAAAAACAAACAAAGCCATTCAAAGTCAGCCTAGAAAGTAAAAAAGCGAAATGAACGCAAAAACATCAAGCACAAAAAAAAACTTAATGCACGTTTAGAGAAAAACAAAAAAACACATTAAAAACCTCTCTGATAAAGAACTTACAAATGATCAGATCAATTTACTAGGAAGAGGTTTGAAATATATTCCTACACCCATGAAAAACGAAATACAAATTAAAAGGCAACTCTTGCGTGACATTGATCAGTTCGCAAGAAGAACGCGTCTACAATACATTTTTTACGGGGAAAACAAAAAACCTCACCCTTTCCACTTTAAATCTTTGTGGAACCCACCAGTGCAACCATCAGTTGCGCTTGAAAGTTATTTAGAAGAGGTTAAAACTCAGCTAGCGGAAATACAAATTGTAAAACCTAGAAATAATCTCAATCCCGCTGAGCGTGAGGCATTCAAAACCTTTGAACGTGACACCGAAATCAACCTAAAAAGGCTGACAAAGGAACAACTACTGTGGTTCTAAACACGGAAGATAAAATGAAAGAAGGTCAAAACCTATTAGATAACGAAAAACATTACAGACCTCTTCCAGAACCCACGGTTAAAGAAACATACTTCAGAGTTAGATGAAATGACTAAAAAGTGGCTGTGTCAAACACCAGACCCGCCTCGTATCCCAATATTTTACACCCTCGCAAAGACACACAAACCGACCCCTGTCGGAAGACCAATTATATTAGGGTGTGATGGCCTAACAGAGAAACTATCATCATTCGTTGACAAACTCATTCAGCCGACAGCTCAACAACAGGAGTCATATCTCAAAGATACGACTCATTTAATCAAGTTTGTAGAACAAACGAAAGACCTAGAAAACACAATCCTTCTTTCTATGGACGTAACGAGCCTATATACGAATATCCCACACAAGAGGAGGGAATCAACATAGTATGCAAGGCCTGTAACGCCTTTCACAAAAATGAACCTTCGATTCCTACATGACTACTTCAAAAAGCGCTCAGACTTATCTTAACAGAGAACTCATTCCATTTTAATGGAAAAAAATACCTGAATAATAATAATAATCATCATAATCATGATAATAATTAATAATGATAATAATAATTGTGTGATGAAAGAGATAATAATAATAATAAAAAATTTATATAGCGCCCTATCCTAAAGTTCTAAGGCGCTTATTAGTAAAGAGAAATTACAAATAGTATAAAAATTAAATACAATAAAAAGCCAATGCAATCTAAAAGGTAAGCACTTAAAAACTACGATAAAAAATAGTTTAAAAGGTAAGTTTTAAGACTAGACTTAAAACCCACGGAACTGCCATGGGCAGTCGCTTTTGCAAACGTTTTTATGTCAAAGTCAAAGTGCTTTAAAACCGCTCGTTTCAGTCTGTCGTTTGGAAACGTTTTATTGATGACACTTTTTCCTTTCGGGACACAACCAAAGGAGAAATACTACGGTTCATTGAACATGCTAACAAACATCATACAAGCATAAACTTTACGGCTGAGATATCCGAAACAGAAATATGCTTCTTGGACACTAACGTTTACAAAGGCGAGAGATTCATAGCTGAATCGGTGCTCGATGTACGCACCCATTTCAACTGAAACTTTTCAGTACACCCATTATTCTACATGCCACCCATCTGGAGTCAAAAAAAGGCTTTATCAAAGGAGAAGCTCTCAGACTTCTCAGAACTAACTCTTCAAAAAGATTATTTCAAGAGAACATAAATAACTTCGAAACACATCTACTTGAAAGAGGTTACCCAGAGAATTTTGTTCAAAGGGTCCTCGCAGAAGTTACTTTTGAAAACAGAAATAAAGCGCTCCAGCAAAAACAAAAAGAAGACAAGAAAATCCTGCCTTTTGTAACGAAATATCATCTATCGGTGCCTAACTTAAAACAGATCCTCATCAAACACTGGCATCTTATAAAACAGCAGCCATCACTAAACGAAATATACGAAGAACCGCCCCTAATATCATACATAAGGGAACGGTCTCTAAAAGATATACTCGTAACAGCTGACCTTTTTAAAGGCTAAAACAAGCGCGTGTGGGAGTCGCGTAGGCATGCCACTCTTTATTACATTTTTGACAGGGGAGGACTTTTTCTTATAAATGGTGGGAACAGCATCTTGTTTTTTCTTTCTTTTGCGGGTTTTTCCACCCAGGAGACTGTGGCGATGATCGAATTCAAAACAATCATCAGTGAAGTGATCCGAACAGACGAAAATGTTTTCTGGTTTTGGCAAGAACGTTTTGTCCCGGCCAAGCTTGATTAGCCATTGTCGAGCGATTTTTTTTTCTTGAAATAGGCAAACGATGGAAAGAAATACCTCTTTTGCTGTCTCTTGAAGACCTATTACAACAATACGGTGCTGAACAAAACGGCATTTTGAAACAACAACAACTCTAGATAAAGCAAAGCGATCTTGCGAGTTTAATTTTCCCGCCAAACTTCAGCTTGGGACTCATTGACGTCACGCATGCATCGCCAGGTTGCTAAGTATATTCCAAGATGGCGGCAATCGTGCAGGATTTTTGGGCTACTTTGGACAAGAAATGCCTAGCGTCTAAGTAAACCATACAGTTTTCTAGTTAGACACTAGTCTTGTGTAGTTTCAATTCACATGTAGACATCTATTACAAACACATAAACACACACACTGCACACAAATAGCAAAAACAGCAAAAAAAAATAGCGAAAATTAGAAGACGATTGGGGTTGGACATTATATCTGATTCGACAACGCAGCACTCATCTACAGAAAATACATGGCATGTACGCCTTAAACTCAATGCTTTTCAATCGTGAAAATATATATTGTGTTAAAGTCTTACTAAAGAAGAAAGATGAGGATTTTTGTCATTTCCACTGGCTCCGCCGGACGCCATTTTGGAAATCCAAAAGGCTACTCGAAGAAAAAGCTTCTCTTAACTTCCAACACCGCAGAAATTACACTGATCTACTCGTATTACAATTCTTCACATGTACAAGTACGAAAAAACGCCAGAAAAAGCCAATGCCAACTTTTCGACTGCTTTGCCAACTTTTCGACACAGGATTTGCCAGTCGTTTCTCCCTTCTCCCTTCTTCCTTCCCGTCATCCCCTTCGTTAAAGAGCCCGTTCTAGTCTTCCACGCCAAATACTAATAATGAGAGACGACTGGGGACGAGTCAGGGTCTTCCTAATTTTATGGTGGTCTTTTCAGCAGTGTCGATGGTTTTTCTGTCCGAAGCGAAATTATAAATTTTGAGAAACTACGAGGTGGATACACAAGATCTGCGTACCGCCATATAATATAAGTATCTCAACATTCACTGACATATGTTTCCGCTTCTAAGCAGTTGGTATAACGCTCAGATAAACACGGATAGCTAATTTAATGGCAATCGTTCCAGCGGCATCGATGATTTGTCATTCCAAGCTGAAATAAAAAAAAAAAGAATAGAAAAGCTACGAGGTGGTCTGGTAACTTATTTTCTCCTTCTTCGCAGTGTCACTGAAATGGGTGCAAACAAACAAAACGTTTTTACACTGTAATACAGTACTTTTATTAAGTTGTCGCAATTTATTTAAAAATTACAAGTCTCAAACCCTTTTCCTATGGAAACGCAATATAAATTCAACATAGTCAATTGGTTTACCCGGACGAAATATTTTTTTTACTGATCGCACTCGACTCTTGTGCACTCCAAACGAGTTTCAACTCTGATAAAATAGATGTTGGAGTGTCCTAAAAAATTAGTAAGCGTCACGCATGATCGGAGCAGGAAATTACACGTTCATAACGCGAGATTTTCACGCTACACGAGGAAATCGATAAATCTTCAACTCCTGGTTGTTAAGATTATAACGTTAGATTCTGTTAATGTTAATCTTCAAGCTTAGTCGCATCAGGTTCTGAACAGCTTCAGAGAAAAGGTAAAAAGCCCGAATGATAACAGCACAAAATGAGCGCAATTATATACCACTGGGTAAAAGTAGCAATTTTGATAATTTCATAACTTCTCGAGAACGCCTGGTTCAATTTCAATTAAAACAGTTCACTAATCTGCTCAAGCCTTCAGATGCCGACGTCCACTTCAGTATATCAAATAAACTCACTTTTTAAGGTATATCTGACAATGATTCCCAAATTTTAGCAATGGAATACAGTGTAATGTGGCAAATAAGTATTGATCAGTTCACTGTCTCTTATCTCTGATGTAGCATAAAAGAGTCATGAGTGCAGTGTACCTTTGCCTTGCCTTTGTCCTCATCTTGGGATGTACCAACGTCTCCTCGCTAATTGGTGAGTATGATTTGAACGTGAAAAATGATTTCAGCAATATATAGAAATAACTTAATTGTTTGTCATAATGCTGCAGTTAATGGCGGGGTTTTACGTTACTGAAAACCGAATACTCTCTTTACAAGCAGCAAAATCAGCCATTAGAGTTTTGAAGTTCTTCTAAGCTTTTACATTCAACTCATTCAAAGATAACCTAAAGAAATCAGAATACTCTATCAACAGTAGAGTAGGAGGAGACGGATGACAAAAAAAGTCAAAACGCATACCCGTCAACAATTCTTTCTTATTACTTTACATGTAAACTCATACGTCTGTTATGTCTTTCTTATCAACAATAAAGATTATTATTATGGGGGTGGGTAGGGGGGGGGGGGGGGGGGGGGGGGGAGGGGAGAATCAGAAAGAAGGCGGAAAAAATGGGATGCGGGCTTGTTAACAGGAGATTTTGTAGAGAGGAAAGCCTTATTGCGGCCGTACAGTTATTTCCTTTGCTATACCTCAAGATAATACCAACTGGAATAAGAATTGTTTATCTAGCAACAAATTTGATTGTAAAGTTCAATTAATAAATAGTAACAGTGCGTGTAAGAAGTAGGCAATGCTCTATTGTTCTACGGCATTTCGCTTTCCCCACATAAGATTGTTCAGGTTTTGCTTACTGAGAACACATCAACCTATGGACAACATGTTTTTTTAAATAAAATGTACTGGAACTTTATTTTAAAGGGATGTTTCTTTTGTGCTACAAGATTTCATCCAATCGTGAAACTTCAAAACAATGGCCAAGAAAGGCTTCTTAGACTAATTTTAGATGTTTCCCTCATAGAATTTAGGTTGCATTAAAACTCAGAATAGTTTTCACTAAAAAGGGAACCAATTAGTAAACTAGAAATAAATAAATACACTACATGGTTAAGTGATAGTAGATTTTCACGTTTTAGCCAATGAGGTGGACGGTTTCAACAATATCACAATTAACACCTTTCTGCATTCCTTGCCGTTAGGTTGCCTAGTTCTTACTAGGACCATTACTTAAATGACCTAGTTTAGCCCTTGGTAAGTGTTTATAGCACAAGTGCTAGAGGGGCCGAGCATTTATATAACCGGAAAAAAAAACAGCTTCAAATTGGACATAACATGTTAAAAATTCCAACTTATATTTATTGCAGACTATGCTCTTAACTTTCCAACCAAGGGCGTCAGTGACTTTGTGAACATCTGGGGCATGCCCAGTTTGACGCAGTGGACCGTGCGTCTGTGGATGAAGTCAAGTGACACTACCAACTCTGGCACTCCTTTCAGTTACGCTGTACCTGGTGGGGATAATGAAATTATCTTCTACAACTACAAGGCGTTTACACTTTACATCAATCAGCAGGCCGCCAGGTGAATTTCCTGTCAAATAGAGTCAATAGACTGTGTGAAGTGTGAAACAAAATCAGATTGTTAATAGAAATTAGCAATTTATTTATTTTTGTCATCCTCCTTGATTCAAATCAGATATATTAAATACACACATATCCTTTTCAATAATTTAATAGTTTGCCGCCTGTAAAGGTGTTAAAAAATTAACAAATAAATGTAAAACCAGACGCAAGTTTAATAAATAACCACAAAATAAACAATATGTCCAATGTGTAAATGAATAAAATTTGCTGATTAAGAATTCGTTTGTTGTTACAGAGGAACTTCAGTATCAGCAAATGATGGCAAATGGCACCACATCTGTGCATCTTGGGAAAACACCGCGGGCTCATGGAAATTCTACAAAGATGGAGCTGTGGCAGCGCAAGGGACTGGGTTCAAGACAGGTCACGTGATTAAACCAGGAGGGTCCATAGTACTTGCTCAAGAGCAAGATTCTCCTGGAGGTTCTTTCAGCAGCTCCCAAAGTTTCATCGGGATGTTAACAAACGTCAATATCTGGGATCCCATGCTGCCTATTGCACAGATTGAGCAGATGTCAAAATCATGCCTGTCAGGGCAGGGGAACGTCTACAAGTGGTCTGATTTCATTCATGGTCGTGAAGGGAAAGCCAGAGTTGTTATCCCATCTCCTTGCAAACCGCTGAGTGCATAGAAAGTTTGCAAAAGGCGTTATAAATGTAGCCAAAAGTTCAAGTTGTGGAACCTTTGTTGTAGTTCAGTAGAATATTCAAACGCCGGTCACACTGTACGTGTTACAGAACAATAAAATACAAAAATGCATTTGAAGGTGTTGATTTTTTAAAATAACAACCCCACTTGAATCCCTTTTTAAAAGTTAAAGGAACCGGTTATTTTACACCGAAGTACTTATAGCAATGCCGTGATCCGCGATCCATCGCATAAAAAACAATTCTGGCGAGTGCCCTCAATTCCAACTCAATTCTTATTGTCTCTGTAAATTATGAACGGAATCCCAAACACCAAGATATAAACCTCTTTAATGTAATACCCCTAGCAAAATTTTGTCTTATATGAATTGATAATCCTTCCAACAAAAACTGGGAAATGGGTTAAACTCAAGCGTAACCCTTTGTTGATTAATAATTGTAGTAATAAGTCGATAGAGAGTCAAAAAGCGAAATAAGTCGATGATAATTGTCTAGCGCACTTGTCCCTGCGCAGTCAATGATTAACTGTAAATGATCACTTGTATTATATTACCATTGGACAACATCCAATTGCTGACATTCATGATCAGTTATTACCAGGTCCTTAAGAGCTGATAAAACGTGCTGGCATTCAAATTGTTTCTGTTGCAATATCCAATTTTTATTTTATTTCAAACACATAATTTCTTACAATAACGTTTATTTTGTTACTTTGATGGCTCGGCAAATAAAATGGCCACTGCCTGGACTATAATTTCGAAAATCCCGAAAATTCTGGCGTCTGGAAAATGAAAAATACGTTGAATCGATTTATTCCAATGGGGTCCACGCGTTTAGGGTGCAATATTTAGTGGAACGCTTCCTTTTTATAAATACGGTATTTACATGGGTAACTATTACTTTTTTACTCTTTGAATTTTGGAATTCCATGTAAGATGTAACATAAGACTTTCTGTTCAAGTTTTTGAAAAGCAAAAGTATACGTTATAATTGTCACAGTTTTCAGATTGAAACTACAATATCTCATTTCGGCCAGACTCTCAATATTCCAGGATTTACTTTGCATTGATTATTTGAAATCTTTCTCTCGTTCAAACACTGTATTTTGCTTTACGTTTTCCGCTCGTAAACTATCGCGGATTTGCAGAAAAAAGGTCTGAAGTGCACTGATATTTTTAATTTCGTTTTTGAGAGAACTAAGAACGTTAAGACAACTAAAGAGAAGTGACATCAGTTTTTGCATTACTTAATAAAACAATCTAAAGATATCATTTCTGTCTATCGATAACGTTAGCATCCTAATATAAGGCAAAGTTACTTAGTTAAAAAGATCGGTCGGAAGGTAATTTGTTTAATTCGTTCTAAAATTCACATATGCTGTGAATATTTCAGAAATTTAATTTAAAGGATCATGTACCGAGTCCATAAACTCAAAAACTTCATCCTGTAACCAACGTGTTTGCAACTTCTCCTTGGTCGGCGGATGCCA